>VDFB02271358.1:1165380459-1165394593 GCA_007258455.2 Sequoia sempervirens
TCAGAGGTCTCACCCAAGGAAGGTTAAGTCGTCGTGATGTCTCGCCGACGGCTTAGTGTCTCACCGAAAGATAAAGGAGGCAGAGCATAATGAAAGAATGAAGACCTCAGTGTGAGGTCTCATCGACACATGGGTGTCCCGCCGAAGGAGTTTTACTCGCTGGCAAAGGGCTCGGTCGATGTAATGTCTCACCAACCGACGGGGAGTCTCATCGAATGGAATGAACGGAGATCGGGGAGAGCAGAATGTGGTCGGTAAAAGGTCTTGCCGAAGGGTCGAGGTCTCAGCGATGAAAGAGATATCTGTATGACTCCTAATGGCTCACCATGAAGTCTTCCCAAAAGCGATAGTCTTACCGATGGTTCCAAGGGTGTTGATATGACTTTTTCTATTTGCCATAAGGTCTCACCGACAGAGGTACGCTGGGCGCCACAATGCATGAAGACCAATCAGAGTGAGCTAAGGGCAAGTCTTGGTAGCCTGACCAAGGAGAAGAAGATTAACAGAAGGAAAAGCAATGTGTATCTGTTCTAAGCTTAGGAGCATTCAAAGCAGCTCGCCAGGGGATTCAAAGGTGGACACGAGGAGTAGAAGTAAATGCGGTGTGTCGCAAAGATCCTCAAGAAGGGATTCTCCGGAAACGACTCTTCACCATATGGATGGGGAGAGGGATGCAATCGTAATGGCGCATTAACTACATGAAAAGATCTTAAGTGCATATTTTGTGAACAACACGATATTTTGTAAAGCCTAGAGGGCTGGACATTAATTTTATGTATAAAAGATTTTTCCCCTTTTGTAAAGGAGTTCTCCATCGCTTTTCTAAAGTCTATGACTTCTATGTTCCCTCCTCTTGACTAGCAAAATCTTTGCAACTCATTTCAGAACATGTTATATAAAATTTACCTTGATTACCATTGATGGTTCATTTTTTTCCTTCTGGTTCTTGTGAAGTATTGTTCATTTTTTAAGTGATTCATCAAGCTACTTAGTGAAATCTTTCTTTTCCTTATAGCTTTGTTTCATGTTAGCATGCCCTTCTTTGCAAAAGTGGTATCATGTAGGTTATAAACTATGTTTACCCAATTGCACATGAGCTTTTAATTTGTGAAAGCCTAGTTTTCCTTCTTGAAAGTGTGTGCATGTCGAACCTATTTGTATGCATAATCCACAAAATCTTGTTGTGCAGCCACATCTCCATCATCAGTATTCAAGTGTAACTCAAGTATCTCATTGTTCCTATCAGTTCAGTGTATCACCTTAGGATTTAGCTTTATTTTATGCATTCCTTCTCCCTTTCCCTTCAAAGAATCAGTAGTTTTAGGTGATGACCCAACAAGGAAGCCGACCTTCTCTAGAGGTTCATTTCAGCTTCAGGTGACCCACAACCTTGAAATGATCCCATGTTTCCCTAGAAAGCTCAGTTTTCATTAACTCTGTAAAGGGTGCAATTTCTAGGAGATAACAATAACAAGAGCCAACAAAGAGTATTTGAGCTAGAAATAGATTTTGAATTATTCAAGTAACAATTAGAAACATTGAAGACCCAGGTCCCATCAAGTTCAAGCTATGCAACACTTACTTCCGTAATTTCACATCCCTAATCTCCTTCTCGACCAGAGCAGTCATTAGTAGTAATGCCATACAATTTTGGCCAAGAACCAATTGTAGTTGATGAGCTAAGCACATCAAGTGAAACTCCATCAAATGATCCCACAAAGGAATGATTGCTTCTATAGATTGAAGTATACAAGAAATTATTTTCACAAGTTCAGGATACAATGTATGAGAATAATTCAAAGATTTGTTGTACTATTTTGGAGCATATGAATAAGAAAATTCAAGGTAAGTTGAAAATTATTCATTCAAATTATTCTTTAATGTTGCAAGCAATAAAGTTGTCTCATAGAGACAAGGATTTAGCTACCCCAATCATGGACAGATGGATCCCCATGTTTGATAATTTGAAGCTTATAACATTTGGGTCTACACATTAGAAGGAAAAATATCCAAAGATTGTCCCAACATATAAATTTATTAATGAGATTAAGGAACAAAGGCTTCAAGGGTATGTTGCTCCTTTGGAAGTAAAAATAAGAGAGTTGAAGTCAAAATTTAATGAGGCAGAATTGGTACTATTGCTTGATATTCAACATACATATGATGAGGTAAAACCTCTATAGGCATGGAAAGATTAGGTGGATACAACTATTTCTTGCCAAGCATCTATCATATGTGAGATTTTTTTTATTGATTTGTTGAAAAATACTCTTAAAAATTTGTCTTTCACCATTAGTTTCCTGGAAGAATACAACAAAGAAGGCAATTAAGTAGTCGCTAAATATGTTGCTTACAGAAATAAGATGGATGAACTCTTGGGATTCAATTGGCCTTCTGATGCAAAGTATGAATTGTGGAAGAAGGAATTCATTGAAGAGTTGGAATTGTAGACACGAGGATGGAGAACTATATACATGGTCAAGTATAGTGCAAGTCTAGCCTTACAAATTGTAATGCATAAAAGATATATTTCTCTAAATTCAAATTATGATAGGTAAATGTTGATTATTGGTGACTTGGACTATTGTTGGATGTTGATCTGGATATTGATCCACATTTTTCTTTCCTTTTGCACACTTCTTGTCTTTTGGTGAAGAGGAAGATAAAGATGCTCCAATGGTTTGAAGACCACTCTCTTCAACTAACTACCTTTTGGAAGGCATGAGAATCTCCACCAACTTAAATGTAACCTTTGTCTCATATGAGAATATTCTCTCAGTTTGTTGTAACCTTTCCTCATGGAATGATTGGTTTAGGTTGTCAAATGAAAATGTGACAAGTGTAATTTTAGGCCTGAAGCTTGTTTTGCTCCCTTGTTTCTAATAAAAGGGAATTCAAGGCCATAGTGCAGGTCATTTTTTGAATTCTAGATCTGAAAATGCAAATTGATAACATAGAGAAAGTATGTTTTGAGTCTGTATCTTTGGTTTTGAGTCAAGTGAATAATTTTTTTCAATTGTATGGTTTTCAAGCATGTCTGAATGAACAATGCAAACCTTTGTTCTATTGTCTCTCCATCTGTAATATTTCATATGAGTTATTAATGAAAACCTGATCAATGATCATTCATTAATTTTCATTGTGCTTTGCAATGAATTATGTTTTAATTCTAGCTTTGATTTAATGAATCAGTTAAAATACCTTGATTAAAACATGAGTTCATATGAATATTTAGTGGATTTGAAAAGTAGTCATAGAATCTGAGTATTTTATATGTGTGTTGTAATGCAATTACATAGAGATCATGGCTACTTGAAATTTAATTTACCTTATAGTTCAATTTATTGTGATTTGACTCCCTACCCTAAGATAAGACATTGATCTAATAGGTTTTAGTGCATTTCCTATGGTTATGATGTTTCAATTTGAGAACAATATTCATGAAAAAATTTACAATCAATTTATTTTGTGTATAGTTGGTATTATTGGGTATTCTCAACTTTAGATGTTTAATCATGTTAAAGGAAGTGCCAGTTTCTTGGAGGATTTCATCTATTTAGCATTTCAGTGAGAATATATCCGTTTATTATGCAATGTGTGATATAATAGTTTAAAAGATTGTAGGATGCGCATTGTGGGATCACCCTCCCAGGTTTTGCAGAGCCCAAAGTGCAGGAGGGAAGCATTCTAGCTTCCTCTGGTTCATTGGCCAATCACCTCTTGAGTACTCAAGAATTGAATCTGGAAAATTCATAGATGCTCTGTGAGATTTTCTTAGTTCTTTAAAAACAACCAACATGTTGCAAATTGCAGGAGCTAGAATTTGGTAAAAAAGATGGATTGAAGGAGACCATTTTTTTGGTTGATATTTGTTGTTATAATTCAGTTTTATATCAATTTTAAAATGTATTTCATCAGCCCACATGGTTGAAAACCATTGTAATTTAAAATATGCTTTGTTATTATACAATTTTTGGAGGGTTTGAATGACAAACATGAGATCTTATTTGCAGATTTTTGGTGTTAATTTAAACAATTTCTAAGTCAAATTTTCAAATTATTGGTATTTGTGAATGAGGTTTGAATTCCCTTCATCATTTTTGTAGAATTTTTTGATGAAATTAAAACCCCTTATAAATGAGACTATGTAGATTCTAAATATGTAATTTTTTTAACAATTCAAATGATTTATTTTTTATTTTTCAAATAATTTTTGATGAAAATAATCCATAAACATGAAATATCAAGGTTTTTTAGTATTTTAATAACTTTCTATTTTTACGTTTTTCAAAATGAATAGAAAATTATTTTAAATTTGAAAAAACAAAATGATGTTGGATCATCTTATGGTGTGACATACATGACGATTTTTCAAAATAGAAATATGTCTAGTAAAAAATTAACCAATTTTTTTTTTTAAAAAAAATTACTAAAAAAATACCGTCAACATTCTTTAGCATGTTCCAAATCTTTTCCCAAAAGGATTTAGAAAAATACAATTATTTAGGTCAAAATATGGATGGCGCACATGTGCATTGTATGGTAAAAAAAAGTGGCTTTTAAACATACCTATTGAAAACCAATTTTTATCATCTGAGTATTAAAATAAATTACATATTTGGAAACTAGACTATAAGTACTACATTTTATTGTTAATGATTTTTTTTAAGTTTCCATCTCTAAGTGGCTCAAATTTTAAGGTCAAATGTGACAAATTTTGAAAATCAAGGAAAATACTTCCACTTTTTGGCCAAAAAATGGACTCAACTTCTTACACACACCTTGGTGAAAGAAGAGGAAGAGGCCAAATACCAACATGTTACTACTATGGTAAACAAGGACACTATGGTAGTGTTTGAATGTGGGAGCAGAAAAGAAGATAAATCAATTTATGGATATTGTGATGATAGTTCTCATGATGCTCTTACTTGTCCTAAATTTGTACAGTTTTGTAGAAATAGATTGACAACTAGAATGAAACATGAGTAATTAGCAGGAATAAATGCATTGAGGTGCCAAAGTACTCATTAAAATATTGAAAAAGGAAGTATATATGAATAGTAATGTTTATGAACATAAGTGATATCAAAGACAACTAACACAAGTGTGCAAAGGGTTCTATATGTAGATGAGATTATTTTCCATTTTGGAAAAAATCAAAGCATGATCTAATTATATTATATCTCTTAAATATCATTCCCTATAAATTAATGGTACATTGAATATGTTTAAATATTAAATATATAAACATGTCACAAAAATGTGTGCTAACTTAAAAGCTCATAATGGTTAATTAAAAGGGGTAGGAAAGTCTGAATTTGAATCTAAAAATTTAAATTTCAAGCTCAATACCATGTGCCTTGAGATTGAACAAAGTTGATCCTACATGGCACAAAAATGAACTTTAGAAATAAGGTGGGTGGAGTGAATGTATAAAATTAATTGCAAATGGAGATGGATAAATAACTAATAAATGATGGATGTATGAGAATATATATGAATAGAAGTAAATAAATATATATAGAAATCATGTCACAAACTTAATTTAATACAAAATCATGCTACTTATATTAAGAGGAAGATGCCAAAGACCAACATGCTACTACTATAGTAAGCAAGAACAAAAGACTTATTACTATAGGAACAAGAAAGAAGAAAAATAACTTGTAGATTTTACGATTATAGTTCACATGATGCTTTTAGTTTCGTCATAAAGCTTCATAATTTTATAGAAATAGATTGACACCTAGAATTAAGAACAATAAGTTAATAACCCTACATGCATCTCAAGGTGCCAAAGTACTCATGAAAATACCAAAAGTTCTAAAGGATATGAATAGTAATGTTTAAAAACATGGGCGATATCGAAGACAACTAACACAAGTGTGCAAAGGGATCTATATCTAGATGAGATTCTTTGCCCATTTAGAAGAAAACAAAGTGTGCTCTAATGATTTTTCCTTGTTAATCACTATGAATTAGTTGTACATTGAATATATTTAAATATTAAAATATAGAAACATGTCACACATGTGTGTGCTAAGTTAGCTCATAGTGGTTAAGAGAAAGGGGAAAGAAAGTCTAAATTTTAATTTCAAGTTCAATACCACATGTATTGAGATTGAACAAAATTGATCTTAAATGACATGAAATGAACCTTAATCTCTATTTCCTTCGTTCTGTTGAAAGAGAAGAAAAGCCATAGCTTTCGACTTGGCAATTACCAATCTCATTCCTTTATACATGACCAAAAATATGACCCTCATAATCAGCCCTGCACACCTCGCTTCCACATCTGCACTCATTGCGTTCCAAATGTCTTAAACGCCTGCTCACATTTCTGCTTTTCTCCCTGCATTTGCTACTTCCACGCCATATTTTATGTCGATCTGATTCTGTTGCATCACAATCAGCAACTCTTGCCGACACTGTAATCTGCAAAGCAGGAGTAACGGCTGGAAGAGGTAGATCATCTTTCCCCATTGGAAACCACTTGCTTAAGGAAAGAGTGGGCAATCACAATATCTTCTTCCATGAAACTTCAACCCTCCCCAAAACTTTGATCTTCGATCCTCCAAATATTTCTCTTCTTCTTCTCCACCTCAATTCAAATACAACCAACCCTGACTCCATTACTAATGCAGACACCATTTCATCCATTCCTTTTCCCCCACATTCCAAGTAGAATGTTTCTCCCCAGTAGGGTTCTGTGGAAGCCTCAACCTCCTTCGTATTCACTGCTATGTTCTTGTTCAGATAGTATCGAACAAATAAACTAACTTTGCAGCGAGGGCGAAGAGCAACATTTCTTGCTCCAACAACATCTAACTTGAGCTGCACACAACATCTTGGCCTTGTCTCCTCCATTGAATTTCCTTGTTGCAGAATGATTGCGTCGTTGTTCAAAGCAAAGCTCTGCCGGACAAATGCTAAATCGATAAGATGGGATTAGATGAGAGATGAGAGGAGTCGAAGTGTAAACAAGTATATATAACGATTGCCATCGTATCTGATGTCATTTCCGATGGGGCCTTCGATAGTTATCCGTATCTCAAAAAAGGTATAAGTGAAGATAGCAGATAATATGATACTACATTCACCATCCACCAACTAGTTCTAAGCCGCTCTTAACTCTTTACGTGGCTTCGCCATCCTCTTGAAAATATGTGGGTAGAAGCTGTATTCTACTGTTCCAGTATTTATGAATTGTATTTGATGGATTGTAAACTATTTTGCACCCAATGATATGAAATCCATATGTACGAGAATCTTGATAAATCTTGACTGATCTCGTAACATGATTTAAATATTGTTTGATTTACTAATGCGCTAGGAACAACTCAGAGTATGGATGTACCCATATACCTACCAAAGCGTAGCTATCAACTAGAAAATGATATATTAGTGGAGAACAATACTTTTAAAGAAGCAAAGCACAATTCGGTTCACTCTACCCCTGTTTGAATGGCACTTTAGAAGTAATTATTTGCTTAATAGAATAAGGAGATCCAAATTTATTAAAAAATAAAATAAAATTTATATATTATATTAAACTTCAAATATTACAGTTTAAAAGACCTAACCATTCATGACATCAAATTTACAATAGTTAAAAAAAAAAACTTAAAAGAAGACAAAAATAAAAATATCTAGCAAAAAAAATTCAAAAGTAACTCAATAATATCTTACAACTCTTTTGTTTTTTTAATAATTCTTATTTAAATTTGCATTAATAAAAAGAAAATAGTACAATATTCATCAAAGAAGAAGGGTGGTAAAAAGGCACATCCACAGGTCCAACCAAAAATACAAAAGGGTCTAGCCCTAAAACATTAGGTTGTTGTGACTATGTTAGGTAGCAGAGAAGGATCTTGATCATCAATTTTCCCCCAAACATTACCATGAGTGGAGTCATCAATGGGTTCCCATCTAGTGAGAGTAGTAGCATCTTCATCATTCTCCTCGAGAGGTTGGTGACTGTGAACAATAGAAATAGTGAGTGACACACAAGGGAACTTGTCAGTGCCCGACCAACCAAAGTCTTATTGAGGAGATGGTGGATGCAAATATTGAGACCATCCTCCATGGGTAGTAGAGTCCCTAGGATTCTGAGGCACAAGACCACAAGAGTGAGAACCATGGTCTCCATAGTTGTCCCACCAAGAAGAGTGACTACATCCATGCCAACACCCACGAGGGGATGTGGGATCAAGGGGAACTTGAGAAATAGTGCAAGGGTCATTTCCCTAGTGGACCAAAAACTCTTGGAGATGTACAACTTCAAGTGTAACCTTGCTAGCTTACATCTGAATCTGTATAAGAATATTAGAGTTGATGGATTTAGTGTACAATGAGAAATGTTTGTCTAAATGCAATGATAAAAGAGAAAAATATTCTTATCTTTCCATATATTGAAGAGAATTTCCACCCTAAAAGTGAGCCAAATCTAGGTATACTTGTGAGGAAGGTAGTGCCAGTCTCTGTGAAAAACCATATGCCAAAATATTTTAGGCTTGAAAAAATCCTGAATCTAATTCCTAGCTTCCTAAGCTTAGGGACAAAACCATATGAGATGCTTAAGAAACTCAATTTGATCATAGAATGGGTAATTAGGATTGGGAATGCCCATGCAAGTAAGAGAAGACCTTGAAGGAAGGCTTTGATACAATAAAAACCATGCAAAGTGAGCCAATTAAGGCTTTAGCTTTGAAGACCAAATACCCTAGAATATTTTTTGTCACATCACGTAGGAAAATCATTGCTACAAGTGAGAATTAAGCTGATGCACAATATACAAATGCAAACACAACCAAGAATATCCTTTAGAGGGTCTGTAACTCGAAAAGGGAGTATTTGGAAACCACTTCCAATCTTTCCACCAAGGTTTGAGGTAGCGTACACCTAGTTTGGGGTGCAATTACAAAGGGATGGAATCAATAGTCATATCATAAGTCTCCTGATCTTGATTAGAAATTTTGTATTTCAATTTGAAAGAAAACTAAGGAATAAAATTCTTGGTGGCTAGATGAATGAAACCCAGTAGAGATCGAGCTCCTCTTTTGAAAAAATTCAAGGCATAAGTCTAAGGTAAGAGATCCAAAAACATCCCTTGACAGCATAGAAGTGAGGTCCACCAAATGGAGTATTGAATAATTGATAAACCACTATATAAATTATCTCCAATCCAACAAAGCTATGGCTTGATAGTTTCCCAAGCTTTTCGAATATTTTTAATAACAAAAGTTCCTTGACTAAGAACTAGTTTCCTCATGGTGAGGAGTACCTAAATCTAAGCCTTTCTAAGTGGGATGGCCTTGAGGAGTACCAATACTAATGCAATTATGAACAAGAATTTTCTAGGCCTTATTTCCTTAGAGCACCTTGGTGATCCATTCAAAACAATTCCTTAGTGATGAATGGAAATCAATCCAAGGCCTCTGACTTCATGAAAGAGGTAGTATAAATTCTAAGCCACATAATGGAAGCCTTGATGCACATCGCTAGAAGCCCAAAAAAAATATTTGAGGAACTTCTCAACCTTCAAATTATAAAAAGTTTTGGAAAGGACCCAACATGAGGAATACTAGACATGGATGACTTCCAATATCTTCAAACATATTTGAAAGTTTCCAGCCAATAAAAGGGATATGGTTATCCAATAATAAAGTTTTTTCTCAATTCTCATAATAACCACTTTCCAAAGCATGGAAGGGTTCACATAAAAAGAAAAAGGTATTCCCAAAAATTGAAATATGTTCATGTGTTCAATCCAAGTCCAATGGAAAGAATTGAGCCATATTTTCTTGAGCAGTACATATTGTCTATAGAAAGAGGTATTTTGCATTCAATGTTGGAATCAAAAGCTTGAAAAAAATATTCAAGCATCAAAGAGTTGTATTAATGTTATCTTCTTCCTCATGGATAGTGAGAAAATAATTGTTGACCAAATGACCATTAACAAGCTAGAGGGAGGAATTAGGAAGATAGATATCCTTGACATGAGATTGATAAATAGCTTGAGCAAGGAGGTAACCAAATCATTCAACAACAAGAACATAAAGAGAAAGAGAAAGAGGAAAAAATTGTCTAATCAAATGAAATAATCTAAAAGAGGAATATTATTGGCTAGAGATGGTAATGCAAGAAAAAGCATATGTGAATATCATTTACTATTTGAATGTATCGAGGACCAAAACCAAGAGCCTAAAGAATGGCCAAAATGAAGTGTCACTCAATGTGATCAAAGGCCTTGGAAAAGTCAATTTTGATGAAAACAAAAGGCTACTAAGATCAATGGACCCATTCCCTACCTTCCCAAACTACTGTAATATTATCCAAAATAAAAATAGATTTAATAAACTTGATCTTCTCAAGTTTGACAATAAGCAATAACATTAAGTAAAGCTTGAGAGATAATTCTTTGGTGATGATTATGTATGATACATTCAGCAAAGTGATGGGTTGCAAATTGTTGATACCCTCTGAATCACCCTCCTTAGTTATGAATTTAATATTTCCTTTGTTAATGATGCTACCTAATGACCTAATTCCCATGGCTTCAAGATAAAAATTGTTTAGGTCACTACCAACTATGTCCTAGAAGGCTTTGTAGAATTCACAAGGGAAGCCATCAAGGCCAAGGTCTTTTCCATTAGCCATAGAAAAAAATTTCTCCTTGAGATTTCCCGATGAGAGGAGTTGGTCACAAAGAATCTGAGTATGTGCAAAATCATGATGGGCCAAAAAGTGGCAATATGATGGGTATGTGGCTGACGACTTTTTTCTTACCCAAAATTGATGAAACAAAAAGGATTTTTACAAGAGCTTCTCATCTTTCCACCAATATAAATTATGCTTTACTTTGAATTTAATAAGTAATTATTATTCATTTTTCTATTTGAATTACTACTAAAGTCACGATTGATAGGTTGATTGAAAAACATCTATAGCTTTCAAATGCTATCACATTTTTAAATCAAAACATGTGTCAACATAGCTTCACATGCTATTTAAAATATATATTGAATTTCATGAAGTTTGACCAAGTTAAGGTGATCGGACATCAGAGTTTTTTTTATATTTTTTAAAATTTGTAATAAAAATCATAATTAATTATTTACGGAAAAAAAAATTACAAACAAATATGCATCACATCCAGGACATGGTCCTCTACTTATATCTAAAATCTTATAAAAAATATTATCATTTTATTGTTGTTAAAGGTGGTCAGGATAAACACCTACATCTTATTTTTTTTCCTTGAATTTAAGTACTACTTTGCATTAGAATATCAAATTTTCACCAAATAATTTTTTTTAAAACAAACCTAGTAGTTTAGAAACTACATTAGATTTTTCTCTAGATTCTATTCTTACATATTTTTGAAATAATATAGATAAGTTATTCAAATTTTTACATCAAGTTGCCTAACTCTGATTTTTCTAATTTTTTTGCCACTTAAGGGCCTATTTTTTCCATGATGATCCTGCACATACCCATTCGTTGAGAATTCAAAAGTTGGCAAGGAACAACCTCAAGCAATTGTTACAAAGCATGTTTTCTTACATGATTGTACTCATGCGCTACAAAAACTTTATCATAATGGAGGAAAAAAGCTTGAAGGATATCTATAAAATCTTCAAAAAATTTATTCCCTTCATAAATTATATTTATGGTATGAGAGGATATACAACCCCGTAAGGCTTCAAAAATTCTTACGACACCTTATCTTCAATTTCGAGCTAGTCTAGTCAATCCTTAATTTGGATGTCATTGGCTACATAAGAAATGTGATTTTCTTCTATGATCGTAGTTGGGCTACCCAAGGTTGCAAAATGGAATCAAATTTTTTGGGCTTCCAAGGTAGTGGTGGCAAGGTGAAGGTCCCAATTTGGAGCCTCATATGAACAAAAGATAAAAGGCATGGAAGAGGATGTCTTATCTCAAAGTATTATTTTATGTACCATATGCAAATCTAGAGGTAAGTGTTGTAAATTCATTATTGACTTTGATAGTACTGAGAACTTGATTTATAAATAAATAGAAAATCTAGGCTTGAAGAAGATTGATAACCCAAATTCATATAAATTTTCTTGACTACAAAAAGAACATGAATTCATGGTGAAAGAATAATGTTTGATTAGTTTCTAGATTGGATAATATACAAAGATGAAGCTTTATGTGATGTTATGTCAATTAGTGGATGTCATGTTCTATTTGGAAGGCCTTTGTAGTTTGATAGAAAGGCTATCTATGGTGGTGGAAAGAATTTGTATATAATTGTTAAAGATCGGGGGGAAATTACTATGAGTTCATTGAAATAAAAAGAAAGAGAAGTAAAAGGAAATAGTCCCATAATTTTTTTCAATTAAAAAATGGGTGGTATAATCTATACAATAGATTGAAAGAATCTCAAAGGAAGTTTTTGAGAAGGGAAATACATTTGATAATAAAGACAATGGTGCTAATTTTGTGAATTGGTTACATAAATAATTAAATAATGATGTAAGAAAACATAAGTAATTATCAAGAAGGTGTTGATTCTAAGGAAAAAATAAAAATCCACAAGTTGGACAAGTAATATATCCTCATGAAGAACATAAAGTATATTCGCATCCTTACTATGAAAGAAAGATGAGTGGCAACAACCCACAAGGTTAAGGTAGAGAACAAAAAATAGAGAAAAGAAAAGTATGGGAAAGATGAGCTAGGGAAATTTAGTGTGGATTGAAGAAGAGAGATCATATGGATAAAGAAGTTTGAATTAAAAATAATCATGGGATTACCATCCCAAGGACCTTCAAATTTTCATGATTTTTCACTCATGGTAAATTTAATTTACCCAATGTGTTTAATGTAGGAGCATTCAAATTCAAAAGAAATCTCACATCAACCAAAAACATGTTTGAGCTATTTTTAGTTTTGTTTTTCTCTTTTTGGCTTATGTAGCTACTTGGGAGAATATTTAGACTCATATTGGTTAAATTTTTCTAATTTTAAGAGCATTGGAAAATTGAAAGGTTTCATAGTCTATCTCAACTTTTGAAGAGGTTTTCACAACCTCATAGGCTTGCAACAAGGTTTTCACAACCCCATCGACTTCTAACAAGGTTGTCACAACTTTCTTAGCTATTGATAGTCCATTCATAATCCTTTTCAAAATTCTTCCATTGGAGTTTTTACTTGGGTTACAAAACTTGTATCATTTTCCAATGAATTATTTAACTCTTTTGTCATGAAAGAAACCTTTTAGAATGTAGCATCAAGGTTTTATCAAGGTTTCAAAACCGTTGCTAGCTTTTATCAAGGTTTTCATAACCCTATTGGCTCGTGAAGTACTTTTCAAAACCTTCAAAGAAAGTAAAATTACCCTCTTGTTAAAAAGATAAGGAAGAGAATTTTGTAAAGGATTTTTAAATTTTTACTTGGTTGTAAACCAATGTCAACTCCCAATGAGGTTGTCACAACCTCATCAACACTTGATAAGGTTGTCAAAACCTTATCAAAATGTAACAAAAAAGTCACAACCTTTGTAAAAATTAGTGAAATTCTTCAAGGGTGGATGGCAAAGATGGTGAAAGAAATTTTGAAGTCTTTAAAGAAAAACCAATAGCTTTCTAACTTGGTTTTCAACCCTTGAGGGAATCCAACATGGTTCCAAAAACCCTTGGATCTTCAACAAGATATGCACAAACATTATGCAAAACAAAGGAGTGGCTTCATGGAAAGGTTAGAGAAAGTATGAAAGGATTTTGGAAGTGCAAAAGGAATGATTTTTCAAGGAAGGTTTGGAATGTAGGTAGTTTGACCTAGTTCCAAGACCACTGTCTCTAGACAACAAGATTTCAAGAAGCTTTCAAACATCCAAAAAAGGTTCCCAAAGTTCTCAAAGTTTTAAGCAAACTTTAACCTATGTCATTAAGTTGTGATTAAAAGAATTAGTTATATCAACTAAATATTCTTATGTAATTGATTGTAGAGAAGATTTAAGGGAAGATAAATATTTTCTTGAAGGGGGATGAAATGAAGGACAAAAACTAAAAGAGTAGAGGGGGAAATTTTTCTTTCATGGATATATTTTGTAATGTAAAACATGATTGTACTCCTCAAAGTGACTCTAATTTAATTTCTATAT
>VDFB02271358.1:1165394693-1165549684 GCA_007258455.2 Sequoia sempervirens
GAGTCCTCTACTTACATCTAAAATCTCATAAAAAATATATTATCATTTTATTATGGTTAGCGGGTCCAGACACCTACTTATTTTTTTCCTAAAATTTAAGTAATACGCATTGAAATTTCAAATTTTCACCAAATAGATTTTGTTTTAAAAAAAATAAACCTAGTTGTTTAGAAACTACATTCAATTTCCCACATAATCTATTCTTACATGTTTTTGAAATAATATAGACAGCTTATTCAAATTTTTATGTCAAGTTGCCTAACTCTAATTTTTCTAAATTTTCATTGCCACTTAAGGCCCTGTTTGGCCCATCATGATCCTGCACATACCCATTTCTATCTCCACATACAACAATTGACGATGATCAAGAGGACATACTATAGGTCGGGTAGAGGCCAAAACAACAATAATTAACTAAAATGATAAATGGTAATGCTACATTGATGTGAAATCCTTAATGAAGTGATTTCACACAAGATACCATAAAAGTTGATTGATAGATGCCTTGATTTCTTGATAGACCTAAAAAAAGGTTAGATCTTAAGACATAATAGATTACTATAGCTAGCATGTAGAGGAGAACTCAATACATCTTCATTATTTGGCATGATTCATCATAATAGCTCCTTGCACATAAATGGTCACATTATCCTTGATATCTTGCAAGCTTTAATTCGATTGATGAAAGTGTTGTAATTTAATCTTTCTAATTTAGCCATTGAGTGCTCTTTACTAATTTTAGGATCTTATTTTTTTCTTAATGGATTTTCTGTCTCTCCCTTAGGATTTGAAATGATGAAAAGTACTAGTATTTATATGTAATTATTCTAATTTCTCATAAATCAAATACCAATGGCCAAAAAATAAAATTGGAAATTTAAATAATAAATATCGACACCATATTCAAATTGGATCTAAAAAGAGGTGGTATAGGGCATGGGGCACCCTAGACTAAACCCATTCTTTTTAAGGCCCAAAGTGTCGGGGGAAAATACTAGATGCTTAATTTCATTCCCATTATTTTATTTTTTAAATATGTTCATAAAACAAACAATGAAATGCTTAATTTGGTCCAAGCACATAGGGGGGAGCTAAACCTAGTGTGAAATTTTCAAGGGTGATAATTTTCAATAGTAAACATTGGAATTTGGTTGGATGGATGGATGAAATTTTGGGTAAATTAGCTTCAACAAGCTGGTGAGACATAGCAAAATATCTTATTTTATTCTCTTTTGCATTTCTATTTCTTCTCACATGGACTTCAAATTGTGAAGGGCTAATTGAGGTGTTCCCTAACATTGGTCTCTTTTATTCCTTTGTAGGAAGGATTGAAGGGACTATCAAAGGTTGGGAGACCACAAGATCCTTAGGTTATGATCTAAAGACATATTTTTTCTTTTGGAGGCACAAAGTTAATCAAGTGGTCATCTCTTGGTCCTTTATAGGATGGCAGAGGGGGAACCACAACATACATGCTAGGTGGTCAAGGGAGGATACCCGGTTTAGACTAAGGTTCATTTACTACCTGTGAGGTAGGAGGAACAACCATTAGAGCCACTAGAGACTGAGGATCCTTAGGTGGAATATTAATAAGGAATAATTGGGATATTCAATTAGCTTTGAACTTTTGATATAATAAAAATAATTGATCTTCACATGGTTGGATTATTTGGGTGGGTTATGGTAAAAAATAATAATGGGAATTTTTTTCACGATTAGATAAATACTTAAATCTACTATGGTATATGGTATGTATTTATCATTCAAATGGGAATTTCAAAAAATTGTGACTGATCGATGGGACCACATTCATGGAGATAAGCCATGGATGGCCAAACTTTAATACATAAAACTGGTTTGGCATTAGGATTATGGTGAACTAAATACCCAACTTTATAGGTCCTACTTTAATTGCTTAAGACACATGTATATATATCATGCCCTAGAGTTTGGTGATATTTACAAAAGGGATTTGTATTGAAGTTTGGAGGTAATGGTTTAGTGTACCTATCAATATGCCTAATTGGAGGAAGTTGAATAATTTTCTGATTTTAAATTAATTGCAACATTATAGCATGGAGGAAATCAAGCAATTACAAGAATTATCTATGACTTGGCCTAAATTAATATTATTTCATAGATGCAACAACAAATTCTATTTCAATGTTATTGGAAGATTGAGGGGTATTTATCTTTATAAAAAATTGTTTTGTTTCTTGAATAATTGGTGATTTTTTGACATGTCTTAATATTGACCACTAGGAGCCAATAAAGTTGTACCTTCATATTGACTAACTAAAATCTAGTAATCATGGAGAGTCATACATAAGTTTGTGAAAAAGAGATACTTTATCAATAGAATCTTATCTCTAATGCTAGGCTGCAAAATTTCTAATGAATACCATTTCAATGTCAACATATGGAAGATTATATATATTTACAAATAAAGAGATTGGTATCATCCTTTAAAATGTGTTATTTTCTCCTTAGGTCCTTGTTTTTAATGGACTAAATTTGTTAGTGTGAATTGAAGTCCAATATTCACTTCGAAGTGTTGAAGGAAATAATTAATAAGTTGTGTAAAGGACTTAATTGAGTTATTAGGTAATGAACAAAACCAATCTAAGGCCATGTCCTTCAATGATTGTGGAAAAAAATTAGTAAAGAGAGGATCTTCAAAAAGGAAATCACTACATAGAGTGATGAAAGCCAATACATGATTATTGGGATTTCCTTTGCCAACAAACTTCTTAAAGAGAGGTGTCTCAATGTTTTGTGGCATAGATTTCTTTAGGATAGAAAATGACAATGGACTCCATGTAAGGTATGTTAGAGGATTAGTATTAGATTGAATTTGGTTCATGTTTGATTTTTTATTTTTTTAATGATGACATGTTTTATTAAGAGTTAGTTTATCACAGAATCATTTGGTGACATATTTTGAGAATGTGTCGAAGATGGTGAACTATTGGTAATGACTAGTGAGTTGTTTTTTTGCATGTTTATAAGAGGTGAAGAACATGGAGGCATTCTATTTGAAGGGACAAAGCTACGAGGATTCACACAAGTAAACCCTAAACTAGTGTTTATTCCATTATCATATTATGTGGTGGATGCGATGACTAGAGAAGTGAAAGTAGGAATAGAAGGTATGGTTGTTGGAGAGGAAACTGTCTTTACTTTATTATTAACATTAGTGACCTGATTTGAGCACAACTAATTATTGTATGGATTTTTATATCCACTATATGAGATAAAATATATGCAACACTTATATCTCTTGAAAATTATTGATTAGCTTCCTAAGGTTATCCATAAGATCTAAATATTTGATACTTTAGTATTGTTCAAGGCCTTCTAGTTCTTTGTCCAATTTTTTAAGTTTATCTTCAAGGACATGGGCAAGAACAACCTCAAATTCCACATAAATATTAGGTGATGAATTAGACATAGGTAATGTAGGATTGGGAAATAAATCAAAGATAGAATATATCGATGTAACTCCATAAGTGAAAGATTCATAATAAGTAGGCTCAACATCGAATGTGATTGTAGCACAAGAAGTGTAATTCTACAGCTATGTCTCATAGGGGTATAAGCTATGGGACACCAGGTTATGAAACTCATAAAAATATTATAAGATTCAAGACACTTGAGTGCTCATAGATTTGAAAAGAAAAACAACTAACAATAACATAAAATAGAACAAATTTTAGACATAGAAGGAAGATCTAGGAAACAATCATAGAGATAAAAATGTGACTGAAATATAGCCAAAAACTAGTTGGAAAAAGGCATGGGCACCATAAACTAGAGGTGTAAATTATTAATAATTTAAAATTCTATAAATGATCTGTAGTGTTTTAGGATCTAAAGATGCATAGGTTTAGGTATGAGAGTAAAAGGATGAATAACTGGTATGGTGCTATCATACGGTTTTAGGACATAGAGCACACCCACTTCTCCAATTTCATTCAAGGATAACACTTGAGATCTCAATGCAAAGGAGAAAGAGATCTTGCAAGAGGGTTATCCTAGGGGATGAATGTAAATTATTAAGGGGTTCACCACCAAGTAAGAACTTGGAAAGAATAATGAAATGTAAAATGCAACACTAAACCCTCATTCAATGCAATGACCTATAAAATGACCTAGAAATACAAATGAAACAACACAAAAAACTATAGAACAAAACATGTGCACCTGGGAATCTGGAGATGGTTGAATGGAGCTCTGAAAAACTAGAAAATTTGACTTTAATGTTGACTAGGACTCATTCGCCAAGCTGGGTGAATCAGTCCAAATTCTAGGTTTCTGTGTGGGAACAAGAATCTTCAAAAGGGTATTTGAATCTGCAAAAATCTGAATTTTGACTAAAACTGGGACTCATTTGCAAGAAGTGGTGAATCAGTCCAATTAGGGTTTTCTAAAGCTTCAAATCCTGATCCTGCTCTTCTTTGTCTACTATGTCCTTCCTAATTGATTTATGGATTCAAAACCCTGATTTACAACTTGTAGGTGTTCTCCAATGTAAGCTCCAAGGCTTGAAAACAACTTTGAAAACTTTGAATGATTTGACAACTTTTCTCCAATCTTGCTCAGGAAATCTACAACCTAGACCTACAAAGCACATAGAAAGGAGAGGGGAAAATGTTGTAGGGTTAGTGGATAGGGGTTTCCCTTGGTCAAACGCCTTATTGGTAATCAAACCTTGAAATAGAATAAAATATGAATGGAGAATGATGAGTGAACAAAATATGATGTTGCAACTCACCAAACCCTAGCAATGAAGTGTTGCAAACATATATGTAATGGCTCCAATGGATGTAGATCTTGACCCTTGCTTGAATTGGATAGGTCTTGAATGAAATGCTTGCTTGAATCATAAAATACTACATCACAATTGTTATCTCCAAAACAAACATGATGCATGAAGTCCTTGACATGATGATTGATGCTTGAATGCTACTCTAAAATGCTTGATAATCTTCCCTTGAACACTCTTGTAAATACAAGTGTGAAATCAAATTTTTAATAAGAATTCTCATTCAACTTGCTAGGTGTAAATGAGTGAAATAAACTTGTATTTATACTCAATTATGCTATAATTCTCAAAATTACAACACTATTTATAAGTTGAAATCAGATCTAGGAGGATAAAATCCTACCAAAAATTAGAATTAATTTAGATTTTGGGCCACATGGGACTCATTCACCCAAGGTGGAAAATGATTCCCACCAGGCCTAAATTTTGGTAACATTTTTAAAAATGCTTAGAAATATGTGAAATAAGGTTCGAGACCCAAAAATATAGGTGGGACTCATTTTCCCAAGGTGGTGAATAAGTCCTAGATCTTTAAATCTGGGCCATTCAAGCTTGAAACAGATGAATTATAATTGGGTAATGATTTATGTCAAGATCATCCTCGAAAAGATGCATTAAATGAGGCTTGTGGATGCAAAATAAAGCTAATTAAAGCATAATAAATCCCAATTATTAATGAAAAGACTAGAAAAGTGTGAAAGTGTGTTACAACACTTCACAAGACTTTAAATAAGATAAGATTAAAGTTAAAAAGAGGTTTATTAGGTTTAATTAATTAGTTAAACCTTAGAAAAGTGCTAAAGTGAGTTACAACACTTTAGCAAGGTACCATTTAAATTCATTAGTTCACAAGAGCCCAAGACCTAATGTGAATGTGTGAACCACATTACAACACTAAATTAAGGCAACATTAGGCTCAATTCAATAAGGAGGGCCCAAACACGTGTGAAAATGTACTGACAACATTTTTTGACCCTACATTTAGCCCCCACTTTAGTGAGAGGATGAACTTGCTTCAAACTCACACTAAAGTACAAAAGCACACATCAAGAGGGGTCCAAGTGCACCAATTCTAGTAAGATGGGATGACATCGATCAAGAGGGGTGATCAAGCTCCCAATATTAAGATCCCATGACAAACTAGCATAGGAACAAAAGAACACACATAAGGATGATATAAAGAGCATTAAAAAAGCACAAGAATACACTGTCAAAGAAAAAAAAGAGAAAAGGTAAAAGATGAAGATTTGAATCAATCTTTGACCATTTGTCTATCATGATGTGGATTAGATCTAGGTTGTTGTTCTGAAAAATGCAAGCTCACTCTGAGGCAACGAAACTCTTGGTTGTCTGTTGGGTGAGGATTCAAAGAGGTGAGACACATACATTGTTGGATGTTGCTGATATGTGGTTTTCATTGATGTCAACACTATTGGCATTAATTTCATTAGAGGTTGTATATGTCAAGGATATTGAATTTTTTTTAATAAAATAAGTTGTAAGTTGTCAGTGGTGAAGTGAAGTTCAATATATTGGCTAGCTCAGTATATTGATGATCAAAGGTTGTGGATTAAAGGGTTTGTTTTTTAGTATATCTAGTTTATCCATGTTAAGTTTCAGAGATCCTCATGAAGATTTGATCGAGTTATGAGTATCTATGTTCTAACAGTTGTTTTGTTGCTTCAGTTAGTGTTCCTAAAAGAAGATGATGTGATTCTAGTAAGTTGAATTGTTGTGGATGCTTCTGTGGTGATTCATGATGCTTGTGGATGTTTTTAGATCATGCTCTATCTGTTTTGCACATGCACATTGATCGTTGTGCTTACAATTGGTGATTTTCTCTTGCATGTTCATGTTTTTCATGTTCATGGCTGACAGGGTGATTGTAGCATGTTGTGGATCTTCAAGGCACAATTGTTTAAAGTTTTTTGTGTTTGAGCATGTTGATTTGAGTCCTTAATATGTTGTGGCTGACATTGGCTGATTTGCATTATAAATTATTTATGTTTTTGGGCGACAATTTGTACACATTTTATATTTTCTTGAAGCCGAGATGGAGATGATATTATTCTTAGTTGTGGATATATATGAGTGATTGTTTTATCAATTGAAGGTGTGTGTGAAATATGCAAGTCTTGTGTACAAATAATGATCTAATATTTTGAAGGCAGAAGTAAAGTGTGAAGAAGAGTGATCATAGTTTATGTGCTTAACTGAAACTATAATCAGGCATTAGTAGATGTTATTTTCTCAGTTCAAAATCTTATGGATGTAGTCCAAATGTTTTTGTAAGACAGTGTATCTTCCTTTGGGAAATAAGCCTTGTTTTTATTTGAGCAATGAGCTCTAGGTAGTGTGCCTGGATGCATGTGCATTCCCATTTATAATTCTTTTATACTTTTAACAGGGTATAATCTTGTAGACTAACCTGCACCATTTTTTTTCCCCTAACAAGGTTTCCATGTAAAAAAAATATCGGTGTTATGTGTGTTTTTGATGTGGTGATGATTTATGCTTTAATGTTTATATATCAAATCTAAGAATAAGTTTAATAAGTTTAATTTATGTGACAACTGATTCACCCCCCCTCTCAGTTGTTTTCCCTTGTGTTGCCAGCATACACACATGGTCGATATGTACTCACACTCACATGTGAGTGGCTATGGGGAAAGTCATGCCTCAATCGAGCTTCCCACTCAAACCATACCAAAGTTATACCCTCTAAGAACTTTAATAAGGTGCCACGAAAAAATGGATTTCAAGCTTCATGAGACAAGAAAAAAATTGTATGCTTGGAGCTCATGAACAAACAAGATGGCTCCACAGGAATGCGAGTTGTTTTATGCAAGGTGGTCATATAACTACAAATTTATAAAATGAAAAATAGGGAATGTTCAAAGGAGTCTTACTTAGTTCATGCGAGGTATCTAACTTAGGGAAAATTGTGCGTAATGTCTCCAAGAGAGGACCAACAAAGAATAAAAGATTCACAACTTAGGGGATGCATTGTGTCACATCAAGCCACTAAGAGGAATGTAATATGCTAAGAGAGATCAGGCTCTTGAAGGACATCACACCCAATGTCCTCCATAAAATGGAAAAGCACATCGTATAAAGTAAGAATACTACACCATGAACTATGAAAAGAAAAGAATGCAAAAGAATAATGCCAATGTATGCCCCCACTTTAAATAAATTGCTAATCACCATGTTGTGATCAATTACTTTAAATTAGAAAATGATAAATGCAAAGAATAAAGAAGAAATGAGAGCTAATTGCATCAGTGTTTGTCTGCACTTAAGGCAGGAAAGGATTGGGTGAGGTTCTGGTGGTATTCTCTCCTGATGCACATGCTCCTATACAAGGGAAAGAAGATGTTTGGTGAAGACATGACACTAAAGAAGGTAGAGGAGGATATTGAGCTACTTGTCCAGTGTTGGACTCAAATTTTGGATAAGGATGATATGAAGTTTGATTATGTTGTTTTCCACAATATCTTTGCTTCCAAATTGAGAAGGTTTTTGGCTTATGATCCACCAATAATTCCTAATGAGATACATGATTTCTTGAGGCCCTTCGAAAGGAGGCCTGATATGAAATTAAATTAAAACTCGGGGGACATAATTTTGTACCCCAGTACAATCATTTTTAGGGTCTATTGCAAAAATGTGAATCCACATACACTACCAAGAGATGTGCCACTAAGGATTGGATTCATTGAAATAATGATGCAATTGGGGGTAGCACAAATGATGCATTTACTTGAGCAAAAAAATTAGGGCTCATTTTTTCCTAAGTGGGCAGTTCTTACTAATTTTGTGATGGTTAAGGGAGGATGGAAATATTTGGAGGAGGTTCTTGCACCCTACAAGTTGAAAATTATATGTCCAAGGAACCATGACTTTGATGGTTTCATTGCTACTTTGAAGGAAAATAATAGAAGTGGCTCCTTCATCCATAATTTTTATTATCCTAAAGATGTGATCACTTGGAACATTTTTTATTTTCCAGTCTAGGATGAAATAAAGGAAATGTATCTTTCCTTCAACCAAATGGTGGAAAAGGTTACAAATTCATATCCCAACTATGAACCTCTGCCCAATATTAAGGGTGAGTTGAATAGAATCATGTATGTACTTGAAAATTTTGAGAACATAGTGGGTGTTTTGAGCAAAGAACACACAATAACTGATAAAGGGAAGGAAATAGCCTTGAAGAAGAACCAACAAAAACATTGGAGGAGAGACCCTCTTATCAACCACCACAAAAAGTAAGAGTGTACTCCAAGAAGAAGGAGATAATAAAGAAGTAACAAACACTTCTAACCCCTACTACATCAGAGGGGTCAAGAGTATCTTCTCCTGTGAGGTTAGCACCATCTCCTCCTAGACAACCTTCCCCTATCATAATTGGAATTGATTCACCTCCTAGAGGTCCATCTCCATCAGAGCACCACCACCCAAGAGGCAGAGGATTGAGGTTGACAGGGTAGTTGATTACCCTAGGTCAGAGGAAGATGACATCCTGGTTACACCAGAAGGGATGCAACAAGGAATGCCTTCTCCCCCAAGGGATAATGCATCAAGCACAAGAGAGAGCAACCTAAGACTGGGAAAAGATGATGTTAGTGGCTTAAGCAATGTTGATGATCTAATACATGAGGCTTGCAATACATTTTTGGAAGATAATTCATTTGTGGAAACAAAGGCATTCAAGGATTTTGTATGGAGATTTAAGGCTCAAGAATATGTAGAAAATGTTGCAAAGGAGAGGAGTTTGCATCCAAAACTTCCATAGGAGGATGTGCAAGCTAATGTGAAGAAGATGATGAGGAAGGAATTCCAAAATATCACATATGAAGAAGGAAGGTAATTAGTGCATAGAATTGGGGTATTATTGCTTCTAGAATGGGATATTGAAGATGCAATTATTTTGGATTCAATAAGAAGGCATGAAAAACCCTTGTATTAGAATGAGGAGGAATCCAAATCAGAATTGCAAGGTTCATCCTTTAGTGAAGAATGGGATGCCTTGGCCCTTTGGTCATTATCTCTAGGGTCAAGGAAGCAAAAAGTTGCAGAGCCAACTGACTTCAGTGGGAAATTGATCCTCAAAAGAGTCTCTAACACTCCAGCACTTGAAGTAGCAGAAATGGCATTTAATGTTGCTAAATTCACTAAGGCAATAGTGGAGAATGTTACTATAGAGAGAGACTTGTACGGAAGCAAGCATAATGAGATAATTGATTAATATAAGTGTTACCCAATTTTCACCTATGGGCTCAATCAGCAGGGTAACCTGTGTTTCAGATGTTCATGAAGGCCAAATGGAGGTATTGTTGTGCATGATTAGATCATACCCCTGATGCAAAACAAGGGAGTTTAGTTGAAAGGTCAGCTTCAGTCAAGTTTGACATAATTTTCCTTTAAGGAGAAAGTCGGCAAGACCTTCCAGATGTCTTGCCAACTAGCAAGGGTTTCCATGAAGTCTCAATGCTTCACATTAGGGATCCTATTGGCATGAGATTATCTCAGTCTCCCCGAACCATAATGCATTTGGTTAAATATGCTTCTATGTTTCCTATTGGCAAGACCCCAGGAATGTCACAGCGAGTGGAATTCAACTACAAGTTCCTATCGGCAAGACATCGATCATCGTCCCAATGACTAGGGGTTTCCCATTAGCGTGAAGGTCTCCTTCGGAGAAAGGTCACGGTGACTTCTTTGGGTCTCACCGACTAATCACATCAGGTAAACATTTTGGCAGGAGGTTTGGCTAATAAGCATGGTGTCTCGCCAAGAGTACAGGGGATTCGATGTGATTTCATGACGAGGAGATAAATTCTGGCTGAAATGAAATGAACTCGGTGAGATGTCTCACCGATGGTTGTTGGGCTCCCAAAGTACTCAGGGCTTGGAAAAAGAAGGATTAAGTCAATGGAAGGTCTCAACGACTGAAAATGTCTTGCTGACATGAGGTAATATTGGCATAATTCTTGCCGATCCATCAAAGTCTCAATGAATGAAACGGCATTCGCAAAGCAAGTTCTCATTGCCACGAGGTCTCGGCGATTATGAGATGTTTTGCTTATAGAAAGGGAACCTCACTGAAAGAAATGGAGTTCGACATAAGGTCTTGCTGAAAGGTTGCACTCGAAAAAAAAAGTAGATTTGCCATAAGGTCTTAGTGAATGAAGCTTGTCTCCCCGACTAAAGAGAAAGTAAACTCATCGCTGAAAGATAAGGAGGCTGGCGAGAGGTCTAGCCAATAGGCCAATGTCTTGCCGAAAACAAAGGGGGCTCGCCAAGAGTTGAAGCCATCACCATGAGGTCTCGATGACCAAGTAATGTCCCACCGAAAGCCAGAGGTCTCCCCCAAGGAAGGTTAAGTCATCGTGATGTCTCGCCGACTGCTTAGTGTCTCATCAAAAGATAAAGGAGGCAGAGCATAACGAAAGAATGAAGACCTCAGTGTGAGGTCTCACCGACACATGGGTGTCCCACTAAAGGAGTTTTACTCGTTGGCAAAGGGCTTGGTAGGTGTAATGTCTCACCGACCGATGGGGAGTCTCATCGAATGGAATGAACGAAGATCGAGGAGAGTGGAATGTGCTCGGTAAAAGGTCTTGCCGAAGGGTCAAAGTCTCAGCGATGAAAGAGATATTTGTATGACTCCTAATGGTCCGCCATGAAGTCTTCCAAAAAGCGAGTCTTATCGATGGTTCCAAGGGTGTCGATATGATTTTTTTTATTCTCCATAAGGTCTCACCGATAGAGGCATGCTATGCCAATAATAGATGAAGAGCCTAATTGCATTGGGGAGAAACGATAAGTGTCTCACCGACATGCGATTTAGTCTAGGTGACCCTTAACCGAATGGCAATCTCATGTGTCATATGATTGACCAATCAGAGTGATCTAAGAGTGAGTTGTGGTGACCTGGCCAAGGAGAAGAAGATTAATAGAAGGAAAAGCAACATGTATCTATTTTGAGCTCAAGAGCATTCAAAATAGCTCGCCAGGGGATTCAAAGGTGGACACGAGGAGCAAAAGTAAATGCAGTGGTTACAGAAAGATCTGAAGAAGGATTCTCCTGGGAATGACTCTTCATTGACATGGATAGCAGGGATGCATTCAAACACAACATTAACTACATGAAAAGATCTAAGGGCATATTTTTGTGAACACGGATATTTTTGTAAAGCCCAAAGGGGCCGACACACTTTTGTGTATAAGGAATTTTTGCCTTCTTGTAAAGGAGTTCTCCAGATGATTTTTGGAAGTCTATGACTTCTACAGTCCTCTCTCATATTACCAAAATTTTGTAACTCATTTTAGAACATGTTATATCAAATTTACCTTGATTACCATTGATGGTTCATTTTTTGCCTTCTAGTTCTTGTGAAGTATTGTGCATTTTTTAAGTGATATATCAAGCTACTTAGTGAAATCTTTCTCTTCCTTATAGCTTTGTTTCATTTTAGCATGCCCTTCTTTGCAAAAGTGGTATCATGTAGGTTATAAACTGTGTTTACCCAATTGTACATGAGCTTTTAATTTGTGAAAGCCTATTTTTCCTTCTTGAAAGTGTGTGCATGTCAAACCTGTTTGTATGCATAATCCATAGAATCTTGTTGTGCAGCCCCATCTCCATCATCAGTATTCAAGTGTAACTCAAGTATCTCATTGTTCCTGTTAGTTCAGTGTATCACCTTCTAAGTAAGGATTTAGCTTTATTTTATGCATTCCTTCTCTCTTTCCCTTCAAAGAATCAATAGTTTTAGGTGATGACCCAACAAGGAAGTCAACCTTCTCTAGAAGTTCATTTCAACTTTAGGTGACCCACAACCTTGAAATGATCCCATGTTTCCCTAGAAAGCTCAGTTTTCATTAACTTTGCAAGGGGTGCAATTTCTAGGAGATAACAGTTTTGGCACGCCCGGTGGGACCGTGAACTACTTCTCAGTTCATGTTTATGCATTTTATTGCTGCTGTTTGGTGTGTGTAGCAGTGGTTTCAGCCTTTTGGAGGCATTTTCTTTACATACTTGGCAACTCCTAGCTCAAATCTTTTGGTTTCATAGGCACAAGTGTTGGTATGTCTCAAAAGAATTTGTTATTTCTAATTCTCCATCTCTTTCAATAAAAAGATGTCCAATATTCATGAAAGTGCTTACTATTACCCTCCATACCATGAGAGTGTTGCCCCTACACCTTATCAGTCACATTCAACCAACTCTAATGTTGGTTTTAGCCCATCTTCCCTTGCAACAACAACTAATCAGCATTTTTATCATGTTTCCCACCCTCCCACTCTAGTTCAGCCTTTGTTTCAATCAACATTTGATCAAAATCAACCCCAAGAGGAGGTTTCTGAGGTTAACCAGTATGATTATTTATATAATCAGCCTCAAAAGCATCCATACCAAAACATATTGGACCTGCTCCAACAAATTGACCATATGTTGTGGGATCTAAGTCAAAATCTTCACAATATGACGATTAATTGTATTAGTAAGGTGCTTGCATGCCTATCTAGGATGTTGGTTGATATCAAGGTGTAGAAAGGTATCATTATGCAACATCAAGAAGTGGCTGAATAACTCTAGTTTTATGATCAAGAAAGAGTGGCAGAAATAATCCAGTTTAAGGGAGACCTTGAATAGGAAATAGATGCTATGGAAGAACAAATCAAGCTGCTCTCTACTCAGGTGTAGAATACTCAAGCTTACTCAGATTATCAGCACCAACTAATGGAGGAGTTTCAAAAGAGGCAGCTTGAGGGGAGTTCCAAGGAAAAGAGAGTTATTGCAGAAGAAGAGTAGCCCAGTGATCAAGTTAGTTCATTCACCCGAGAGGAGACTAGAATTCCAAATCTATTGCATCTAGCTATGGAGGAATATAGAAAGTAACAACAGCAAATGATTGAACAACAAGAAGACATTGGAGAGTTGTTGATAGATGATAATCAACAAGACAATGGGGCCTTAATTCAGGAGAAAAACCTGAAATTGAGCCTGACTCTATCCTCCAAGGTGAGAATTTTGATTTTTTTGAGCATGTTCTGGGTGAGGAAGCCAATGTTGAGATTTTTGAAGAGTTGTGCACATGTATTATTGAACATTTTTGTTCAACATTGGATGGCAAAGAGTCAGAAAAGGCTGATAGTCATGATGATTTGGAGCAACAACTTGAACAAATGCTGAAATAGTAGGAGAAGCCTCATGATCTTGATTTACAAGGTTATATCTGGTTAGAGGAGCTTCCATTCTATTGTGCAGAAGAGCTTGAGATTTCATCATCACTAGAATTGTTGCCTTCCTTTATTGAGGAAGACAAGCCTGAATTGGAATGTAATTCTTCTAGTGATGATGAGAATTATAAGCAACTTCCATTCTGGTCTATAAAGGAGCCTAAGGTTGATGAATTGATTGAAAGTGTGTCAGAGGAAGCCATCTCATTGTTCTTCGTTGAAGAAATGAGTGTTCATTTGGGAAAGCATGAACATACTAAAGAGGTTTCTATTTTTTCACCAATTCAGTCACAGAGATTAGATCTTCCCAGCTAGCAAGGTGATGAAGAGGCCGCCCATGAGCAAGAGATCAGTAAGGAAGGTTCAAGCTTTACCCTTACCAAAGGTTGTCCAATTAGATACCTGGCTCAGATGAAGTCCAATACAACACCCAGGACTATCCCTATACCTGCACATGAAGGTACAACAAAAGAAGATATCCAAGATGAACTGATAGCCAAACAAGAGTATGTTTAACTTACTTGTCCTCCTTTGATTGAAAATGCATATGACCAGTTTAAGGAGGTAAGTGAACTTGTCACCCTCTTTCATGAGGTAGTGCATTTCTTTTTTAAACATTTTTCAGTGTACCATCTCTATTCAGCTACCATTAAGCTTGAGAGCCATTGCATATTGAAGAGAAAGGGTAGTTATTTCAATCATCCTGTAAATGGTTTTGTTTGATCAATTTCATACTAGTTAGTGTAGGGTAGGTTTAGATGCAGTTTTCATTCCCTAAGTGCTGTCCCAACATAGTAAATAGTTTTATTTCAGTTTTTCCCTATTTTCAATAAGTACCTGTTGTGTTCTATGAGTCTCAAGCGAGTTGCAACCATGTACAAAGCTAATCTTGATTTGTTTCTAAGTTATCCCAATGACCTCGTGCCCAATGGATAGGCCTAGGCTACTAGTTTTCATGTTTAGCAGGCAAACATCCAGCAAAGGTCGCCAAAAATGTTACCCCAATTTTCACGTATAGGCTCAATCAACAGGGTAACTTGTGTTTTAGATGTTCATGAAGGCCAAATGGAGGCATTGTTGTGCATGATTATATAATACCCCTGATGTGAAACAAGGGAGTTCAGTTGAAAGGTCAGCCTCAGTCAATTTTGACATAATTTTCCTTTAAGGAGAAAGTCAGCAAGACCTTCCAGATGTCCTTCCAACTAGCAAGGGATTCCATCAAGTTTGAATGCTTCAC
This sequence comes from Sequoia sempervirens, assembly GCA_007258455.2. Classification (NCBI taxonomy): domain Eukaryota; kingdom Viridiplantae; phylum Streptophyta; class Pinopsida; order Cupressales; family Cupressaceae; genus Sequoia; species Sequoia sempervirens. Next base: position 1,165,410,011 of record VDFB02271358.1, read on the forward strand.
ATTAGGGATCTTATTGGCATGAGATTATTTGGGTCTCCTCGACCCATAATGCATTTGGTTAAATATGCTTCTGTGTCGCCTATCGACAAGACCCCAGGAATATCATGGTGAGTGCAATTCACCTACAGGTTCCTATCGGCAAGACATTGATCATAGTCCCAACGACTAGGGGTTTCCCATCGCTGTGAAGGTCTCCTTTGGAGAAAGGTCTCGATGACTTCTTTGGGTCTCACCAACTAATCGCATCGAGTAAACATTTCGGCAAGAGGTCTGGCCGATAAGCGTGGTGTCTTGCCGAGAGTATAGGGGATTCGAAGTGATGTCATGATGAGGAGATAAAGTCTGGCTGAAATGAAATGAACTTGGTGAGATGTCTCACCGATGGTTGTTGGGCTCCTGAAGTGCTTAGGGCTTGGTGAAAGAAGGCTTCAGTCAGTGGAAGGCCTCACTAACTAAAAAGGTCTCACCGACATGAGGTAATATCGGCATAAGTCTTCCCAATCCATCAGAGTCTCAATGAATGAAATGGCATCAGCAGAGCAAGTTTTCATCGCCACAAGGTCTCGGTGATTAGGAGATGTCTCGTTGATAGAAAGGTGACCCCACCGAAAGAAATGGAGCTCAGCATAAGGTCTTGCCGAAAGGTTGTGCTCGGCAAAAGATAGTAGATTCGCCATAAGGTCTCGACGAACGAAGCTTGTCTCCCTGACTGAAGAGAAAGTAAACTCATCACCAAAAGATAAGGATCCCAACAAGAGGTCTAGCTAATAGGCCAATGTCTCACCGACAACAAAGGGGGCTTGCCAAGAGTTGAATCCATCGCCATGAGGTCTCGATGACCAAGTAATGTCCTGCCAAAAGCTGAAGGTCTTGCTAAAAGGAAGGTTAAGTCATCGTGATGTCTCACTGATGGCTTAGTGTCTCACTGAAAGATAAAGGAGGTAGAGCATAACGAAAGAATGAAGACCTTGATGTGAGGTCTCATCGACACATGGGTGTCCCACTGAAGGAGTTTTACTCACTGGAAAATGGCTCGATTGATGTAATGTCTCACTGACCAACGGGGAGTCTCATCAAATGGAATGAATAGAGATTAGGGAGAGTGGAATATGCTCGGTAAAAGGTCTTGCCGAAGGGTCAAGGTCTCAGTGATGAAAGAGATATCTGTATGACTCCTAATGGTTTGCCATGAAGTCTTCCCAAAAGCAATATTCTTACCGATGGTTCCAAGGGTGTCAATATGACTTTTTTTGTTCGCCATAAGGTCTCACCGACAGAGGCATGCTATGCCAATAACAGATGAAGAGCCTAATCGCATTGGGGAGACACGATAAGTGTCTCACTGACATGCAATTTAGTCTAGGTGACCCTTGACCATTTGGCGATCTCGTGTGTCATATGATCGACCAATCAAAGTGAGCTAAGGGCGAGCCATGGTGGCCTGACCAAGGAGAAGAAGATTAACAAAAGAAAAAGCAACGTGTATCTATTCTGAGCTCGGGAGTATTCAAATTAGCTTGCCAAGGGATTCAAAGGTGGACACGAGGAGCAGAAATAAATGCGGTGGTTGCAGAAAGATCTGAAGAAGGATTCTCCTAGGAATGACTCTTCACCGACATGGACAGTAGGGATGCAATCGAACATAGCATTAACTACATGAAAAGATCTAAGGGTAGATTTGTCTGAATTCAGATATTTTTGTAAATCCCAAAGGGGGCGACACACTTTTGTGTATAAGGAATTTGTGCCTTCTTGTAAAGGAGTTCTTCGAATGTTTTTCTGAAGTCCGTGAATTCTACAGTCCTCTCTCGGATTAGCAAAATTTTGTAACTCATTTCAGAACATGTTATATAAAATTTACCTTGATTACCATTGATGGTTCATTTTTTTCCTTCTAGTTCTTGTGAAGTATTGTGCATTTTTTAAGTGATTCATCAAGCTACTAAGTGAAATCTTTCTTTTCCTTATAGCTTTGTTTCATGTTAGCATGCCCTTCTTTGCAAAAGTGGTATCATGTAGGTTATAAACTGTGCTTACCCAATTGTACATGAGCTTTTAATTTGTGAAATCCTTTTTTTCCTTCTTGAAAGTGTGTGCATGTCGAACCTGTTTGTATGCATAATCCATAGAATCTTGTTGTGCAGCCCCATCTCCATCATCAATATTCAAGTGTAACTCAAGTATCTCATTGTTCCTGTCAGTTCGGGGTATCACCTTAGGATTTAGCTTTATTTTATGCATTCCTTCTCCCTTTCCCTTCAAAGAATCAGCAGTTTTAGGTGATTACCCAACAAGGAAGTTGACCTTCTCTAGAGGTTGGGTATGTGCAGGATCATGATGGGCCAAAAAGTGGCAATATGATGGGTATAAATAGGGTATGTGGCTAACGAATTTTTTACCCAAAATTGATGAAACAAAAAGGGTTTTTAAAGGAGATTCTTAGCTTTCCATCAATATAAATTATGCTTTATTTTGAATTTAATAAATGATTATTATTTATTTTCTATTTGAATTACAACTAAAGTCCTGATTGATAGGTTGATTGATAGGTTGATTGGAAAACACCTATAGCTTTCAAATGGTATCACATTTTTTGAATTTGAAACATGTGTCACATTCTATGCTTCACATACTATAGGATTAAAAAAAGAAAAATTAAATTTCATAAAGTTTTGACCAAGTTAAGGTGGTAAGACATACAAGTTTTTATATTTTTAAAATTTGTAATAAAAATTCATAATTAATTATTTGCTTGGAAAAAATTACAAAAAATATGCATCACATCGGGACATGAGTCCTCTACCTATATATAAAATATTATAAAAAATATTATCATTTTATTGTGGTTAGGTTAGTGATGAGACACCTACTTATTTTTTCCCTGAAGTTTTGCATTGAAATTTTAAATTTTCACCAAATAGATTTATTTTAAAAAATAAACCTAGTATTTTAGAAACTACATTCAATTTTCTACATATTCTATTCTTACACATTTTTTAAATAATATAGATTACTTATTCAAATTTTTATGTCAAGTTTCCTAACTTTGATTTTTTTGATTTTTTTGCCACTTAAGGGCCTATTTTTTCCATGATGATCCTGCACATGCCCGGTTCATTTCAACTTCGGGTGACCCACAACCTTGAAATGATCCCATGTTTCCCTAGAAAGCTCAGTTTTCATTAACTCTGCAAAGGGTGCAATTTCTAAGAGATAACAATAACAAGAGCCAACAAAGAGTATTTGAGCTAGAAATAGAGTTGGAATTATTCAAGTAACAATTAGAAACATTGAAGACCCAGGGCCCATCAGGTTCAAGCTATGCAACACTTACTTCCCCAATTTCACATCCCCAATCTCCTCCTCGACTAGAGCAGTCATTAGTAGTAATTCCATACAATTTTGGCCAAGAACCAATTGCAGTTGAGGATCCAAGCACATCAAGTGAAACTCCATCAAATGATCCCACAAAGGAATAATTTCTTCTACAGACTAAAGTATAGAAGAAATTGTTTTCACAAGTTCAGGATACAATGTATGAGAATAATTCAAAGATTTTTTGTATTGTTTTGGAGCATATGAATAAGAAAATTCAAGGTAAGTTGAAAATTATTCATTCAAATTATTTTTAAATGTTGCAAGCAATAAAGTTGTCTCATAGAGACAAGGATTTAGCTACCCCAATCATGGACAGATGGATCCCCAGGGTTGATAATTTGAAGCTTATAACATTTGGGTCTACACATTAGAAGGAAAAATATCCAAAGATTGTCCCAACACATAAATTTATTAATGAGATTAAGGAATAAAGGTTTCAAGGGTATGTTGCTCCTTCGGAAGTAAAAATAAGAGAGTTGAAGTCAAAATTTGATGAGGCAGAATTGGTACTATTGCCTGATATTCAACATGTACATATGATGAGGTAAAACGTTTATAGGCATGGAAATATTAGGTGGATAAAACTATTTCTTCCCAAGCATCTCTCATATGTGAGTTTTTTTATTGATTTGTTGAAAAATACTCTTAAAAATTTGTCTTTCACCATTAGTTTCCTAGAAGAGTACAAAAAAGAAACCAATTAAGTAGTGGCTAAAATATGTTGCTTATAGAAAGAAGATGGATGAACTCTTGGGATTCAATTGGCCTTCTAATGCAAAGTATGACTTGTGGAAGAATACATTCATTGAAGAGTTGGAATTGTAGACACGGGGATAGAGAACATATATACATGGTCAAGTATAGTGCAAGTCTAGCCTTACAAATTGTAATGCATAAAAGATATGTTTCTCTAAATTCAAATTATGATAGGTAAATTTTGATTATTGGTGACTTGGACTATTGTTGGATGTTGATCTGGATATTGATCCACATTTTTCTTTCCTTTTGCACACTTCTTGTCTTTTGGTGAAGAGGAAGATAAAGATGCTCCAATGGTTTGAAGACCACTCTCTTCAACTAACTACCTTTTGGAAGGCATGAGAATATCCACCAACTTAAATGTAACCTTTGTCTCATATGAGAATATTCTCTCAGTTTGTTGTAATCTTTCCTCATGGAATGATTGGTTTAGGTTGTAAAATGAAAATGTGACAAGTGTAATTTTAGGCTTGAAGCTTGTTTTGCTCCCTTGTTTGTAATAAAATGGAATTCAAGGCCATAGTGCAGGTCATTTTTTGAATTCTATATCTGAAAATGCAAATTGATAACATAGAGAAAGTATTTTTTGAGTCTGTATCTTTGCTTTTGAGTCAAGTGAATAAGTTTTTTCAATTGTATGGTTTTCAAGCATGTTTGAATGAACAATGCAAACCTTTGATTCTATTGTCTCTACATCTGTAATATTTCATATGAGTTATTAATGAAAACCTGATCAATGATCATTCATTAATTTTCATTATGCTTTGCAATGAATTATGTTTTAATTCTAGCTTTGATTTAATGAATCAGTTAAAATACCTTGATTAAAACATGAGTTCGTATGAATATTTAGTGGATTTGAAAAATAGTCATAGAATCTGAGTATTTTATATGTGTGTTGTAATGCAATTACACAGAGATCATGGCTGCTTGAAATTAAATTTACCTTATAGTTCAATTTATTGTGATTTGACTCCCTACCCTAAGATAAGACATTGATCTAATAGGTTTTAGTGCATTTCCTATGGTTATGATGTTTCAATTTGAGAACAATACTCATGAAAAAATTTACAATCAATTTATTTTGTGTATAGTTGGTATTATTGGGTATTCTCAACTTTAGATGTTTAATCATGTTAAAGGAAGTGCCAGTTTCTTGGAGGATTTCATCTATTTAGCATTTTAGTGAGAATATATCCATTTATTATGCAATGTGTGATATAATTGTTTAAAAGATTGCAGGATGCACATTGTGGGATCACCCTCCCAGGTTTTGCAGAGCCCAAAGTGTAGGAGGGAAGCATTCTAGCTTCCTCTGGTTCGTTGGCCAATCACCTCTCGAGTACTCAAGAATTGAATCTAGCAAATTCATAGATGCTCTATGAGATTTTTTCAGTTCTTTAAAAACAACCAATAGGTTGCAAGTTGCAAGAGCTAGAATTTGGTAAAAAAGATGGATTGAAGGAGACCAGTTTTTTGGTTGATATTTGTTGTTATAATTCAGTTTTATATCAATTTTAAAATGTATTTCATCAGCCCACATGGTTGAAAACCATTGTAATTTCAAATATGCTTTGTTATTATACAATTTTTGGATGGTTTGAATGACAAACATGAGATCTTATTTATAGATTTTTGGTGTTAATTTAAACAATTTCTAAGTCAAATTTTTAAATTATTGGTATTTGTGAATGAGGTTTGAATTCCCTTCATTGTTTTTGTATAATTTTTTGATGAAATTAAAACCCCTTATAAATGAGACTATGTAGATTCTAAATATGTAATTTTTTTAACAATTCAAATGATTTATTTTTTATTTTTCAAATATTTTTTTATGAAAATAATCTATAAACATGAAATATCAAGGTTTTTTAGTATTTTAATAACTTTCTAGTTTTACTTTTTTTCAAAATGAATAGAAAATTATTTTAAATTTGAAAAAAATAAAAAAAAAATGATAAGTTTAGGTCATCTTATGTGTGACATACATGACGATTTTTCAAAATAGAAATATGTCTAGTAAAAAATTAACCAATTTTTTTTTTTAAAAAAAATTACTAAAAAAATACCGTCAACATTCTTTAGCATGTTCCAAATCTTTTCCCAAAAGGATTTAGAAAAATACAATTATTTAGGTCAAAATATGGATGGCGCACATGTGCATTGTATGGTAAAAAAAAGTGGCTTTTAAACATACCTATTGAAAACCAATTTTTATCATCTGAGTATTAAAATAAATTACATATTTGGAAACTAGACTATAAGTACTACATTTTATTGTTAATGATTTTTTTTAAGTTTCCATCTCTAAGTGGCTCAAATTTTAAGGTCAAATGTGACAAATTTTGAAAATCAAGGAAAATACTTCCACTTTTTGGCCAAAAAATGGACTCAACTTCTTACACACACCTTGGTGAAAGAAGAGGAAGAGGCCAAATACCAACATGTTACTACTATGGTAAACAAGGACACTATGGTAGTGTTTGAATGTGGGAGCAGAAAAGAAGATAAATCAATTTATGGATATTGTGATGATAGTTCTCATGATGCTCTTACTTGTCCTAAATTTGTACAGTTTTGTAGAAATAGATTGACAACTAGAATGAAACATGAGTAATTAGCAGGAATAAATGCATTGAGGTGCCAAAGTACTCATTAAAATATTGAAAAAGGAAGTATATATGAATAGTAATGTTTATGAACATAAGTGATATCAAAGACAACTAACACAAGTGTGCAAAGGGTTCTATATGTAGATGAGATTATTTTCCATTTTGGAAAAAATCAAAGCATGATCTAATTATATTATATCTCTTAAATATCATTCCCTATAAATTAATGGTACATTGAATATGTTTAAATATTAAATATATAAACATGTCACAAAAATGTGTGCTAACTTAAAAGCTCATAATGGTTAATTAAAAGGGGTAGGAAAGTCTGAATTTGAATCTAAAAATTTAAATTTCAAGCTCAATACCATGTGCCTTGAGATTGAACAAAGTTGATCCTACATGGCACAAAAATGAACTTTAGAAATAAGGTGGGTGGAGTGAATGTATAAAATTAATTGCAAATGGAGATGGATAAATAACTAATAAATGATGGATGTATGAGAATATATATGAATAGAAGTAAATAAATATATATAGAAATCATGTCACAAACTTAATTTAATACAAAATCATGCTACTTATATTAAGAGGAAGATGCCAAAGACCAACATGCTACTACTATAGTAAGCAAGAACAAAAGACTTATTACTATAGGAACAAGAAAGAAGAAAAATAACTTGTAGATTTTACGATTATAGTTCACATGATGCTTTTAGTTTCGTCATAAAGCTTCATAATTTTATAGAAATAGATTGACACCTAGAATTAAGAACAATAAGTTAATAACCCTACATGCATCTCAAGGTGCCAAAGTACTCATGAAAATACCAAAAGTTCTAAAGGATATGAATAGTAATGTTTAAAAACATGGGCGATATCGAAGACAACTAACACAAGTGTGCAAAGGGATCTATATCTAGATGAGATTCTTTGCCCATTTAGAAGAAAACAAAGTGTGCTCTAATGATTTTTCCTTGTTAATCACTATGAATTAGTTGTACATTGAATATATTTAAATATTAAAATATAGAAACATGTCACACATGTGTGTGCTAAGTTAGCTCATAGTGGTTAAGAGAAAGGGGAAAGAAAGTCTAAATTTTAATTTCAAGTTCAATACCACATGTATTGAGATTGAACAAAATTGATCTTAAATGACATGAAATGAACCTTAATCTCTATTTCCTTCGTTCTGTTGAAAGAGAAGAAAAGCCATAGCTTTCGACTTGGCAATTACCAATCTCATTCCTTTATACATGACCAAAAATATGACCCTCATAATCAGCCCTGCACACCTCGCTTCCACATCTGCACTCATTGCGTTCCAAATGTCTTAAACGCCTGCTCACATTTCTGCTTTTCTCCCTGCATTTGCTACTTCCACGCCATATTTTATGTCGATCTGATTCTGTTGCATCACAATCAGCAACTCTTGCCGACACTGTAATCTGCAAAGCAGGAGTAACGGCTGGAAGAGGTAGATCATCTTTCCCCATTGGAAACCACTTGCTTAAGGAAAGAGTGGGCAATCACAATATCTTCTTCCATGAAACTTCAACCCTCCCCAAAACTTTGATCTTCGATCCTCCAAATATTTCTCTTCTTCTTCTCCACCTCAATTCAAATACAACCAACCCTGACTCCATTACTAATGCAGACACCATTTCATCCATTCCTTTTCCCCCACATTCCAAGTAGAATGTTTCTCCCCAGTAGGGTTCTGTGGAAGCCTCAACCTCCTTCGTATTCACTGCTATGTTCTTGTTCAGATAGTATCGAACAAATAAACTAACTTTGCAGCGAGGGCGAAGAGCAACATTTCTTGCTCCAACAACATCTAACTTGAGCTGCACACAACATCTTGGCCTTGTCTCCTCCATTGAATTTCCTTGTTGCAGAATGATTGCGTCGTTGTTCAAAGCAAAGCTCTGCCGGACAAATGCTAAATCGATAAGATGGGATTAGATGAGAGATGAGAGGAGTCGAAGTGTAAACAAGTATATATAACGATTGCCATCGTATCTGATGTCATTTCCGATGGGGCCTTCGATAGTTATCCGTATCTCAAAAAAGGTATAAGTGAAGATAGCAGATAATATGATACTACATTCACCATCCACCAACTAGTTCTAAGCCGCTCTTAACTCTTTACGTGGCTTCGCCATCCTCTTGAAAATATGTGGGTAGAAGCTGTATTCTACTGTTCCAGTATTTATGAATTGTATTTGATGGATTGTAAACTATTTTGCACCCAATGATATGAAATCCATATGTACGAGAATCTTGATAAATCTTGACTGATCTCGTAACATGATTTAAATATTGTTTGATTTACTAATGCGCTAGGAACAACTCAGAGTATGGATGTACCCATATACCTACCAAAGCGTAGCTATCAACTAGAAAATGATATATTAGTGGAGAACAATACTTTTAAAGAAGCAAAGCACAATTCGGTTCACTCTACCCCTGTTTGAATGGCACTTTAGAAGTAATTATTTGCTTAATAGAATAAGGAGATCCAAATTTATTAAAAAATAAAATAAAATTTATATATTATATTAAACTTCAAATATTACAGTTTAAAAGACCTAACCATTCATGACATCAAATTTACAATAGTTAAAAAAAAAAACTTAAAAGAAGACAAAAATAAAAATATCTAGCAAAAAAAATTCAAAAGTAACTCAATAATATCTTACAACTCTTTTGTTTTTTTAATAATTCTTATTTAAATTTGCATTAATAAAAAGAAAATAGTACAATATTCATCAAAGAAGAAGGGTGGTAAAAAGGCACATCCACAGGTCCAACCAAAAATACAAAAGGGTCTAGCCCTAAAACATTAGGTTGTTGTGACTATGTTAGGTAGCAGAGAAGGATCTTGATCATCAATTTTCCCCCAAACATTACCATGAGTGGAGTCATCAATGGGTTCCCATCTAGTGAGAGTAGTAGCATCTTCATCATTCTCCTCGAGAGGTTGGTGACTGTGAACAATAGAAATAGTGAGTGACACACAAGGGAACTTGTCAGTGCCCGACCAACCAAAGTCTTATTGAGGAGATGGTGGATGCAAATATTGAGACCATCCTCCATGGGTAGTAGAGTCCCTAGGATTCTGAGGCACAAGACCACAAGAGTGAGAACCATGGTCTCCATAGTTGTCCCACCAAGAAGAGTGACTACATCCATGCCAACACCCACGAGGGGATGTGGGATCAAGGGGAACTTGAGAAATAGTGCAAGGGTCATTTCCCTAGTGGACCAAAAACTCTTGGAGATGTACAACTTCAAGTGTAACCTTGCTAGCTTACATCTGAATCTGTATAAGAATATTAGAGTTGATGGATTTAGTGTACAATGAGAAATGTTTGTCTAAATGCAATGATAAAAGAGAAAAATATTCTTATCTTTCCATATATTGAAGAGAATTTCCACCCTAAAAGTGAGCCAAATCTAGGTATACTTGTGAGGAAGGTAGTGCCAGTCTCTGTGAAAAACCATATGCCAAAATATTTTAGGCTTGAAAAAATCCTGAATCTAATTCCTAGCTTCCTAAGCTTAGGGACAAAACCATATGAGATGCTTAAGAAACTCAATTTGATCATAGAATGGGTAATTAGGATTGGGAATGCCCATGCAAGTAAGAGAAGACCTTGAAGGAAGGCTTTGATACAATAAAAACCATGCAAAGTGAGCCAATTAAGGCTTTAGCTTTGAAGACCAAATACCCTAGAATATTTTTTGTCACATCACGTAGGAAAATCATTGCTACAAGTGAGAATTAAGCTGATGCACAATATACAAATGCAAACACAACCAAGAATATCCTTTAGAGGGTCTGTAACTCGAAAAGGGAGTATTTGGAAACCACTTCCAATCTTTCCACCAAGGTTTGAGGTAGCGTACACCTAGTTTGGGGTGCAATTACAAAGGGATGGAATCAATAGTCATATCATAAGTCTCCTGATCTTGATTAGAAATTTTGTATTTCAATTTGAAAGAAAACTAAGGAATAAAATTCTTGGTGGCTAGATGAATGAAACCCAGTAGAGATCGAGCTCCTCTTTTGAAAAAATTCAAGGCATAAGTCTAAGGTAAGAGATCCAAAAACATCCCTTGACAGCATAGAAGTGAGGTCCACCAAATGGAGTATTGAATAATTGATAAACCACTATATAAATTATCTCCAATCCAACAAAGCTATGGCTTGATAGTTTCCCAAGCTTTTCGAATATTTTTAATAACAAAAGTTCCTTGACTAAGAACTAGTTTCCTCATGGTGAGGAGTACCTAAATCTAAGCCTTTCTAAGTGGGATGGCCTTGAGGAGTACCAATACTAATGCAATTATGAACAAGAATTTTCTAGGCCTTATTTCCTTAGAGCACCTTGGTGATCCATTCAAAACAATTCCTTAGTGATGAATGGAAATCAATCCAAGGCCTCTGACTTCATGAAAGAGGTAGTATAAATTCTAAGCCACATAATGGAAGCCTTGATGCACATCGCTAGAAGCCCAAAAAAAATATTTGAGGAACTTCTCAACCTTCAAATTATAAAAAGTTTTGGAAAGGACCCAACATGAGGAATACTAGACATGGATGACTTCCAATATCTTCAAACATATTTGAAAGTTTCCAGCCAATAAAAGGGATATGGTTATCCAATAATAAAGTTTTTTCTCAATTCTCATAATAACCACTTTCCAAAGCATGGAAGGGTTCACATAAAAAGAAAAAGGTATTCCCAAAAATTGAAATATGTTCATGTGTTCAATCCAAGTCCAATGGAAAGAATTGAGCCATATTTTCTTGAGCAGTACATATTGTCTATAGAAAGAGGTATTTTGCATTCAATGTTGGAATCAAAAGCTTGAAAAAAATATTCAAGCATCAAAGAGTTGTATTAATGTTATCTTCTTCCTCATGGATAGTGAGAAAATAATTGTTGACCAAATGACCATTAACAAGCTAGAGGGAGGAATTAGGAAGATAGATATCCTTGACATGAGATTGATAAATAGCTTGAGCAAGGAGGTAACCAAATCATTCAACAACAAGAACATAAAGAGAAAGAGAAAGAGGAAAAAATTGTCTAATCAAATGAAATAATCTAAAAGAGGAATATTATTGGCTAGAGATGGTAATGCAAGAAAAAGCATATGTGAATATCATTTACTATTTGAATGTATCGAGGACCAAAACCAAGAGCCTAAAGAATGGCCAAAATGAAGTGTCACTCAATGTGATCAAAGGCCTTGGAAAAGTCAATTTTGATGAAAACAAAAGGCTACTAAGATCAATGGACCCATTCCCTACCTTCCCAAACTACTGTAATATTATCCAAAATAAAAATAGATTTAATAAACTTGATCTTCTCAAGTTTGACAATAAGCAATAACATTAAGTAAAGCTTGAGAGATAATTCTTTGGTGATGATTATGTATGATACATTCAGCAAAGTGATGGGTTGCAAATTGTTGATACCCTCTGAATCACCCTCCTTAGTTATGAATTTAATATTTCCTTTGTTAATGATGCTACCTAATGACCTAATTCCCATGGCTTCAAGATAAAAATTGTTTAGGTCACTACCAACTATGTCCTAGAAGGCTTTGTAGAATTCACAAGGGAAGCCATCAAGGCCAAGGTCTTTTCCATTAGCCATAGAAAAAAATTTCTCCTTGAGATTTCCCGATGAGAGGAGTTGGTCACAAAGAATCTGAGTATGTGCAAAATCATGATGGGCCAAAAAGTGGCAATATGATGGGTATGTGGCTGACGACTTTTTTCTTACCCAAAATTGATGAAACAAAAAGGATTTTTACAAGAGCTTCTCATCTTTCCACCAATATAAATTATGCTTTACTTTGAATTTAATAAGTAATTATTATTCATTCTCTATTTCAATTACAACTAAAGTCCTGATTGATAGGTTGATTGAAAAACATCTATAGCTTTCAAACGGTATCACATTTTTTGAATCCAAAACACGTGTTAAAAAATAAAAAATAAATTAAATTTCATGAATTTTTGACCAAGTTAAGGTGATCAGACATATGAGTTTTTTATATTTTTTAAAATTTGTAATAAAATTCATAATTAATTATTTTACATGGAAAAAAATTACAAAAATATGCATCACATTGGGACATGAGTCCTCTACTTATATCTAAAATCTTATTAAAAAATATTATCATTTTATTGTTGTTAGGGTGGTCAGGACAAATACCTACTTCTTATTTTTTCCTTGAAATTTAAGTACTACTACATTAGAATATCAAATTTTCACCAAATTATTATTATTTTTAAACAAACCTAGTAGTTTAGAAACTACATTAGATTTTTTATAGATTCTATTCTTACATATTTTTGAAATAATATAGATAAGTTATTCAAATTTTTACATCAAGTTGCCTAACTCTGATTTTTCTAATTTTTTTGCCACTTAAGGGCCTATTTTTTCCATGATGATCCTGCACATACCCATTCGTTGAGAATTCAAAAGTTGGCAAGGAACAACCTCAAGCAATTGTTACAAAGCATGTTTTCTTACATGATTGTACTCATGCGCTACAAAAACTTTATCATAATGGAGGAAAAAAGCTTGAAGGATATCTATAAAATCTTCAAAAAATTTATTCCCTTCATAAATTATATTTATGGTATGAGAGGATATACAACCCCGTAAGGCTTCAAAAATTCTTACGACACCTTATCTTCAATTTCGAGCTAGTCTAGTCAATCCTTAATTTGGATGTCATTGGCTACATAAGAAATGTGATTTTCTTCTATGATCGTAGTTGGGCTACCCAAGGTTGCAAAATGGAATCAAATTTTTTGGGCTTCCAAGGTAGTGGTGGCAAGGTGAAGGTCCCAATTTGGAGCCTCATATGAACAAAAGATAAAAGGCATGGAAGAGGATGTCTTATCTCAAAGTATTATTTTATGTACCATATGCAAATCTAGAGGTAAGTGTTGTAAATTAATTATTGACTTTGATAGTACTTAGAACTTGATTTATAAATAAATAGAAAATCTAGGCTTGAAAAAGATTGAAAACCCAAATTCATATAAATTTTCTTGACTACAAAAAGAACATGAATTCATGGTGAAAGAATAATGTTTGATTAGTTTCTAGATTGGATAATATACAAAGATGAAGCTTTATGTGATGTTATGGCAATTAGTGCATGTCATGTTCTATTTGGAAGGCCTTGGTAGTTTGATGGAAAGGTTGTCTATGATGGTGGAAAGAATTTGTATATCGTTGTTAAAGATGGGGGACAAATTACTATGATTTCATTGAAATAAAAAGAAAGAGAAGTAAAAGGAAATAGTCCCATAATTTTTTTCAATTAAAAAATGGGTGGTATAATCTATACAATAGATTGAAAGAATCTCAAAGGAAGCTTTTGAGAAGGGAAATATATTTGATAATAAAGACAATGGTGCTAATTTTGTGAATCAGTTACATAAATAATTAAATAATGATGTAAGAAAACATAAGTAATTATCAAGAAGGTGTTGATTCTAAGGGAAAACTAAAAATCCACAAGTTGGACAAGTAATATATCCTCATGAAGAACATAAAGTATATTCACATCCTTACTATGAAAGAAAGATGAGTGGCAAAAACCCACAAGGTTAAGGTAGAGAACAAAAAATAGAGAAAAGAAAAGTATGGGAAAGATGAGCTAGAGAAATTTAGTGTGGATTGAAGAAGAGAGATCATATGGATAAATAAGTTTGAATTAAAAATAATCATGGGATTACCATCCCAAGGACCTTCAAATTTTCATGATTTTTCACTCATGGTAAATTTAATTTACCCAATGTGTCTAATGTAGGAGCATTCAAATTCAAAAGAAATCTCACATCAACCAAAAACATGTTTGAGTTATTTTTAGTTTTGTTTTCTCTTTTTGGCTTATGTAGTTGCTTGGGAGAAGTTTTAGACTCATATTGGTTGAATTTTTCTAATTTTAAGAGCATTGGAAAATTAAAAGGCTTTATAGTCTATCTCAACTTTTGAAGAGGTTTTCACAACCTCATAGACTTGCAACAAGGTTTTCACAACCCCATCGACTTCTAACAAGGTTGTCACAACTTTCTTAGCTCTTGATAGTCCATTCATAATCCTTTTCAAAATTCTTCCGTTGGAGTTTTCACTTGGGTTATAGAACTTGTATCATTTTCCAATGAATTATTTAACTCTTTTGTCTTGAAAGAAACCTTTTAAAATGCAGCATCAAGGTTTTATCAAGGTTTGAAAACCATTGCTAGCTTTCATCAAGGTTTTCATCACCCTATCGGCTCGTGAAGTACTTTTTAAAACCTTCAAAGAAAGTAAAATTACCCTCTTGTTAAAAAGATAAGGAAGAGAATTTTGTAAAGGATTTTGAAATTTTTACTTGGTTGTAAAACCAATGTCAACTCCCAATGAGGTTGTCATAACCTCATCAACACTTGATACGGTTGTCAAAACCTTATCAGAATGTAACAAAAAAGTCACAACCTTTGTAAAAATCAGTGAAATTCTTCAAGGGTGGATGAAAAAGATGGTGAAAGAAATTTTGAAGTCTTTAAAGAAAAAACAATAGCTTTCTAACTTGGTTTTGAAACCCTTGAGGGAATCCAAAATGGTTCAAAAAACCCCTCAGATCTTCAACAAGATATGCACAACCATTATGCAAAACAAAGGAGTGGCTTCATGGAAAGGTGAGAGAAAGTATGAAAGGATTTTGGAAGTGCAAAAGGAATGATTTTTAAAGGAAGGTTTGGAATGTAGGTAGTTTGACCTAGTTCCAAGACCACTGTCTCTAGACAACAAGATTTCAAGAACCTTTCAAACATCCAAAAAAGGTTCCCAAAGTGCTCAAAGTTCTCAAAGTTTTAAGGGAACTTTAACCTATGTCATTAAGTTGTGATTAAAAGAATTAGTTATATCAACTAAATATTCTTATGTAATTGATTGTAGAGAAGATTTAAGGGAAGATAAATATTTTCTTGAGGGGGGATGAACTGAAGGACAAAAACTAAAAGAGTAGAGGGGGAAATTTTGTTTTGATGGATATTTTTGTAATGTATATATGATTCTACTCCTCAAAGTGACTATAATTTAATTTCTATATATTTGAATAAAATTGCAATTTAAATTGTGTTGTCTGAATTTTTATGTGTTTAGCTACTAGATAAATACCTTATGTTACTCAATGAAGAAAATAGATATGAACCAATAGTTTGTGGAATGATTAGAGAAGATTTCTTCATAGATAAAGGCATGGCATGAACATGGGGATTTTCCATAGGATCATTGAAAGAATATCCAACACATCATTATTAGGAACCATAATGGAGATGAAATAAAGACATGTTAATAATATAAAATATGCAACACAACAAATCCAAAATGCAAAAACTTTAGCAAGTTATAGTGACGACTATTCACAAGGAGGTGGTATGGGAGCTACTAGTACAATAATATAGGTGTTCAAAGAAGAAGAAGAGGCCAAATACCAACATGCTACTACTATGGTAAACAAGGACACTATGGTAGTGAATGTAGGAGCAAAAAGGAAGAAAAATCAATTTGTGGATATTGTGATGATAGTCCACATGATGCTCTTACTTGTCCTAATTTGTATAATTTTATAGAAATAGATTGACACCCAAAATGAAACATGGGTAATTAGTAGGAATAAATGCATTTTGAGGTGCCAAAGTACTCATGAAAATATTGAAAGAGGAAGGATATATTCAAATAGTAGTGTTTATGAACAGAAGCAATATCGAAGACAAGTGACACAAGTGCGCAAAGGGTTCTATATGTAGATGAGATTATTTTCCCTTTTAGAAAAATCAAAGCATGATCTAATTATTTATCTTTATTATTCCTTACAAATTAATGGCACATTAAATATCTTTAAATATTAAAATTATAGAAACATGTCACACAAATATGTGCTAACTTTAAAGCTCATAATGGTTAATTGAAAGGGGTAGGAAAGTCTAAATTTGAATTTAAAAATTTAAATTTCAAGCTCAATACAATGTGCCTTGAGATTGAGCAAAGTTTATCCTACATGGCACAAAAATGAACTTTAGCAATAAGGTGGGTGGAGTGAATATGTAAAATTAACTACAAATGGAGATGGATAAATAACTAATAAACGATGTATGTATGCGAATATATATGAATAGAAGTAAATATATATATATATAGAAATCATGTCACACACTAAATTTAATACAAAAGCATGCTACTTATTAAGGAAGAAGAAGATGCCAAAGACCAACATGCTACTACTATAGTAAGCAAGAACATTAGACTAATGACTATATGAACAAGAAAGAAGAAAAATAGTTTGTAGATTTTGCGACTAAAGTTTACATGGTGCTTTTAGTTTCGTCATAAAGCTACACAATTTTATAGAAATATATTGGCACCTAGAATGAAGAACAAGAAGTTAATAACCCTAAATGCGTCTCAAGGTGTCAAAGTACTCATGAAAATACCAAAAGTTCTAAAGGATATGAATAGTAGTGTTTTAAAACATGAGTGATATTGAAGACAACTAACAAAGTGTGTAAAGGGATCTATATGTAGATGAGATTCTTTGCCCCTTTAGGGAAAAAAATGTGTGATAATGATTTCTCCATGTTAATCCCTATAAATTAATTATACATTGAATATCTTTAAATATTAAAATATAGAAACATGTCACATATATGCGCGATAGGTTAGTTCATAATGGTTAAGAGATAGGTGAAAGAAAGTCTAAATTTTAATCTCAAGTTCAATAACATGTGTCCTGAGATTGAACAAAATTGATCTCCTAAATGACACAAAAATGAACCTTGATGGGTGGAATCAATGTGTAAAAATAAATGTAAATGCAGATGGGTAAATGACTAATAAATTATAAATCTATGAAAATAAAAATCAAATCATAAACTAAATTTAATATTAAAATATCACTTATCAATATATTATTGTATTTAAGAAATTCCAATAAAATAAATATATCAATTTCACCTTTACAACTACACATCAATCATAAATAATAATTAATATACATCCATCCATCACTGTTTTATATACTTGTAAACAAGGGTACTTATGCACCGTCCCATTACATTTGAATCCACCATCTTAGGGACCCAAACTATGTACAAGTTATGATCACAGCATCGTCATTTATTATTAAATTTAAATCAATAATCATTTTTCTAAAAGTGATCCACAATGCTGATAGCCATTGGCCACCATCGACCACCATAAACAACTGGCAGGTCGACAAGAACACCAGAATTTGAGCTCTTCCCACTCTGGGGAAGTACACGCCCACCTTTGTTGAATATTCAACCTCGTGCCATTTTAGTGGGCTTGCCCTTTCTACGCCCCGCAAAATGCCGCGGAAACCGTTTCCTTACGTTCCGCTGAAAGAGAAGAAAAGCCATAGCTTTGGACTTGGCAATTACCATTCTTATTTCCTTTAGACTTGACCGAAAATATGACCCTCATAATCACCCCTGCACACCTCTCCTTCACATCCGCACTCATCTCGTTCCAAACGTCTTAAACGCCTGCTCACATTTCTGCTTTCGTCCCTGCATTTGCTACTTCCACGCCATATTTTCTGTCGAACTGCTTCTGTTGCAACTGTTACCGACATTGCAATCTGCAAAGCAGGAGTAAGCAGATCATCTTTCCCCATTGGAAACCAGTTGCTTAAGGAAAGAGTGGGCGATGACAATAACTCCTTCCACGAAACTTCAACCCTTCCTAAAACTTTGCTCTTCGATCCTCCAAATATTTCTCTTCTTCTTCTCCACCTGAGTTCAAATACAACCGACCCTGACTCCGTCACTAATGCAGACACCATTTCATCCATTCCTTTTCCCCCACATTCCAAGCAGAATGTTTCTCCCCAGTGGGGATCTGTGGAAACCTCAACCTCCTTCGTATTCACTGCTATGTTCTTGTTCAGATAGTATCGAACAAATAAACTACCTTTGCAGCGAGGGTGAAGAGCAACATTTCTTGCTCCAACAACATCTAACTTGAGCTGCACACAACATCTTGGCCTTGTCTCCTCCATTGAATTTCCTTGTTGCAGAATGATTGCGCCGTTGTTCAAAGCAGAGCTCTGCCGGACAAATGCTAAGTCGATAAGATGGGATTACATGAGAGATGAGAGGAATCGAAGTGTAAACAAGTATATATAACGATTCCCGTCGTATCTGACGTCGTTTCCGACGGGGCTTTGCATAGTTATCCGTATCTCAAAAAAGATATAAGTGAAGATAGCGTATAATATGATACGACTACTTTCCATCCACCAACTATTTCTAAGCCGCTCTTATCTCTTTAGGTGGCTTCGCCATCCACTTGAAAATATGTGGGTAGAAGCTCTATTCTACTGTTCCAGTATTTATGAATTGTATTTAATGGATTGTAAATTGTTTTGCACCCAATGATATGAAATCCATAAGTACGAGAATCTTGATAAATCTTGACTGATCTCGTAACGTGATTTAAACATTGTTTAATTTACTAATGCGCTAAGAACAACTCAAAGTATCGATGTACCCAAATACCTACCAAAGCGTAGCTATCAACCAGAAAAGGATATATTACTGGAGAACAATACTTTTAAAGAAGCAAAGCACAATTCAGTTCACTCTACCCCTGTTTGAAAGGCACTTTAGAAGTAATTATTTGCTTAATAGAAAAAGGAGATCCATATATATATATATATATAACTTCAAATATTACAGTTTAAAAGACTTAACTGTTTATCATACAGTGTTCATGACATCAAATTTACAACAGTCCCAAAAAAATAATGAAAGAACTTGAAAGAAGACAAACACACAAATATCTAGCAGAAAAAAGTCAAAAGTAACTCAATAATATCTTACAACTCTTTTGTTCTTTTAATATTTCTTATTTAACTTTCCATTAATAAAAAGAAAATAGTACAATATTCACAAAAGAAGAAGGGTGGTAAAAAGGCACATCTACAAGTTCAACCAAAAATACTAAAGGATTTATCCTTAAAACATTAAGTTGTTGTGGCTATGTTAGGCAACAAAGAAGGGTCTTCATCATCAATTTCCCCCAAAAATTACCATGGGTGGAGTCATTGATGGGTTCCCATCCATTGAGAGAAGTAACATCTTCATCATTCTCTTCAAGAGGTTGTTGAGTGCGAACCAGAGAGATGGTGACTGACACACGAGGGAACTTGTTGGTGATTGACTAACCAAAGTCTCATCAAGGAGATGGTGGATGCAAAGGTTGAGGCCATCCTCCATGAGTAGTAGAGTCCCTAGGATTTTGAGGCACAAGACCACAAGAGTGAAATCCATGGTCTTTATAGTTGACCCACCAAGAGAGTGACTACATCCATGTCAACCCCCATGAGAGGATGTGGGTTTTTAAGGGGAATTTAGGCAATAGTGCAAGGGACATTGCCCCAATGGTCCAATATCTCCTGGAGATGTGCAACTTCAAGTACAACCTTGCTAGCTTATACCTGAATCTGTATAAGAACATTAGAGCTGATGGATTTACTATACAATGAGAAATTTTTATCTGAATGCTACGATTAAAGAGAGCAATATTATTATCTTTCCATATACTAAAGAGAGTTTCCACCCTAGAAGCGCACCAAATCTAGGTATACTTGTGAGGAAGGAAAGGCTAATCTTTGAGAAGAGCCATATTTCAAGAGATTTCAGGGTTGAAAAAATAATGAATCCAATTCCTAGCTTCCTAAGATTAGGGACAAAACCATACGAGATGCTTAAGAAACTCAATTTCATCATAGAATGGGAAATTAGGATTGGGGATGCCCATGTGAGGAAGACAAGACCTTAAAGGAAGGCCTTGATACAATAAACAACATGCAAAATAAGTTTAGGCTTCAACTTTAAGACCAGACACCCTAGAATATTTTTTCTCACAGTCACTGCTACTAATGAGAATTGAGTTGATCCACTATATGCAAATGGGAACATAGGCAAGAATATCCTTTAGAGGGTTTGTAACTCCAAAAGGGAGTATTTGGAAACCACTTCTAATCTTGCCACCAAGGTTTGATGTAGCACACACCTAGTTTGCAATGCAATTATAGAGGGATAGAATCAATAGCCATCTCATAAGTATCCTAGTCTTCATTAGAAAGTTTGTACTTCAATTTGAAAGAAAGCTAAGGAAGAAAATTCTTGGTGGCTAGGTGAATGAAATCCAGTAAAATCAAGCTCCTCTTTTGAAAAATTTCAAGGCATGAGTCCAAGGTAAGAGAGCCAACAACCTCCCTTGACAACATAGAAGCGGGGTCCACCAAATGGATTATTGAATAATAGATATACCATTATAGAAAGAATCTCCAATCCAACAAAGCTATGGCTTGATAGTTTTCCAGGCTTTTAAAATATTTTTAATAACAAAAGTGCCTCGACTAGGAACTAGTTCCCTCATGGTGAGAAGACTCATACCTAAATCTAATCCTTTCTAGGTGGGATGGCCTTAAGGAGTACAAATACTAATGCAATGATGAATATGAATTTTCTAGGCCTTATTTCCTTAGAGCACCTTAGTGATCCATTCAACACAATGACATAGAAATGGATGGAAATCAATCCATGGCCTTTGACTTCATGAGGGAGGTAGTAGAAATCTCAAGCCACATAATGGAAGCCTTAATTCCCATCGCTAGATGCCTAAATAAAATCTTTGAGAAGCTTATCAACCTTCAAATAAGAAGTTTTGGAAAGGACCCAACATGAGGAATAATAGACATGGGTGACCACTAATATCCTATAACATATGTAAAATTTTCTAGCCAATAAAAGGGGTTTGGTTATCCAATAATAAAGTTTCTTCTCAATTCTCATAATAACCACTTTTCAAAGTTTGGAAGGGTTGGCATGAAAAGAAAAAGGTATGGCCAAAAATTGAAATGCCTCCCTTTATTCAATCCAAATCTAATGGAAATAATTGAGCTAGGTTTTCTTGAGCAAAAAGGATTTTCTATAAAAATAGGTCTTTTGCATTCAATGTTGGAATCAAAAGCTTGACAAAAATATCCAAGAATTGAAGATCTTTATTGATGTTATCTTCTTCCTCATGAAGAGATCGAAAATAATCATAAACAAAATGACCATTAACAAGCTAGTGGGAGGAATTAGGAAGACAAATCTCATTAACATAGGATTGAGAAATAGCTTGAGCAAGAAGGTAACCAAATCCTTGAACAACAGGAACATAAAGAGCAAGAGAAAGATGACAACCTTGTATGATCAAATGAAATATTCTAAATGAGGAATATTATTGGTTGGAGATAGAAATACTAGTGGAACCATTTGTGAAGTTCATTTACTCTTTGAATGAATTAAGGGCCAAAACAAAGAGCCTGAAGAATGGCCAAAATGAAGGGCCACTCAATGTGATCAAAGGCCTTGGAAAAGTCAATTTTGATGAAAATAGAAGGTTGCTAAGATTGGTAGACCCATTCCATGCCTTCCCAAACTACTATAATATTGTCCAAAATAAATATACATTTAATAAACTCAATCTCCTCAGGTTTGACAATAAGTAGCAACATTGAGCAAAGCTTGAGATTCAATGCTTTGGCGATGATCATGTATGATACATTTGACAAAGTGATGGGTTTCCAATTGTCAATACCATATAAATCACTCTCCTTAGTAAGGAATTTAATATTTCATTTGTTAATGATGTTACCTAATTGCCTAATTTCCATGGCTTCAAGATAAACATTATTTAGGTCATTGCCAACCATGTCCCAAAATACTTAGAATTCTTAAGGGAAGCCATTAAGGCCAAGGGCTTTGTCATTGGCCATAGAAAACATTTCCTCCTTAAGGTTTTCATGTGAGAAGAGTTGGTCACAAATAATGTGTTGAGAATTCAAAATTTGGCAAGGCATAACCTCAAGAAATTGTTACAAAGTGTGTTGTCTTATAGGATTATACTCATGGGCTGCAAAAACTTTCTCATCATGGTAGATAAAATCTTGAAGGATATCTAACAACTCTTCAAAAGTGGTATGGCCTTCATAAATTCTTTATGGTATGAGCGGATTGACAACCCCGTAAGGCTTGAAAAAATTATTTTGACACATTATCTTAAATTTTAAGCTAGTCTAGTTGATCCTTGTTTTGGGTATCATGGGCTACATAACCATTGGTGATTTGCTTCTACTATCATAGATGGGCTAGCTGAGGTTGGGGAATATAATCAAATTATTGGTCTTACAAGGTAGCGGTGGTAAGGTGAAGCTCCCAATTTGTGGCCTCGTATGAGTGACAGAAAAAATAAGCTAGTTGGCATCCACAGATATAAAGAAAATGGTTCATATAAGTTATTCCACCAATTTATCCACCTAATTCCTTATGAAGGATGTGGCTCTAAGTTCACAACATGCTAGATATGTGCTCTCATGGAATTATGGTTGAGCAAAGACATGTTAAGGAATAAATGACTCTTCATAGCCTTGGGAGTTGAAGTCTACTAGACTTGATGTAAAATTGTATAAATAATTGGTCAGATAAGACAATATCCACTAATAGTTCAACAATCAAGGAATAATAGCTAGCAAAATTGAAGAAGGATTACACTAAAATCATGGAAGATCAAGTCACTTTTAAGACCCTATCAAGCCCAACCTGCAAGTTTCTTCACGTGTACCAAGGCATATGGTCATGACGATAATTAGATTTGGAGTTGAAAAGACCCAATTTATTAGGCATCAAAAGCCAAACCTCCCTTTTTCCATTTATCTAACACATGAGAAAATTTACAAATTTATCATGTGGCATCTTGATCATATTGAAATCTTTGTATAGGATCCAAGTGGTGGCCGACATTAAATTGGAAATCCAATGTTAGAGAGAAGATCTCTCAACTACACAATTAGAGGAATGAACATTAATCACCCCAAAGGAATGATTATTGATATTGAAAAGAGCCCACACACCCAATTTTTTGGAAAATGTGCCTCAACTTGCTAGCTTGAAACTTTTGGACTTGGTGTATTTTTCCTTTTGTTACTTGTATCTCGTAGGATCCCTGAAAATCATAACTTTAGAACCACCATGTAATGGGTTTCGAAGTTTGTGAAACCACCAATAGACCAATCGCTAGATCACCAAAAATTGAAACTTTGAAACTGCGAGTCATGAATTGTGAAGTTCATGAAATCTCTGATAGTCTGACTTCATCGGTGGGACATTGAGACATTGCCAGGACATTGAGTCATGTCTCCTTGACATGACGATGGTAGGCTAGAAGACTCTTGTTGATGTGACTTTGTGAGTTCACCAAGATTTTGTGAAATGTATCATCGACATCTAGAAGAAGTCTTGACTGATCTTGTCAATGTGACTTCAACTAGTCGGTGTGACTTTAACAAAAGTCTCTTAGACATTCTTGAAGAAGTCTTGTCCATTCTCATCGGTGAGACTTGGGGTGTTTGGTGAGACTTTGGGGAAGCTCTCTTCGACAAAGGTTGGCATGTCGATGACCTATGGTGGGACCTGAGCTATTAGGTGGATAGCAATAGGTGGTTCAAGCCATGCTGACTCTATAGTACTGGGGAGCACATGGATGGTGAAGCAGACATTGATGATACCTTGGTGTATTGGTGGGAGAAGCTGGAATCTCTCTTCGACATGGTTGTTTTGATCGATAGTGTATTGTGATATGCACACATCAGTGTGACTCGAGTAGATTGGCAAGTGATTAGAGTGTGTCTCTTTGACATGGCCTAATATGGTAACTACTATGTGACGGTTGGTGTATAGTTGAAACCAAATTGATGATGGTAGGTTGATGTATATATTGTAATACTCTGTGTTGACTTGGGGTTGGTTATTTGACCTGTTTGGTTGGTGTTCTAAATTGTGTAGACATGCAAAATTAACATTGTGCATTCAATCAAGTTCATTCATTAACTAAACTGGATTTCACATTAGGTCCATTCATCAATTAATCAGGTTCACTTCCATCCATTCATTAGGCAATCTCATCTCCTAAGGTCATTTATTTAAAATCAAATAAACATTATCATCAACCTTTTAATAAATCAAACATCCATTTAAATCAAATCCAAAATCATATTTCATCAGTTTATAATTCAAATAAATCAAATATCAAAGTCCTAAAGGTCAAATCAGCCTAATCATCATTAAACTAACATAATCATCATTTATTTAATCTAATCCTGATTAAATGCTAATCTCACCCACTTGCATTATCTAGATTTACCCACTTGCAAAAATAAATCAATTTTATTGATTTATTAAAAACCCTCATTTTCCCTCAACATGACAAGTTGATTTGTCCCTCCAATATTGCATTTATTGCTGTTTTTCTTGTCCCCCTCTCAAAATTTATTGCAAAATTTGAATTCAAATTCTCCCTCTCATGGGCACTCTTCCCAAATTTTGCACATTCATTGGCCTATCATCACTTGACAAGTGGCCTATTCTCATTGGTGGATCTTTATTCCCACATTTACCCTCTTGGCCAATATCTCATCAAGAAAATCTATAAAAGAAGGCCTTAATCGTCATTCATCCATCCACAACTTTTATGTAAGGTTACTCTCTTGATTTGAGAACTCATCTTGCTCATCATCTCCATTTGCATTTCATCATTTTGGCTTCCTAGCAAGGGTTGGGAAAGGGTCACTAGCACATGTGACACCAATCCACTATGGAATAGGTAACTTGCAATTGCTTTCATAATGCTTGTAGGTTTCTTTCATCCTTTGTTGCATTTTTTAAGCATGTTGCAAGGTATTTCATAGGAGTGTTCTTGAAGGATTTGTAGGTACTAACCCTTGTTTGAAGTTAGTGTTTGTAGATTTCAAAAGCACACTCACAGTTTGGTGCTAGAAGGAGGGCCTAAGTCTTTGTTTTTCTCTATAGAGCACATGCAGATTTATTGATTTATCTTAGCATTTTGGCTTCTCTACATTTCTCATGATTCTTTTTTTCTTTTTTTTCCAACTAACAAAGCTTATTTTGCATATTTTTAAAATGATCTTGAAGATGTGACTTAGTACAATATAAATTAGGAACTTCCCTCTATTTAATCTGTTGACAATATAACCTTTATGAATTTGTGGAAGGCGCTTCAATCTGTATGTTTTCTTGTGGCAAAACCATAATTGATTCTTGGACCTTATTTGGTGTGTTAGGTGTACGTGATTATTGTTGTGAAGTTAGAGAATCATTCCTCCATATGACTACATTAGTATTTCATTTCTCTGCATTCCTGAATTTCATTGGGAAGAACACTTGTTTAAGCATAAAAATCAACATTGGCATTGCTTAGGAGGATGCTCCACATTAGCTTTAAAGTTCTTATGTCCATCGCACTACACCTACCACATTTGGTGTTATAGCAAACATAAATGAATGCATTTGCTACTTAAATGTTCACCATAGATTCACAAATCTTTATTGTATGTGGAAGTTATTTAAAAGCAAGATTGGCACCCATATTTTGTTTTGCGCATTTAAAAGAGTATTGTTTCTTAACTTCTAGGCTACGCATTGAGTTAAGAAGCACTGGCTGCAAAACAAACGTAGTCACCCATTCACAAGTGGACTGTACAATGTGAAAACAAAGGAAGAACAAGAAAAAGTGAAGGTGAAGAAGAAAAATGAAAGGAGGAGGATATTTTGAAAATCAAAGTGTTTTTAAATGCTTTAAGTGTTTGTTTAACACTTCTTCACGAAGTTGTTTATCTTTTCATTTTAGGACACTAATTTTCATTTGGGTTTAAAAAGAACACTTTGTTTTTTTTGCAAAGGCTAAAACAAACTTTAAGATCACAAACTTACTAGATTTTGCTTGGGATTAACAAATTGAACAATCAAAACTCACACTTCATCTTGGTGCTTAAAACAAACTCACAATTGCTTTGGAAGGATAAAATGAACATGTGTTTTTCATGTTTTGTAATCTTTTATGCAAAATAATCTCATCTAAAAAGGTGCATGCGCTTCTCTTGCGCTTCATGGCAATCTTGAGAATCAAAAGTCTTTTTGATGACATTAGGTTGCATAAAAGATTACCTCCACACTTCAATTTGGGCTTAAAATTGAACAAGATCTTGTGCGAGTGTGAGTTAGGTATATTGCATGTGTTCTCCCTTTGTTTCTAAACGAAGGTCAATCAAACTACAGATGTGCTTGCTCGCTATTGTTTACCTTTAGAGGGGCTCGTCTAAGAGACACATCCAAAAGGAGAACTCGAAGGTGACTCCAATCGATTTTTCATTTGGGCCAGTATATAAATGGATAAGACTAAACTGTCATGTCCTCATGGTATGTAGGCCTTAGCCGTATAGTGTCTTTCAGAATGGGGTACTACTGAAAACGTATAACAGCCCCTAGTAGGATTGATTAAAGCCTTTAGTGGCTTGCTGGACGCTTGCAAGGTGCCATGTCCCTGATGTTGTGTCATTAAGAACCTTATTTTTAGTAGCCATCCAGTCCATCCAATGAGTTTATCAAAGTGGTGCATTGGAACTTAGATTCCAATAAGTTACTTGCCATGTCTGATCTTCGTTAGAATATAGAGGTTAAGACTTCATTCTTAACATACCTTTATATTTTGTCCTTGGTTGTATGTAAAATCATCTCTTCTACTACGAAGGGCATGAGGCAAGCCCACCAAGAAAAACGTACCAATTGAGCTAGGATGTTACATTGCTTGTTTGAAAACATAGTGCATTTATCGAAAACATTGGAAAACCATCATTCAACATCATCACCCAAATTTCAAACCCCTTAGTTAGACCAAATACCTTTGACAAAACCCAAGAGCTATTGCTTACCCTTGGGATTATGTCCTTAGAGGTTTCTAAGTAATCGGGTTTACATCTTAATTTGCTCTTACAAAGGTCAACATTAGGCAACCCTTGTCCTAATTTCTTGGAACTTCCACATAGCACTTTGTGGGACAAAAAGAAGTTGTGACATTGGACATTCAATTTGAAACCTAATCAAGAAGTGTGTTTGTGGTAAAAATAATTCATTAAGCAAAGATAACAAATTGGACCCCACACATGTGCTTGATATCTTTTGGTCATATGATTTTCATGCAAACATTGGTCTTTTGATTGCTCTTAGAGAAAAGTGTGTTCTTCAATACCTTGGCCTAGTAAACAAAGTCTCTCTAAGTCTTTTAGGATCAAATCAAACACCTCATCCATCTCAAATATTTATCATCCCCATCCCACAAACAACTTTAGATCTTTGGAAACATCATTATCTAGACTTGGGTACATCCTTAAATCATCATCAAATTCACCTTATTTAGTTAGGTGTATGGGAATGAATCCTTTCTCATACATTTAATTAAATCAGCGATCCTTTTAACAAGTTCATCCTAAGATAACATCTTACATCTTAGGGTTTACAAGTCCATTATCCAAATCCAAATCAACCAATCAAAATCAAACCCTAAGTCTAGCATTGATCCAAAGTTCCTAAACGTTCAACACTCATATCATTTACACATTTCATCCTCCATCTCGTCATTGGTCCTAAGAACCTTAGAGGTCAGTTTTGCAACAAGGTCAAAACACAAGGAGAACATGGAATACAAACTTGATCCATACATCTCGAGTAATCCAAATCAATTGAATCTTCAAAGCCTTACAATTCTGATTGATTATCAAAACTCACACTTATACAATCCATACATGGGACCATTAACTTCGACAAATGTCAATAGAACTACAAGTGTGAGTATGTCCAAATCAAAGATTGGAACGCAATTCCCGATGGTAAATCCAAGCCCAAACCTACAAGTATATCAATTGAACAATCAATGCATGAACCTTGAAATGAACAATGTCATCCCACTAAATCCCTACATGCCAAAGGAGAACGTACCAAGTGCAAGTTTTCAAAACATGAATCCAACAAACTTTGGGATGGATACATTTGCAAATCATATGGATATTCCAAACATGAGCAATGGTCAATTTCAACCTATCATCATCTCAAGTCAAGACAATGTCCAAAATCAGTTTGTCCATAATCCCATTCAAACACCACAAGTATACATCCCAAATCCGCTTAAACAAAATCCAAATCAAGGGAGTCAAATTCAAAATCAAGATAAAATTTCACTAGAGAAACTTGCTTCACATGCCAAACTAATTGAACTATTGGGCCAAGAGATATCTTCACTCCAAAATCAATACAATCTTCCATTGGTTAATCCATGTCATCAAAGCATTGAGTTGTGTCCACAACCACAACAATATCTCCAAGGTCAAGAAGTTAGATATCAAAGTCAACCACATCAAAAAATCCAACCCCCACATGTCGAAGATCAATCACCACATCTCCAAAATCAATCACCACAAGGTCAACTTAAAGTGCAAATATCACAAAGAAATAAGTGACAAACACACCACTTGGGAGACCAATCAAATCAGTCTTGCAACAATTGGTACAAGAAAATCTCATCAAGCTCCCCATCTATGGGAACTATCAAGAACCCCTAGTTAAACCACAAGGGTATAATGAGGAGCACCATTGTGATTATCACAAAACAAAGGGACACACAACATTAAGTTGTATTCGACTAAAAAATCTCATCCAAGACCTAATTGATCAAAAGATAATTGCTATTGGGGACAATGATAACATTGTCAATCTCTCCACCACAATTGTTGAAAACAATGATCAAGATCAATCCATCAATAAAGATACTTTCGCCTCATCCAATGAGGCATTGACCAATAATCATGTTGAAAATGTCTCTACATTACCTAATGGGTTAAAGGGAATATCTCAAGAATTTATTCTAAATCATGATAAATATCTCTCACCAAAGTCTAGCAATGGTCCTTTCCAAGACATATTGACATCGTTTGACCTCATGATTGCCGATATTGAAGGAATCTTCAACTTGACACCTGATCCAAGTCCACTTGAAGATCAAGAAGATATTGATCTACTTCCTATGCCTAATAAAAATATCCAAGAACCATTTGTAATCAATCCATCCTTTGAAACTGACCCATGTCAAGAAATTGATCCAAAGCATGACAAAAGCAATTCCAAAATCATTCAAGATCAATAATTTGTATCTTCGAGCTACTATAATGATCTAATGGACACTCTTCT
The DNA here is from genome assembly GCA_007258455.2 of Sequoia sempervirens. Lineage (NCBI taxonomy): Eukaryota > Viridiplantae > Streptophyta > Pinopsida > Cupressales > Cupressaceae > Sequoia > Sequoia sempervirens. Next base: position 1,165,439,960 of record VDFB02271358.1, read on the forward strand.
ATCCATACAAGATGTCACAATTGATGATCACATCAGCATAATGCATATTCATCCATCTACCCATGAGACACTTTCTTTGGATGGACACGTTGATGATCTTCATTCAGAACAAGATCCCTTTACTCTTGACACTATCACACAAAAAGAGCAGGTTATTGATTCCTACAATCAAATAGAGTTTTCAACAATAGTATCAAATATATCACAAATTCAGACTAAGGACATAATAAATAAAGGTATCCAGCATTATCTGCTCAAGGAAACAAGTCAAATAGAATAGGATATTCCAGAGTTAGCAGAGTAGCAAATGGAAATAATGTCACCTACAATGGTCATTTATCAAAGAATGCACTTTAAACAAGAGATCTTAGAACAAGCATAATCAAAACATGAAGGTACTACTTCCACCATACTGGGTGCAACTTTATCTAGTGCAAACGTCAACATAGGGAGCATAAAGAATCCTTGTGATGAAACCATTGCCAATACTACAACCAGTCATGTCACGAATCTTCATCCACCCATCACCCCATCCATGAATTGGGACCAACGTCAAAAGAAAGATTTGAATCAAAGCACAAAAAATGTTATCAAATCGAAAGAAACTAAGAAGCATAATGGAAAAATCAAATATGCATGGATACCAAAACATACAAAGAAAGATTTTCCCTATCAAACTCCATTAGTCAAAGAAACTATGGGGAAAAATAAAAAAGGGAAAAGTATTTATCAAAGATGTCCGAAAAAGAAAAAGTAGGCTTTTCAAGCAACGTACAAGGTATATCAAGCAGTTGGTTCTAATTCCACGTGTACTTCTGTATCCACCCATCATTGCTCATCTTCCCAAGTTTGGAAAGTCAAAGGTTCTAAACTGTCAACCAATCCATCTTTTATCCCTAGACACACTCCATCCACACCTCCACACATGATATCCAATTCTCACATTGACCATGCATTGGCAACGACCCTTCATCATAAGGATTCAAAGGGCACTATATTGCGATGTGCGCACAAAGACAAAGTTAACTCCGGTATCGATGAAGCAGATCAAGAATCCCAAAAGTTGCATTCAAGTGCACATATCTTAGCAAAGCAGCTCCTTCAGGCAGAATACCGATGGCACATTATGATAGGGGCATCTACATCAACACCACTAAGTGGTTCAACATGAATCTTTCAAAAAAATAAAAAAAAGAAAAAAGAAAAAAAAATCTAAAAAAATTAGAAAAAGGATTAAAAATAGTAAAGATCAAAATCGTCCTCTAGTGAAAACCGCATGGGCGGAACTTTGGGCAAGACCATGATGAAAACCTGGCAAACAAGAATCATGTGTGGAATCGAGCATCTATGTGCACCAGTTCGGGTGAAAGCATCTCATTCCATCCATAATAAATACAACATTCCATCCATCTTATCCATAATAAATCCATTCATCCATAAACCATTTATCCAATCCATTTTCATCCATTTGCATACATAGTCCAAGTCATCTTGATCTTGAAAAAGTTTGGGACATACTTTACACTTGCTTATGGTAAACATCTTGACATGGATCATTTTCATTGATCATATCCTATCTAACCATCCAACGTTATATGAGCCATGAAGCATTATCTAAACACCTTATCTTATCGCAAGATAATCCTTGGCATCCCTTGCATGCTTTCCATATCCATCCATCCATCAACCTATCTAAACATCCATCAATCGCTTTGCGTACATTGCTAGACACTAGGGGTAGGTATTTACATCTTGCTTCAGGAATAAATCTTGATCTATATCCTCCAACTTGTTTGGTGATCTAAACATTAGAAAATGTGAAATCAAGTTGGTCAAAGCATTTGTGATCAAGAGTTTGAATCACTAGCCCATGGCATATTTTGACGAGAAGACATTCCTTATCAGTCTTCATCTTTTGTCGAACATCACTATTAGTCACATCTAAAGTTTCACCTTGAACAACTTTTGTTCCAAATCAAGTTTCATCAATCATGATCAATCAAATCCAATCAAGAAATCATTAGGATATCCTTGTGTTGCTTAACACTATCCTTGCATTGTTGTGCATCCTCAACAATGTTATCATCATCATCAATCCATCCATCCAATCAATCAACCTTAGCTTGGTCTTCAACAAAAATCCCCAAACAGAGCATTGATATTATCACACATGTCCATATCCAAATCGTCAAAATCATGTGAAAATCCAAAAACATCCAAATCATATCAAAATCCAAAAAACACTCAAAAAAATTTAGAAAAACATCAAAAACATTGGAATCCAAAAACATTCAAAAAACATCAAAATCAGAAAACATTCGAAAAACATCAAAATCCAAAAACATTTGAAAAACACAAAAATCCAAAACATTAGAAAAACATCAAAATCCAAAAACATTCGAAAGGAATCAAAATCCAAAAAACATTTGAAAATCATCAAAATCCAAAAACATTCAAAAAAACATCAAAACCCCAAAACATCACAAAAAATCAAAAATCAAAACATTTGCAAAATCTTCAAAAACACCAAAAACAGCCTCAAAACATTTCAAAACGTCAAAAAAATTCAAATATTTGAAAAAATCCATCCGTCTCATTTCGCTTTCACCCGCGATAATCAATCATCCATAATAAATTGATCATCACCTTCATCCTTTGGAAAAACAAACAGAAACAATCATAGCAGTTAGCAAAAGCAAGCTTCAAATGCAAAATCAAAATCGAAGCAACAAACATTTAAAACAAAATCAAACTCTTGATTAGTCACAAACATGTCAGTCAACCTTATATCAATATCCTATCAATCAACTTATCAAACCATCATCATCCTATACAATGCATGTCCTAGGATATATCGTTCTGACAATGGGCATCATTTTGGATATCACCTTGGATCCTTATCCTATCAAAACACATCCCTTTGGCTGAAGGTATGAAGAACATTGGCTTATTTGCATACTTGATCTTATCTTTTGATTTATCTTATTGTGCTCATTCCAAGGACCTCTCGATGATATCCGAACGAAGGATTTAGAGAGATAGGAATGGGGCAATGATCATTATTATTTTGTCTGTTGTGCTTGTTGGACGCTCTTGTAATATAACTTGGCAAATACTTGCTTTATTAGGTATGCCCTAGCAAGGTTTTCGTATGTCAAGTGTGAACAAGAATACTCCTATCTGCTTGTTAAGTCAAAGTCCATCACACTAGGTACAACACTATCCTGGTTCTTTATACCTTGATGCATCATACCTACGTGTGTTATCAAACATAAGGTAAGTAGCCCTTTAAAATCCCAATCCTTGATAAGCAAATCATCATCACAATCATCATCATCTATCATCATCATCATCTCTAATAAAGTCTCGTCAGATCATGGACTTGTTGGATCCTCTTTTTATCATCTCATTTCCATGCTAACATCATCATCACCAATGCATCCATCATGCATCCATCCTGCATCTACAAACTATCAGCATACCACATCATTCATATCATACATAATAGGAAACATCGATCATTTCACATGCATTGCATTTGCATCATCATCATAATATAGATATGTTAGTCTAAGCATCTGCATAAATCATCTGTTGAATAAACACAACATATCACATCATCAATCTCATCCATCTCGCATCATATAATCATTTAAGTTGTTTAGGATAATATAGATTTGTTATTCTAAGCATCTTACAACCATCTCATTTACATCATCATCCATAACCATCCATTTTGAGCCTCTTTATCATGAGATCGACCCTCAAATTGAATCTTTTTGCTCAATCTCTTGAGGGGGCAATGTACCAGTGTACTTTCTGCTGGGGCATCTGAAAAATTAGAAATTTTTTGAATTTTGATCACGGAAAGTTATTCTTTGAACCAATGCAACAAGTACATTGCTTCAAAGAGGGGCAAAATATAGACATGCAAAATTAACATTGTGCATTCAATCAAGTTCATTCATTAACTAAACTGGATTTCACATTAGGTCCATTCATCAATTAATCAGGTTCACTTCCATCCATTCATTAGGCAATCTCATCTCCTAAGGTCATTTATTTAAAATCAAATAACATTATCATCAACCTTTTAATAAATCAAACATCCATTTAAATCAAATCCAAAATCATATTCCATCATTTTATAATTCAAATAAATCAAATATCAAAGTCCTAAAGGTCAAATCAGCCTAATCATCATTAAACTAACATAATCATCATTTATTTTTAATCTTAATCCTAATTAAATGCTAATCTCACCCACTTGCATTATCTAGATTTAGCCACTTGCACAAATAAATCAATTTTATTGATTTATTAAAAACCCTCATTTTCCCTCAACATGACAAGTTGATTTGTCCCTCCAACATTGCATTTATTGCTATTTTTCTTGTCCCCCTCTACAAATTTATTGCAAAATTTGAATTTAAATTCTCCCTCTCATGGGCACTCTTCCCAAATTTTGCACATTCATTGGCCTATCATCACTTGACAAGTGGCCTATTCTCATTGGTGGATCTTTAGTCCCACATTCACCCTCTTGGCCAATCTCTCATCAAGAAAATCTATAAAAGAAGGCCTTAATCGTCATTCATCCATCCACAACTTTTATGCAAGGTTACTCTCTTGATTTGAGAACTCATCTTGCTCATCATCTCCATTTGCATTTCATCATTTTGGCTTCTTAACAAGGGTTGGAAAAGGGTCACTAGCACATGTGACACCAATCCACTATGGAATAGGTAACTTGTGGTTGCTTTCATAATGCTTATAGCTTTCTTTCATCCTTTGTTGCATTTTTTAAGCATGTTGCAAGGTATTTCATAGGAGTGTTCTTGAAGGATTTGTAGGAACTAACCCTTGTTTGAAGTTAGTGTTTGCAGATTTCAAAAGCACACTCACACATTATATGTGATAAGCCCAAAATGTGCTCATAGTTTGGATATTATGATGAACTTTTAATGCCTTTACTTTTGTTATTCGTGGTTGTTTAAAACTCTTTTGAAACCTTTTATGGGGATATCCTGTAGCAAAACACTTTCATGTTTCTACATCTTATTGTGTTGTCTTGACTACATTTATTACCCCGTTGACTGCCTAAATGACTGGTATATCATATGTAGTTTTTGAATGATGAAATAGATTTAAATATGTGATTAATGAATAGATATTGTGTATGTACCATGCGCCTTTTCTTTCGCATCTATTACCTTGTGTTTCACAGGTTGTTGAAGAAAGTATGATCGAGTCAAGCACATCCAATCTCAGCCTTGTAGTAAAGTCTATTTCTTGCACGACTTCGAGGAAGCTCTGGCAAAGACTCTTTGACTGAAACCGTTGGAAAATATTTTTAATGACAGTCAATCTGGAAAGAGTGGAGCACTAAATTCTCTCTGGATCAGGTTGAACAAATAAATTCATTTATGAAGTTTGTTCCTTGATTCTGGGATAAACTTTACTTCCACGTCTTTCTTTGATAGGTTTAGTTAGTTAGTTGTTCTCCTGATTTTAAATAAGGTACTCCTCCTACGCGAGGAAAGGAGGGAGATGATAGTTAATAGTAAGATAGAAGCATAGTGATAGAGATATAGCAAATATCATATAAGAATGAAAAGCAAAATCTGTATGACAAGAGACAGAGTTTGTTGTTAGTTTCCATATCAACAAAGCAATGTATACCATTTTGTTCTCATGAATAAAGTTTGATGAAGTTTTGAGTTCAGCACTTGTGTAACCGGTAGATGCTTGCTAAGGGGGCCCACTTAGTAAGTATCTGTAGTTAGTTAGTTAGCTATTATTTTCTGTTAATCATCAGTTAGCTTTCATTTTTGAAGTTTCTATATAGACTCTGACTTGTATTGCTCCTGCAGCATCGAGAATCCATCCCTATGCCTGTTTCTGTAGCATAAGGCCAATTCATGGTTTGTGTTTTAGTCGTAGTTGTTATGGTTTTTGTTTTAGTCAAATCATAGTTGAGTTAAAAGAACTTTGCATTACCTTTCTATAGCATAGATAGAATTCTGTCCAAGTATTTATTTCTATTAAGTTGTGACCGAAGCTAGTTCTTAGTGCATATGTTGTGCTGCGCCATTCAAAGTATATGTTCCCTGGTTTGACAAGTAAATGAACGTCCATAAAGAGATATTAGTCACCTGCTAGAATGTCCAATTCCTAGGAAAGGTTTTACTGTGATTTTCATATCCTTTTGTGTGCGCAACCATTTTTGGTGCCATTGCCGGGGATGGTGTCAATCTAAGAACTTGCTATAGTTATTGTTAGCAGTAGTTTAGTCAGTTGTTTAAGTATTTTCAAGTTCTTTTTAGGTACCATCTATTCTATTGCATGCATAGAAGAAGAAGAGATGCACTGGGAAGGTTCCTCCCTAAAAATATGTTTGTTGAACTACCATTTAACCCAGCTCACCAAGAACCTAAGGAAAATCCATTTTCTCTGCTATTCCAGCACGCAAATATGGTAAATAATCCACCTAATAATCCACCTACTGCATTTTAGTTTCCCATTGTTCCCCAGCGAGATACTGATAATCTTAAGAATATTCCTTCTTCATTGCTTCCTAAGTTCTATGGCCTAGTTACGGAGGACCCAGAAACTTTTTTGTTTGAGTTTGATGTCCTTTGTCGTAGTTATGACTACAATACAGATTCTCACAAACTAAAGTTGTTTCCTTCCACCTTGAAGGAGGGAGCTCTCAGGTGGTTCATGAGTTTAGGAAGAGGTGTTGTTGATAGTTGGGCAGCCATGCAAACAAAATTCCTTGAGAAATATAAGGAATATTGTAAGAGTGCTAGTAAAGGAGATGACATATTCATAATTCAGCAGAAGGAAGATGAAAGTCTGGAAGATTATATTTCAAGATTCTTGTTTTCCCTGAAAAGGAACTCAAATCATACTCTCAATGAAGACTCTCAGAAACTACTCTTTCTAAGGGGAATCAGTGATGTTTGTATAGAAACCCTGAACCTTATGGGAGGAGGTTATATAACCCAACTGCCTCAGGATGATATAAAGAAAATATGTCTTAACTACTCTAGAGCAATAGTTAAGAAAGGCCGAGGTCAACATACTACAATGGGGAAGTCTTCTTCTAGTGGAGTTTCCTGGATGGAGATAAAAAAATTACTGTCTAATTTCAAGCGGGATATCATTAATAATATGGCTATGCAACTGGACACTATGCAAGCTCAAAAGAAACATGAGGAAGTCGAGGCAATTTTGGCCGAGTTCTATCAATACTATAGGTAGAAGAAACATGACTGCAGATGCAAGATGGTGGCTAATCTGGAAGCTAAGCAATTACCTACTGACTTTAAGCTAGTAGAAGGTGATGATGATCAAGTGTTCTTTGTTGCACAAAGGAGACCATGGGCTCAAAGACAAGGTATGCCTCAAGATTCTTTGACTTTTGGTAATCCTTATTCTAGCTATAATAACCAATGGCAACCTACATATGGACCACCACCACCTTGGAATACATCTCAACCAAGTTGGCTTGATTATCAGACCCCTCAATAGCAATCTCCTCAAGGAGGTTGGCAGCAGCCACAAGGATAATGGACTCCACCCCCAGGTAATTGGCAGCAAAATCTTCAATGGAGAAGTCCTCAGCAATGGCAAAACCAGCCCCCTGGGTTACTGCAGCTTCCACAGCCACAACCACAGGCCATCATGCCACCTCCTGCAACAACTGCCACAAATACTGGCCCTCCAAAACAAACACCTATGCCTGCCCAACCATTGCCAAATCCCAATAATAAACAACAGGAACAACCACAACACCCTATGTATCTTGCTGAAGCCAACCAATATCAAGCTTATGCCTTAAATGTTAATGATATCCATTTGACGTCTGGAACCACTCTACCTACTCCAAAACCACCTCTAATTACTGAAATACCAGATTCTCCCCTTGAATCTACTGCACCTGTTGTTCCTACTGAGCATATGCCTATAACTGATACGATTTCTAAGGAGACTATTTTGCAAAGTCAAAACAAACCACCTTTTCCTCAGAGGTTGCAAAGTACTGCATTTAAATCCATGGAAGAACCCATTTTTAACATTTTGGATTAGCTCAAGAAAGTACAAATTAAAATCCCTTTATTTCAGGCTATTAAAGATGTTCCCATTTTTGAAAAAGCTATTAAAGAAGCCTGTTTGAAGAAGCCTGGATGGAAGAAAAAGGATCCCCAAACAATTCATGTCTTAGGAAAATTGGCTGATATAATATTGGGAAATGTAGTCATTCCAAAGTATATTGACCCTGGAAGTCCTGTAGTGCAAATACAAATAAATAGCCAAATTGTGAAAAATATTTTGATTGACTTAGGTGCTGCTATTAATGTCATGACAAAGCATACTATGGATTCCTTGAACATTTTTAACATTAGGTCTACACCTACAGTTCTGTAGCTTGCAGATAGCTCCATAGTTAAACCTGATGGAATGGTGGAAGATGTAATTGTCACTCTTGAATCTTGGGAGTATCCAGCTGATTTCACAATATTATCAGCTAAGGCAACTTTAGGAAGATATCCAATTATCCTTGATAGACCATGGTTAGCCACTGCTGATGCTCTTATAGGATGTCGTTCTGGAGATATGACCATTTCTAATGGACATTCCACAAAAAAATTGGCTTTGTGTCCGTCTGCTAGACCTCAACCAGATTTATCCTAACCTGTTTGGCCAAATGTGGGGGAAGAAACTAAGGAAGTCAATTTGTTGGTTCAATTAATGATGCTTCAAAATGATCCATTCTCACAACTTCAGAATGAGGATGCCTTACTTTTTCAAATTATGCAGTTTAACTCGGATATGGGTAGTTCATCTGATCCAAATGGTAGCCATCCACAATGTTTCCTACAGCAACTAAATTATGAGAGTTCGGTGCCTAAACTTCCTGCAATTTTTTCATAACTTTATTGAACCACAAGAGGTACAAACATCACCTGTAGATTTTATGAGTAATCTCACTAAGCAGATAGAATTGTCTCTAGGTCACTGTTTGAATATCAATAGCAAGCTGTCACAATCCCAATAGGTTGTCTTATTAAAAATGCTACAAGATCAACATAAAGCTTTTGCATGGGAATATGGGGACATGCAAGGAATAGATCCTTGAATTTGTACTCATAGGATCTATATCAAAGAAGATTGTTTACCAGTTAGGCAGCCTCAAAAAAGAATAAATCCAGCACTTAGAGAAATAGTTAAAAATGAGCTTCAAAAGTTTCTTGATGCTGGTTTTATTTACCCAATCTCTGACACTCAGTGGGTTTCTCCATTAGTTATTGTCCCTAAGAAAGGTGAAAAATGGAGAGTGTGTGTAGATTATAAAGAATTGAACACTACCACTAGAAAAGATCACTTTCCACTACCGTTTGTAGACCAAGTACTAGACTCACTGTCTGCCAAAAGATATATTTCCTTTTTAGATGGTTACAGTGGGTACAATCAGATAAAAATTGCCCCTGAAGATCAAGATAAGACCACTTTTACCTATCCATGGGGAACATTTGCTTACTCGGTCTTTCCTTTTGGTCTATGCAATGCCCCAACAACAATTCAAAGAGCAGTAATTAGTATCTTTGCTGATATATCTCATGACTGTATGGAGATTTATATGGATGATTTCACTACCTATGGCGTCACATTTGAAGAAGCACTGGTGAATTTAGAAAAATTATTGAAAAGGTGCAGAGAGAAAAATTTGTCTCTGAATAGTGAAAAATGTTTTCTAATGATGGAAGAAGGTATTGTTCTAGGCCATCATATTTCCAAAAATGGAATTCAGGTTGACCCTACTAAAATTGAAGTTATTATGAATTTATAAACTCCTACAAAACAAAAGGATGTCAGAAGCTTCCTTAGCCATGCAGGGTATTATAGAAGGTTTATAAAAGATTTTAGTAAAATTTTTAGTCCACTTTATGCCTTATTAACTAAGGATTCTCAATTTGAGTGGACAGAGGCCTGTGAAAAATCCTTCCTGCAGCTAAAAGACCTGCTTACTAAAGCCCCTATTCTTCAAGGTCCAAAATGTAATTTTCCTTTTTACATACATGTTGATGCCTCTAATTTTGGTATAGGGGCAGTCTTAATTCAAAAAAAAAAATCAATTGAGCATGCTATATATTTTATCAGCAAGAAGCTTCAAGGTCCAGAGCTAAACTATACTATTATAGAAAAAAAATTGCTCGCAGTAGTGTATGCTTTGAATAAGTTTAGGCATTATGTCACAGTTTATTAGATATTCATCCACACTGACTATGTAGCAATCAGGTATTTGATGAACAAACCTGCCATCTCTGGTAGATTGGCAAGATGACTCCTATTGTTATAAGAATTTGACATTACAATCATTGATAAACTAGGAAGAGCTAATGTTGTGGCTGATTTTTTATCAAGACTTCAAATAGCTGCACCTGCTGAACACGAGGTCATTGATGATAGGTTCCTATATGAAAACTTGTTTTCCATTGCTGCACATACTCCATGGTATGCAGACATTGCCAATTATCTAGCAGCAAGCAAAATACCAGCTCATTTTTCTCCAAAAGAAAAGAAATTGTTAATAGAGAAAAGTTTTAACTTTTCATGGATTGCAAATTGTCTGTTTTATACTGGACCTGATCAAGTGATGCAAAGATGTGTAAGAGAATATGAGACTATGATATCTTGCATGCTTGTCATGATGAACCATGTGGAGGTCATTTTGCAGTAAAGAGAACATCAATGAAGGTTTTTACAATAGGGTACTATTGGCCAATGTTACACAAGGATGTTGTGGCCTATACAAGGAAATGTGACAAATGCTAATGTATGGGAAGACCAACCAAGTCACATGAAATGCCACTATATCCATAAGTAATAGTCACCCCTTTTGATAAGTGGGGAATGGATTTTGTGGAACCAATTGACCCACCATCAAATGGCAAGTCATACATTCTAGTTTGCACGGATTATGTAACAAAATGGGTTGAGGTAAAAGCTATGACTCATGCTCGAGATAACAAGGTTGTTAAATTTTTATATGAACAAATTTTTACTAGATTTGGAGTTCCCAGAGAGCTTGTAACTGATCAGGGAGCTCAATTCACATCCAATTTAATCACTACACTAATGAATGACTATAAAATCAAACATAGGAAGTCCAGCCCCTATCACCCTCAAGCTAATGGTCAAGCAGAGGTTACAAATAGGGAAATTGAGGCAATCCTAACAAAGACAGTGTAGCTCCATAGAAAATATTGGAGCAGTAGACTTTCTGAAGCAGTCTAGACCTACATAACTACATGGAAGACAACAATTGGGTTTACACCTTTTGAGCTACTTTATGGGAAAACAACCATGTTGCCCATAGAATTTGAGCACAAAACTTTGAGGACAGCTCTTGAACTCAATATGGAAATATTTGAAGCACAGAAGGACCATTTTCTACAGCTAAATGCTTTGGACGAAATGAGAAAAGTTTCCTTGCAGCATACCGAAGCAGTCCAACAGCAAAGGAAGAAATGGCATGATCAACACATCAAAACCAAACAATTTTCTGCTGGTGATTGGGCTCTATTATATGATTTCAGATATCAAGAAAATCAAGGTAAGCTCACAACATGCTGGCTTGGTCCCTATGAAGTTGAGAATGTGTTCGACAATGGAGCTGTACAGCTAGCGACAATTGATCCAGTCTGTTTCAAATTGCTAGTTAATAGCCACCGACTTCGATTGTACCATAAACCAGTCTCAAAAGAAGAATTCATGCAGCAGTTTGTTCAAGATCCTCCCGCTACTCTTCCTACAGCCGAAGGATTTTGCCTTTCTCCTGCAGCTTCACTGTAATTTTGAAAAGCATGCTCATAATAAATATTTTCTTTTAAGGAAACCCCTTTTTCTCCATTCTCACTTGTCGCCACATCCCACTTCTTTATCTTCCATTCCATCCATCCCATCCATCCATTTCATCCATTCATCTCATCCACCCACGTCACCTATCTACCTTATCCATCCGCATTACCCTTCATTATGATATCATTCCCAACTGTCACCTCATAAAGACGCTGCCATCTTTCTTCACACGTACACACAATTATCAGAGGTATGCCATATCTTTTGTTATTGCATATTTAATTTATTTTATTCTATTCATTTACTGCTATGCTTGTACCGGTCATTATTACCTGATCTCTGCCTATTCTTTTGTACATATAAGGACACATGTCATAATCTAAGTAGGGAGTAGGGTAATCCACCTTTTAAAACCTGTCTTTTCACCGCTGTCATAACTACACAAATAACCTTTCTTTATTATTTTTCTGGTACTTTCCAAATATGATTGCATGTCCTTTTCATTTGCATATTTTTCTTGTAAATTATAATTAAAACTGCTTGTTCAATAAGGTTCATTTTTGGAAAAGGGAGAAATGTGACGACACGACAGAAAGAAAAAAATAGAACAGAAAGGGAAATAGAGAGAAAATTTTTAGCAAGGAGTTGAGTTCAGCTTGGGGGAAAACTATGAACATGGGTGGTCAGCTGGTGCGACATGAGCCTGTAGCTCATAAATTATTATTGCAAAATCCTCAAACAATCCAGGCATTTAGCCTCTGTGGATGGTTAAACTACTTTCTGAGCCTAAATGCTTTTGATGAGGAGGCTGCTGGAGAATTTTTTAGAACCCTTTCTAAAGGGGAGACTACTGTATGGGGTCTAACGGTTGTTGCAACTGAAGACAGAATTGCTGAAGTAATCGGGCTTCCACCCATTGGAGAAAAAAAATTTCAGACGCTGTCGCTACAAGGGCTAAATTTTCAATACCCACTGACGGACCTTTGGAAGTCTCCAAGCAGGGATGCAAGTGAGTATCATTGCCTCCTCCTTATTTAGAATACGCTGCTTACATAATCAGGTATTTAACCTATGAAGACCGTTTCTCCTACCTACATTCTTATCATTTCAAATTATTAAGTCATATGAGGCATGGGTTAGTTGTAAATATTTTGAATTTTCTGTTAAAATTTCTGGAACAAAGTGCCTACGAAACCCAGCAAGGGAAAGATAATTCTATTGCTCACTATGGCCTTATCAAATTACTAATTGAATGCTCTTTGAGAGATGTCTCACCTCTTTCCTGGCAACAATTCGTTGCCCAAAAGAGCTTGCAAATTCCACAACCCCCTAGGGTACTTACCCCATGGCCTCAGAAAAAGAAAAATGAAATTGCATCTACCAGTAGAAGAACAAGGCAAGGGTCATCTACTCCTGTAGCACCTGGTCCTATAGCTCTCACACCTAAATCCTTTACTAGGGTACAAACTAGGTTTGCCACTAGGAGAGAGAAAGGAAAAACAAAGGCAGAAGGGTCCCCAAAATCTAACCCTCATTCTCAGAAAAGACAATGCCCTTCTCCTACAACATCTTCCCCTCCAGCTATCTCTCCTACAACAACACCTATTGCTATTACTAGTTCACCATCATCCTCTAGTAGGGCATAACCCTCTAGGCAGACCAGAAAGAGGAAGGCTACCGGAACACCTCCTGTAGCCACACCAGTGCCAAGAAGAGTTTCCATAAGGAAACAATGTAAGACCTCCCCTACTTCACCTCAACTAGAGGTTATTGTAATTTTAGAAGAGTCTGTCAAATCTGAATTTGATGTTTCCCAGAATGTGTCTGAGAATGCTACACAAAGTTCATTCATTCCTGAAGAGGAACAAGTTGAGATAGGAAATAGGGCATAATAAAAAAGGGTTACCAAGTCTTCATGACTTGGCTACCACTACTATGCAGTTTTTAGAGGAAGCACAGTCTTCTGCACTGCAGCAACAAGAATTCATCTTGTAGCAAGAGCAGGAACTGACTAAACAATCGAATGTGCCTAGTGAAGTTACATTTCCCCCTGCAACTTGTAAAGCAATTGTTGTTTATAAGAAGAAGTTTTTGATTGAGTTTCTAGAATATGTCAAAGCTAACTGGGAACCAGTTACATTGCAAACCCTGACTTTCCCACACTTAGCCCAGACTGACATGCAACAAAGTCTATGGGAGGTAGAAAGGAAGAAACTAAAAAAGGAAATTGAAAGTCAGAAACAAGAAATTTTTGAGTTAAAAGAAAAAATGGATGAAATGTTAAAAGTAACTAGTCAGATTATGGAATGCAGAACACCACCCAGAGTTTATTCTCTGTGCCTTAAGGAACAATTCTTATGGTTCCAACTAATGAGAATTTTTAGAAATCAAAATCCTATACTTCACACTGCTAAAGAATTTTATGATGCATACCAGGTGTTGATGGTGTTTTCTGCACAGCAACAACTCAGACAAAATACAATATTCTATCTTTCTTGAAATGTTATTTTCAACAATAAATTACTAAAAAATCACCCCAAGGTCTCTCGGGTGTCAGGCCATGACAATGCATAAACAACTTAGATAATATGTAAAAATGCTGGTAATCACAAGGGGCCTTCCAAATGAACAATGCTGGAAGTGAATTTTCATCAGATGCAACAATATAGTGATGCTTTCAATCCTAAAACTAACCCAGATTCAAAACAAACAGCAAAAGAGATAAGGGTTTAGAGAGATTCTATTCTATTCTAACTCCTAAGATTAACAATGTAAATGATAAAACACTTGAAATGAACCAATCCCAATGAAACCAATATCTGTTTGACCAAGATTATTCTACAATCTCACAGAAACAGTGCAATCTTCTAAGGTTTTAAAGATTTTTAGATTATGAACATTCACCCAAGACAACCCAATTGTAGTTGAAATGAATAAATCTCCATAATTGAACCAAGCACAATGAATATAAAGGTCCAGGCTAACTTTACAAAGCAACTAACAATCAGCTAGCTGTAAAAAGTATGGACCAGGGATTGCTGCAAACACTTCAAACATTAAATCATGAACATCATTGAATCAGATCTAAATCTAAATCTAATAACCATGAGCAATTTTAAAAATAGAATCATAAGAACCATGCAAGATAAGTCAACACAAAAGAGATCACCAGAAAATCACAATGCTTTCAATTGTATTGAATCACCAAACTCCAACAATAATTCCAATGTTCTGTTACATCACTTGCTCAGAAATTGACAAGCTTCTACCTCTACTTTACTGCTAAATTCACTCTCTATCAAATCTTCTCCTAATATTTTTTCCTCCCCCCTTACAAATGAGGCACAAATGCCATTTATAGAGAACCCCCAAACATGTTGGCCTAATTAGATTTTACAACCATAACTGGCCTCAAAACATGTCGGCATAATTAGATTTTATAATAATAACGGGCCCCAAAACAGGTCGGCTAGGAGAATTTTAAAATAGGACAAGATTTGCATTAAATGCATGAATATTATCCATGTCGGCCCACGATCTCCAGCAAGATCAGATTCATGTGTTTTCCATAAAGTCCTCCAGCTATAGACAGTTTTGGCACGGA
Organism: Sequoia sempervirens; assembly: GCA_007258455.2. NCBI lineage: Eukaryota > Viridiplantae > Streptophyta > Pinopsida > Cupressales > Cupressaceae > Sequoia > Sequoia sempervirens. The sequence goes on from VDFB02271358.1 coordinate 1,165,455,432, forward strand.
TTCTTAGGCAGGTCCCACTTTGAAAATTTAAATTGAACATTTCCAGATTTCCCCCTTTGGCACGAATCCATATATGCAAGTCCCCCTTTTAATATTTGTTTAGTCCTGAAAAACAGATATCATCATTAATAGCCCACATGTTCAAATTAAATTTGAATAAAATTTTGACCTTTTCTAAAAAACTTACATTTTTATAAGGAAACTTTCCATTTTCGAATTTTTTCATTTTTAAAAATTTTTATTTTTTTTATCTCAAGAAATTTTCATTTTCAGGATCATTTTAAAAAAATTTCTATTTTTGAAAAAATAATCATTTTCGAAAAAACTTCCATTTCGAGAAACCAGACCAAGGGGAAAATCCAGGAAAATCTAAGTCAGGCAGATTCCATACTAGAATATGGAAAAATCCAGCCAGACAGGATTTTACAAAATAAGGCAAAGATTTCAACAATAGATCATCAAAACGAACCAAGAATGCGAGAAACATCATGTAATATATCAATTTAAGCATGGGGTGTTGAGCATTTATCATCAAATTCATCAATTTAATCCAGTATTTCAATTTGCACAAAGCCTGACAAAAAATCCAGAAAAATTCGGGTGGACCGGATTTCCGCGGACAGCATAAAATTCTAGACTTTGGCACGTACCCAAAAAACTGAAGAAATTCGGGAAATTCCGGGTCAGGAGGAAAATCCCAGACGTAGGAAAAGACCCAGACTTCGCTGGGATCTGGAATTTGAGCAGAATCCAGGTAGACTGGAAAATCCTAGATTGGGATAAAAACCCAGATTTTTGCATAGAGCTGGACTTTGAGCAGAATTCGGGAAAATCTGGACGGACCGAAAAATCTCGGATTAGGGTGAAAACCCAGATTTTTCTCAGAACTTAGCTTTTTCAAAGGGCAACCTGGGGAACTCACTTGGGCAAGCAAGATGAACATCTAAGGACCTCCAAAGGCAATCAAATCAATAAAATCAAGGGGCCAAAAAACACCAAAAGCCAGAGCAAAAAGAGGGTCCCTACTTTCAGTGGGGCGTGTGTGCAAGACTGCACAACAAATGGAAACTCCGCTGAGAAAATGCTCTAGAGCATTTTGATGATGAATAAGAATCATGAACCCAAAATCTCTGGTTTCGATCTCTCTATCAGGCAAACAAATCAAAATGCAAGATTAAAGAAAATCAAGACCAAAGGCTGACTGAAACTTCCATAGACTAGAAATCCAAGTGTGTGCAAGTGAGTTCATTTCCTTCCTTAAGCTACCATAGAAACCAAGCTCAGTCAAGTTAGGCTACGTAAAGATTCTAGCTCCAAAAGCAACCTAGATAGAGCCTCGCTGCCAGTTAGGCGTTCGTAGCCCCGACGAGGTTATCGCTGTGACTCTCCTGAACATAGCTCTACTGCAAACCAGGCGTCCATAGCCCTGGTAGAGATATTCAGATACCCCTGATGAGTTGAAATCATTCTTCTGACTCTCAATATTTTTCTCTTCTTTTTTTTTTCTTTCTTTCTTTTGATATATTTTTTTCTTTTTTCTTTTCACTCTTTTCATTTCAACCTGTGAACAGTGAAGTCCACACTCAGGGCTGAGAACCATAGTGGCACTGAAGCAGAAATATGATTTTTCACCCAACAAGACCTTGCAAGGACCCTACTGCAACCTTCAGATTCTTAAGATGTATGAAGGATATAAGATTTCAGAATACTTCAGGTTCAAGTCAGACCAATGACCCATTCTCTTTAAATCAGACATCCAGACTGGTTGTCACCAATAAAAGATCTTTGACCATTAATTCAAGACACGTGATTAAAGTCCATCAATAAAACACTTAGAACAACCCCAGATAAAAAAGAATTATTGCACAGGAAAGACACTTCCCCAACTAGAAAATAGAAAACCCAAGCCAGAGAAACAAAACAACAACCAAACCAAAACCCACAGCAAACTAAACTAGCCAAAACAGAAGCAAAGAAAAGCAATCTAAACTAAATAATCTATTCTAAAGAAAACAAAATAGACAAAAGCAAAAGAAAAGCAGACCAAGCTGCACTTATTCAAATTAGCACTATATACAGAGAGACTCAAAGTGGCTCATGATCAGATAGGATGAACTGAGACTTATCCCCATATGATTAATCAATGCATGGACAAGCAATAAAGTGAAGGTAACAGTCCTCAGAAATGCAAACCTATCTTTATATTCAGAAAAATAAATCTCTGCCTTATGGCATTCAAACTCCATGTCAAGATTAGGAATAACTAGTAACTGAGGTAGCTCATTAGGATCATGATTAGCCCATATGCAAGTTGTCTTTCCTGAATCTCCATAATCAAATTGACAAGATTTAGAATTTCCAGCAAAGAAAGAAACAACCTGATTTTGTATTTCTGCAGAGTGAACATTGTGTTCATCATCCTGCACTTGTGAAGAGTTGATCATAGTGCCATCGGGGGGTCTCCATTGATGGTGCAATATTGCATTTGAAACAGACAAGATAGAATTAGAGGAATCATTACATGATGCAGAGTGAAATTCATATCGAAGACTTTCAGACCTAAAAACATGGAACTTTTCACCTGTTTGAGTATTTCCATGAGGGATCAACAGTAAAAATGCAGGGGCATTATCTTGTACAACAATTTCCTCAGCAGGATGCTCATCCGAAGGTATCATAGATTGATCTTCCAACACATTCTCACCTAGAGAAGTTGGAGCATGTTCACCAATACTGACTGCAACATTTCTGTTTTCAACATCATTCATATTTTCCTGCACATTAGCATGAACCGCATCAACTACCCCATCAATAATGCATAGAATCTATGAGTTTTCATTGTGTAGTTCATCAATAAGCTAAGGAAAAATAGAATTAGATAAATGAGAAGACTCCCTGAATTCATCTTTTGTTGGCACTAGCTCGGATTCTTGATCCCTATCAGCAGGAACATTGACCACTTCACCGAGTGCTTCCTCATGTTCTTCAAGACATTCATCAGCCACTGGTTGACAGTCCTCAATCAGAGACTTGTTTGATGTATCTGTCGGTGTATCGTTTGCATGTAAGAGTAGTTGTACTTGTTTCTTCACCTCCTTTATGACTGTCTGACACTGGAAACAGGTGAATTCTGAATGCTCTTCCTCATGTATCCTGCACCAAGCTGGTAACAACAACTCCTCTAGGTAGACTCCAAAACCTAGGCTTGACCAATCTCTTATAATTCTGGCAACAAAATCTTTATATCTGGTCTGTATCACATCTTCGTCTTGGACATGAACCTCTTTTTCAGCCTCCACTATATTTTCAAGAACTTGACTAGCCTCAACAAGAACATCCTCCTTGATCTTCGTAGGTGATTCTTCACTTGAATGTTCCTCTATTATCTCTGATGCCTCAGATTCATCTTCATGACACTCAGTTCCTTCCAAAGTCACATCAACATCAGTTGCAATGCTATCTCTGGATTTAGAAGTAGTCAGCCCTTTTGCAGTGCATCCTTTGCTTAACTCACCTTTCCACTCTAGGTATTCTCCAACTTTAAAGATAATGTCCCCACACGAATGACAGATGAACTCTGAATGGGCTGCATCATGGACTTTGCACCATTTAGACGAAAGGAAATCCTGCAAGCACTTACCACTAGCAAACTGACCTTCAACTATCTGTGTAAATGCCTCAACTGCAACATCAATAAACCCTAGATCTGAGGTGGCTAATGGTTCAGACAGATTTTGCATGAAAAGGTTCCTTTGCAAGACTATCTCAATGTTGTCTAGAAAGGCCAAGCATTCAAACTCATTGTGTCTACAGGTATTATGAAGCCTACACTTGTCTAAAAATGCACAATGATGTAAACCCTTGCCATTCCATTGATTTATCCTTCTATTCAAGGACTTACAGATTTGAAGAAAATCAATCCGAAGGCTATTTCCATTATGAAAAACATAACGCTAATTTTCCATCTTGACTTAGAACTTGAATTTGCTGATTTCGAGATCTACCATATCTCAGATTTTCAACATAGAGGCTCATTCAATATTCCAGCAATGTCACCTTGTTCGCCCTCCTTCTAGCACCAATCTGTTGATGGTGTTTTCTGCACAGCAACAACTCAGACATAATGCAATATTCTATCTCTCTTGAAAGGTTATTTTCAACAATAAATTACTGAAAATCACCCCAAGATCTCTCGGGTGTCAGGCCATGACAATGCATAAACAACTCAGATAATATGTGAAAATGCTGGTAATCACAAGGGGCCTTACAAATAAACAATGCTGGAAGTGAATTTTCATCAGATGCAACAATATAGTGATGCTTTCAATCATAAAACTAACCCAGATTCAAAACAAACAGCAAAAGAGATAAGGGTTTAGAGAGATTCTATTCTATTCTAACTCCTAAGATTAACAATGCAAATGATAAAACACTTGAAATGGACCAATCCCAATGAAACCAATATCTGTTTGACCAAGATTATTCTACAATCTCACAGAAACAGTGCAATCTTCTAAGGTTTTAAAGATTTTTAGATTATGAACATTCACCCAAGACAACCCAATTGTAGTTGAAATGAATAAATCTCTATAATTGAACCAAGCACAATGAATATAAAGGTCCAAGCTAAATTTACAAAGAAACTAACAATCAGCTAGCTGCAAAAAGTATGAACCAGGGATTGCTGCAAACACTTCAAACATTAAATCATGAACATCATTGAATCAGATCTAAATCTAAATCTAATAACCATGAGCAATTTTAAAAATAGAATCATAAGAACCATGCAAGATAAGTCAACACAAAAGAGATCACCAAAAAATCACAATGCTTTCAATTGTATTGAATCACCAAACTCTAGCAACAATTCCAATGCTATGTTACATCACTTGCTCAGAAATTGACTAGCTTCTACCTCTACTTTACTGCTAAATTCGCTCTCTATCAAATCTTCTCCTAATATTTTTTCCTCCCCCCCTTACAAATGAGGCACAAATGTCATTTATAGAGAACCCCCAAACATGTCGGCCTAATTAGATTTTACAACCATAACTGGCCTCAAAATAGGTCGGCCTAATTAGATTTTACAATAATAACGGGCCCCAAAACAGGTCGGCTAGGAGAATTTCAAAATAGGACAAGATTTGCATTAAATGCATGAATATTATCCATGTCAGCCCATGATCTCCAACAAGATCAAATTCACGTGTTTTCCAGAAAGTCCTCCAGCTGTAAACAGTTTTGGCACAAATTCTTAGGCAGGTCCCACTTTGAAAATTTAAATTAAACATTTCCAGATTTCCCCCTTTGGCACGAATCCATATATGCAAGTCCCCCTTTTAATATTTGTTTAGTTCTGAAAAATAGATATCATCATTAATAGCTCACATGTTCAAATTAAATTTGAATAAAATTTTGACATTTTCTAAAAAACTTACATTTTTATAAGGAAACTTTCCATTTTCAGAATTTTTTCCATTTTTTGAAATTTTTATTTTCATTTTTATCTCAAAAATTTCATTTTCATGATCATTTTTTTAAAAAATTTCCATTTTTGGAAAAATAATCATTTTCGGAAAAACTTCCATTTCGAGAAACCAGACCAAGGGGAAAATCTGGGAAAATTTAGGTCAGGCGGATTCCAGACCAGAATCTAGAAAAATCCAGCTGGACAGGTTTTTACAAAATAAGGAAAAGATTTCAACAATAGATCATCAAAATGAACCAAGAATGCGCGAAACATCGTGTAATATATCAATTTAAGCATGGGGTGTTGAGCATTTATCATCAAATTCATCAATTTAATCCAGTATTTCAATTTGCACAAAGCCTGGCAAAAAATCCAGAAAAATTCGGGTGGACCAGATTTCCGCAGACGGCATAAAATTCCAAACTTTGGCACATACCTGGAAAACTGAAGAAATCCGGGAAATTTCGGGTCGGGCGGAAAATCCCGGATGCAGGCAAAGACCCGGACTTTGCTGGGATCTGGAATTTGAGTAGAATTTGGGCGGACCGGAAAATCCTGAATTGGGGTAAAAACCTGGATTTTTGCACAGAGCTGGACTTTGAGCAGAATCCGAGAAAATTTGGATAGACCGGAAAATCCCGGATTGGGGTAAAAACTCGGATTTTGCTCAGAACTTAGCTTTTTCAAAGGGCAACCTGGGGAACTCACTTGGGCAAGCAAGATGAACATCTAAGGACCTCCAAAGGCAACCAAATCAATAAAATCAAGGGGCTAAAAGACACCAAAAGCCAGAGCAAAAAGAGGGTCCCTACTTTCAGTGGGGTGTGTGTGCAAAACTACACAACACCAGGCAGCCCCTAATTGGTTAAGGAATTCTCTGTGTGAATTTTATTTGCATGGCTTTCTGATTCCATTTGAAACAGAATGAAATCCTCTTATGTATATTGGTGATATCCATTTGAGATCATTTATGTCATGGGCAGCAAATGAAGCAAATTATGGCAGACAATGGGAAACATACGAGGAAGCCGAAAGGAATGAGCCTGTTCCATTACGCTCTCAAAGTTCAAACCCCCATGCAATGTTGAAAACCTGGTTTACTTTGACATATGGCATTAATAATAATATAGCCAAAGAGAAAATATTTGATCTCAAGAAACAGGTATATGATGAATTCTAGGCATAGTCATATTCATTTTGGAGACTGTCATACACCAGAAGTGAGAAAAGGTGGGAAAGATTAACTGTTGCGCTAAGAAGGTCTAAGCCTCACAGTCCCCTAAATTTCACGGCAGCTCTTAAATGATCAAGCAGATATATACAGTTGGGACTTCAAAAGAGATTTGAACTATGGTTGCCATTGACATTCAGACCTCATGTGCTAATGTGGCCCCTCTATCCTTACCAGGCTACAAATCTTAATGATGATTTAGAAGACCGTAGGTATGAAAGGTGCCAGACTTTTAGAAGATTTTATTACAGGTTTGGAACTTCATTTCAGAGTCATGCTGCAACCACTGATTTCAGAGAAACCACTAAGAAAGTTAATGTTGGAGGACTAACATTGGGCTAAGTAGGGGGCAGAATGATGAGCCCAAAATGTGCTCATAGTTTGGATATTATCATGAACTTTTAATGCCTTTACTTTTATTATTCGTAGTTGTTTAAAACTCTTTTGAAACCTTTTATGGGGATATCCTGTAGCAAAACACTTTCATGTTCCTGCAGCTTATTGTGTTGTCTTGACGACATTTATTACCTCGTTGACTCCCTAAATGACTGGTATATCGCATGTAGTTTTTGAATGATGAAATAGATTTAAATATGTGATTAATGAATGGATATTGTGTATGTGCCATGTGCCTTTTCTTTCACATCTATTACCTTGTGTTTCGCAGGTTGTTGAAGAAAGTATGATCGAGTAGCCAATCTCGGCATTGCAGTAAAGTCTATTTCCTGCACGACTTCGAGGAAGCTCTGGCAAAGACTCTTTGACTGAAACCGTTGGGAAAGATTTTTAATGATAGTCAATCTGGAAAGAGTGGAGTGCTAGATTCTCTTTGGATCGGGTTGAACAGATAAATTCATTTATGAAGTTTGTTCCTTGATTTTGGGATACACTTTACTTCCACATCTTTCTTTGATAGGGTTAGTTAGTTAGTTGTTCTCCTGATTTTAAATAAGGTACTCCTCCTGTGCAAGGAAAGGAGGGAGATGATAGTTAATAGTAAGATAGAAGCATAGTGATAGAGATATAACAAATATCATGTAAGAATGAAAAGCAGAATCTGCATGACAAGAGATAGAGTTTGTTGTTAGTTTCCATATCAACAAAGTAATGTATACCATTCTATTTTCATGAATAAAGTTTGATGAAGTTTTGAGTTCAGCACTTGTGTAACCAGTAGATGCTTGCTAAGGGGGCCCACTTAGTAAGTATCTGTAGTTAGTTAGTTAGTTGTTATTTTCTGTTAATCATCAGTTAGCTTTCATTTTTGAAGTTTCCATATAGACTCAGTATTGTATTGCTCCTGCAGCATCGGGAATCCATCCCTGTGCCTGTTCCTACAGCATAAGGCTAGTTCATGGTTTGTGTTTCAGTCATAGTTGTTATGGTTTTTTTTTTAGTCAAATCATAGTTGAGTTAAAAGAACTTTGCATTACCTTTCTGTAGCATAGATAGAATTCTTTCGAAGTATTTATTTCTATTAAGTTGTGACCGAAGCTAGTTCTTAGTGTATATATTGTGCTACGCCATTCAAAGTATACGTTCCCTAGTTTGACAAGTAAATGAACGTCCATAAAGAGATATTAGTCACCTGCTGGAATGTCCAATTCATAGGAAAGGTTTTACTGTGATTTTCATATCCTTTTGTGGGTGCAACCAATATGCTTATGAGCATTGTGACAATGTGAAAGAACATAACTATTTGTTGTTGCGAATTAACACTTTGAGTGGAGTTTGTAATTTTGCATGTAATCGAATTATTGTAATACAAAGTGACTTTACTTGGTGTGTGGGTTTTTTCTCCCGTAAGGGTTTTCCCATGTAAAATATGGTACATTCAATTTTGTGTGTGTAATTATTATCTATTTGTTCCTGTGTATTTGTTTCTTAAATGAACTATAATTGTAATTGAATTAAAAGTATCATCTACATTATTTCTCCTGTAAGATTGATAGTTGGAAGGCGTTTCCACACCAAGCTTTCCTTACAAGTGGTATCAGAGCTTAGCTAGTTGTGTTATCCGTATGGGTGATTCAGGTTTTTTGTGCTAGTCTTGTCCAATGGGAGTCCTGTAAAGAAAAATCTAGTTGTCTTGATTACAAATTGAGATGGAAAGCACATCAGGAAAAATATAAACAGAAAAGTTTAATGGCATCAATTTTGAGTTGTGAAAACTCAAAATGGAAGACCTATTGGTGGATAGAGACCTTTGGATTGTTGTTATGAGGAAGAAACCATTAGGCATGAGAAAAGAAGATTGGGACCTTGCAGATAGAAAAGATAGAGGGTTGATAAGACTTTTTCTAGCCAATTTTGTACTCCTAAACATCTGTGAAAGAAAATTGCATCTTCATTATGGAAGAAACTTGGTGATATTTATTAGGGAAAGTCTCTGGTGAATAATTTTTTCCTAAAGAAGAAGTTATAATCCTTGAAGATGAAAGGAGCATCCATAGTAGACCATCTGAATTCACTTAATATGATTGTTGCACAGTTGGCATTTGTGGGTGTGAAGATAAAGGAGGAGGATCATTGTATGATTTTGTTATGTTCCTTACTCGACACTCGAGATCATCTGGTAATGGATATTGGAAGTACAACAACCACCTTTAAAATGGAAGATGTGGTTGCTTTGTTATTATCAAAGGAAATGAGAAGGAAATATTTTGAGATGGCCAAGGCGGATCTTGTTATTAAGGGTAGACCAAAGGAAAGAGGCAAGAAGAAAGACAAGAATTATAAATCCAAATCTAAAGGGAGATCAAAGTCTCCTGACAAGAGGTCCAAGGTGAAATGCTAGAATAGTAGGCAGACTGGTCATATCCAAAAGGATTGTAAAGAGGAGAAAAAGAAGAAGAAGAACAACAACTCTTTAGATAAGGATTCTTCTCAAAGTGACTCAAATGCTTTCATTGCATCCTTGGTGACTTAGGAATCTGATGATGTCTGGTTGATTGACTCAAGTGCATATTTTCACATGACATCTCACAAAGATTGGTTTACAAAGTATGAAAAGTATGCTAGTGGAAAGATGTATCTGGCAAGTGATTCATCTATAGAATTTTTTTGCTGAGGAAGAGTTAGAATTTGATTCCCTGATGGAAGAATCAAAGGAATTGATGGTGTAATGCACATACCAGGTCAGGCTCAAAATCTGCTTTCTGTAAGTAAGCTTAATGATGTTAGCGTGGAAGTTACATTCTCGAGTGATGGTTGTAAGATGACTAGAGGCTCGATGGTGTTGGGTAGAGGTGCACGTATTTGTAATTTGTACAAGCTGGATGTACAAGCTATTCAATGTAATAGTGTCTTTGTAAAGTCAAAAAAGGTTGCTCGTGTAGAGAAGGAGAACGAAGTTCCTCTGGGTACAAAATCTTTGGAGGTGAAACTCCCAGTACAGAGAATACCATGTTGTGGCATCATAGACTCGGTCACATAGGAGAGAAAGGCTTAAAATCCTTAAAAAACAAAAACCTAATAGAAGGGCTTGATGATTGTAACCTTGAGTTCAATTTTTGTGAACATTGTGTTTATGGAAAACAACATTGTGTTTCCTTTTACTCTAGTCCACATAAGTCTTCTAGTATACTAGATTATGTTCACTCTGATGTATTTGGTCCAGTGGATGTTCCTTTTTTATTGAAGTATAAATATTATGTCTCTTTTATTGATGACTATTCGAGAAGGGCATTTGTATACTTTCTTAAAAGTAAATTAGAAGTGTTCAGTTAGTTTAAAGAGTTTAAAAACTTGGTTGAAAATCAGACTGGAAGGAAAATTAAATGTTTAAGGATGAACAATGGTGGTGAATTTTTTTCTGTAGATTTCAAATGTATTACAAAGACCATGGGATCAAAAGGCATAAAACTATGCCTTATACTCCACAACAGAATGGTGTTACTAAAGGTTTAACAGGATGTTGATGGAAAGATCAAGAAGTATGTTGAGTAGTGTTGGTCTGGAGAAGAAGTTATAGGTTGAGGCTATGGCTACAACATGTTATTTAATTAATTGTTCACCTTGTTCAGATCTTGTTGATAAAACACCTATGGAAGCATGGTCTGGTAAGAAGCCCTCTTTAAGACATATAAGAGTCTTTGGTTGTGAGGAATATGTTTATTTTTCCAATGAGAAAAGATCTAAATTGGGTTTAATAATCTTGTAAAATGTATCTTCATTGGCTACAACATTGGTGTGAAAGGATACAAGCTTTGGAATCCAATTATTGAGAAGGTTGTGTATAGCAGAAGTGTAATCTTTTGAGAGTCGAAACCTTCCACAGTTGATCTATAGTTAGAGATAAAGGAAGAAGAAAATAAGAATGATGTAGTTGAAATTCCTCAAAATCCAGATGAAGAGGAACTACAAATTCAAAGTTTACCTAAAATTGAGGAGAGTTCAAGCAGCTCTAGGAGTTCTAAACAGGAAGAAGAACCACAACCTCAGCCTCAGCCTATAAGGAGTTCTACACATGAGAAGTGGCAACCTGAAAGGTATGGTTTTTCCATGTTGGATTTGAATTGTGCCTATGCTTTGATTACTAGCACTAATGAGCCTAGGATTGTAAAGGAGTCTATTAATATGTTTGATTTAGATTCTTGGTTGGAAGCCATGAATGAGGAAATGGCATCTTTGAAAAAGAATGAAACCTGGAATTTGGTACCTTTTCCTGAAGGTTGAAATCTTTTTTCCTATAAATGGGTATTTAAGAAGAAAATAAGTCTGGATGGCAGTGTTGAAAAGTATAAAGCTAGGTTGGTTGCTAAAGGCTATTTCCAGGTAGAGGGAATTGATTATGGCAAAATATTTTCTCTTGTAGCTATGCTAACATCTATTGATTTCTATTGTCACTTGCAATAGTATATGACTTAGAGGTTGAGAAGATGAATATGAAGACATCGTTTCTTTATGGAGATCTGGAAGAAGAAACCTGTATGTCCCAGCCTAAGCACTTTTTTGAAAAAGGTAAAGAAAATCTAGTTTGCAAGTTAAAGAAATCTCTATATAATTTAAAATAATCACCTAGAATGTGGTACCAAAATATTGACACATTTGTGTTGTCCTTTGGATTTTTAAGATTAAAATTTGATCATTGTGTGTACTTGAATACTGAGAATGATAATTTACTTATTATTTCCTTGTATGTGGATGATATATTATTCTTTGGGAATAGTAAGGGTATGATTTCTGTTTTAAAATCTCAGTTGTCAACATAGTTTGAAATGAAATATTTAGGTGCAACACGGTATATTCTTGGTATGGAAATAAAAAGGGATAGAGAAAGTAGAAAGATTTGGCTCAACCAGAGTAAGTATATCAATACTGTCCTTGAGAATTTTGGTATGATAGATTGCAAGAAATTAGTTGTTCTAGTGTTGTAGGGAATGAAGCTATCTATTGAAGGTTGTCTGAAGTCTCCTACTAAGATGGAGGACATGACCAGGGTGCCTTATGCAAGTGTAGTTGGAAGTTTAATGTATGCAATGGTGTAGATGGAGAACATGAGCTAGTGTTGTAATGTGTCTTGCACATTCACATTGGTTTGTGTGCCCTTCTAGGCTATGTGGACCTAATTGTAGTGTTGTAAAGTGTATTTAATCACACTTTCACATTGATTTATGTGTCCCAAGCCCTCTTTAGCATTTACATCATCACTAATAGGTCCATAATGACCCATAGTGTGAATCCTGAGGCTTTAATTGATCAAATACCTGAAAAAGTTGTAATTTAAACCTTATTTCCTTATCCCCTAGCTTCTGAGTTGTTGAAATGGCCCTTATAGGACCCATTCGCCATGCATGGTGAATTAGTCCCATCCAAGTGAGACCCATTCACCATGTGTGGCAAATGAGTCCTATCTAGCCCCATTTTGACCCTTGAGTGGGAAAAAGTGAAATTTAAAGTTTAATTTCACTACATGTCGACCTGTGATGAGGTATAATCAGGATACTAAGGAACAATTGTCTATAAATAAGTGTTTTTATCCTCATTTTACATCTAACAACTCACTCTTACATCTCTCATCATTAATTCATCTTCTATCCTCTCATCCAAGTCAAGCAAATTAGGGTTTCTTCATTACAAGTCATCAAGTTAGCTTTCTAAAGCATTCAAGGGTTGAATCTTCATGTATTGTTGTAGAATTTCAAGATAAATCATCATGGAAAGGTAAAAATCTCCATTTTTGCATGTTTCACTACTTTATTTCACCACTTTGGTTTAATTACCTAAAAGGGGTTTGACTAAGGCAAACCCCCATGCCCTAACATTCAACATATCTCTCTTTTGTCTTGTTTGTTTCCATATTTAGGACTCTTGGAAGCTTGGAAATCATTGGAAATAAAGTTGTAATGTCATTCAAGTCATATCTTCATCATTCAAGTCAAAATATCAACAAAAATCCATTTTCAGACTCATAAATCAAAGTCTTGGAAGCAGACACCTATAGGGCACCAAAGTGTAGATCGAAAGCTTCAGAATCCACCTTTGAAAATATAGAAATTTAAAAGTGGACTTATCCACCATGGGTGATGAATTAGTCCCACTCGAAGGTCAATTTTTGTATTTTTTACATTTTTGAGCAGCCTTTTGTTAGAAACAGGCTCTGGTACAGTTTGGTAGAACTGGGATTGATTTTCCCGAAACGGTGAATGAGTCCCACAGGCCTAAATTTCAGCATCAACAACATTCCAGAAGTCATTTCCAGTCCTCATCCATGTCATGCACACTTTTAGTCTGATTCATTTGTGTTACATTTTTCCATTCATTTGTAGGTGATTTTGTATTACATGATGTGTTTTCCAACATAGCATAATTCTTAGATTTTGCATTCATAATCAATCAATTAATTCATATAGCTACATTCAAATCATCTCATTTAGCTCATACAACATAACACACATCTTAATTTGATTGAACCCCCTAGATTTTGGGTGAGGGATCTATCTCTTTTCATTAGGTGAAAGACCCTAATTAAGTAAAAGAGATAAAACATTCCTAGTCCCAAAAATCCATGGTTTAGCACGATCTTTGCATTTTTATTTTATCTACTTCAAGATGTGTTAAAATTTAAAAAAAATTGATCTAGTGATTCACCCCCCACTCTAAGTATATAGTTGTGTTCCAACAATTATTTGGTGAAAGTTTTCGATAATTTCTCTCTATTTACCTTAGGCACTCATCTAACCTATAAAATAACTTTTCATTAAGCATTTGTTTTCAAGAACAACATCTAACTTTGTTTGTAGGGATTATTTTGTGATTTGTGTCTCTTTTTTTGTAGGTTTTCATTTCTATTTTTTATTCTTTATAATATACATCTAATCATCACTATCTATGTGAGAAATTTTAATGTTTACATTCTTAGGATATTTTTTTACCATCTAATACTATATTTTGTGTTTTTTATTCCTTACAAGAATTTTTGACACTCAATATAAATCTAACACTTTATTTTTAGGTGTATAGATATTTTTGTGTTGTAGGCGAATTTGATGTCTACACTCGTTTCTTGAGAATATCTAACAAAGGCCTAGTGTTTACATAACTACATTAGGAGTCTTGATTTTTTATGGTAACTATATACTATTCCTAAGAATATATTCTAGTTTTTTGCATCTAATCTTTTATTTTTAGTTTATTTACTATTTTACAGTTTGATTTAATTTTTTAAATGATATTATTTTGTGCTTACATATTTTTTTTGTCTTGACTATCCTTTTTTTTTTTTGTCTTGACTATCCTTATATTTTATTTTATAAGAAAATTAACCTTGTGTATATCTTTTGGTTATTATATTGTTTTCTTTCTTATGCGATGCCTCATAATGTTCTAAACTAGATGCATGCTCTCTTCTATAAAATAAGGTGATATTGAAGATCAAAAGTAGTTTATTTCACTTACATATACCATAATGAGCCTTATATATGCTTTATCCTCATACTTTAGGGAAATATTGGAGATAAAAATCACATGACACTATTTTATAGGTAGTTCTAGATTGTATTTTATCACCACTTATCAATTAGAAGCCATGTGTTTTAAAGAGGTATACAAATTGGGTGGATAATTGAAAGAATCACCTTCATGGTGCATCTTTCATTTACCTAAACTAGAAAGAAACTTTATATCTTCTAAGTGAATAAGGAAATTAAGTTACTCTCTCAAACCAATATATTAGACATATATATATTTATTTTATGGATTCAAACCTTGTGTACTTTTGTGTATATAGAGGAAACCATTAGTGATCCTTGTCAATCCTAGTTTAGAGAACCTTTTGGTAATCCAATTTTCGTAGTGTATCAAAAAGTTCATAGCTCTAAGAAGTTACTCACACCATAATTCTAGAAATGGATGGTAGGCCATGTATTCTCTCCTCTTGTAGCTCAAAGTGATTTTGAGGAAAAATTGATTAGTGCTTTAAGATCAATAGGTCACACTATTCACAATTGAGTCTAAGTATATTTGTGAGCCCATATAAATAAATATTCCTTCTTGAATAAAATGAGTAGTTGTATTTTATTGTCCTTGTATTTATGCAAAATTTGTACTAAAAAAATTCAACCTTTATTTTACAAATTGTAATGTCAAAAATTGCATCCCCTTGCAATTCCACTCTATACTTTTTTTCCATTTGGTTTCAATTCCCTTATTTTTTTGTAGGATCATTTTAACCCTTGCATTAAATTTTTTCCTTTCCATTGTGATTAGGCTTTATTTCTTGTGTGTCACTATTTGATATTAGCTTTTTGTTAGCTCTATAGTTTTCTAGTGCCTCATCATTTTTTACAATAATTTTTCTTATAAATTAGTGCATCAGATGGAAATCCATGTGTCACACTAGTTCCTCATGTAATTTTTTATTTGGAGACCACTCCTAAGAATTTTCTCACTTGTCACCTTCCTAGGCCATTGAAAATAGATTGAAAATTCTAAGTTGTGCGTCAACAACTTTCTCTTACCTCCTCTTCTCATTTTTGAATATAACTTTTCATTGTAGATTCTCTATTGGTTTCTCTTTGCACTCTCAATACACAAATCTCTCAAGAAGAAAAAATTTACGCAATAGTAATTATATAACATTCTTTATAGCTCTCATGTTATCTTTAGCTTCCCCGAGCATCTATAGGTAATATTGTTCTTGTTTCCTATTATTAGAAATTTCTTTCTAGATGCACATAGATTAAGAGAAAAAACTACTTTTCCTTTTGTGTATCCATTTTGGCTACTATTTCAAGGTATAAATACCAAAGAAAGGATTTTTCAAATGAAAATCCCAAAAAATCTCTAAACATTTTTCCTTTCCTTTTTTACTTGCAAGAATTTCAAAGACACTCAACCACATCTATATTAGATGAAAGAAATATTAGGTTTTTATGAATTATGAATGATTTTGTATTGTGTTCATATACATGACTACATAATATGAAAACATCCATACAATGTGTTGGTGTCGTCAGTAGTGACTTCCTCCTTTTGGCTGTAAATTATTGTTTTTATTATATTTTTAGTTCTATAAATTATTTGTGTAAAGTATTTTTTTATAAAAATAGTCTTTATCAACTTTATTTTATTCTTCTAATTAAATAAAATTATTTCTTTTAAAAAACTTCTAGTATTGTAGAGTTATTTTGCTAAATATTTATAAACTGGTGCAATCCTCGTGTGAAAGTATGGAAAATTGTTTGGCTAATACATCTTAACTAAATATTAATTTTTCCACTTCTACACAAATGCACACCTCAAATCTAAATAAGAAATTTTGAAGCTAGGGTCTCTAAAACCCAAGTGAAAACCTTAACCACCCTAATTGAACATCTATCACTTTTAAATCCCACATTACCAAAATTAAATCTAATCCATATCCCTAACATCTCATCCTAGGATTCTATTATTTAATTTAATTAAAAATTTATTAAATAAAATTAATCCAATCCATTTAAAATGCTCAATCATTCAATTCCATAAATATTTAAATCAAAACCCAACATCAAACCATCTAAAAATCAACAAAAATCCTAAACCAAAAAATTCATCAAGTATAAAAAATCAAAACCATCCTCCATCCCAAAGGAATCCAACCTTTAAAATTTATCATCAAAATCCTAAAATACAATATTATATCCTTTTCTACACATTTCCCCTACACTCAAAAGATTATGTCGAAGACCCTTGACATAAAGAACATCATCTGTATTATGATTTCCATCAAAGCTAATTGAACCTTTTCCATGAATCTTATGAGATGTATGATCAGAAAACTTAACAAGACCATCATAATACTTTTCAAGCTTAACAAAATTACCCTTATAACCTATCATATGATTTGAGCATCCACTACCAATAATTTAGTAATTCTTCCCCTCTCTAGCATGAAAAGAAGCCAACATAGTTCCTTCAATGTTATGACCCATTTTTGGAACACTTTCCTTCATACATATTTCAAGATTAGTAGAACTAGTTCCAAAATCTAAAGCCATGAACAAGAATTCATCACTATCCTCATTCATTTGATTCTTCATCATCAGAAACACCATTTTCCTTCTCAACATAATAACTCTTTTTGATATATTTACCCTTATTATCCTTTTATTTATCATTAGTAACTTTGATTGGACATTTAGATTCATAGTGACCTATCTTTCCATAATTGAAACATTTGAAATGTAGATTACCTATGTATTTTCTAGTACCCTTTTTCAGTCTCCCCACAAAGTTTGCTTCCACCTCATCAAGCTCATCTAGATTTGATCCATCATCCTTCTCTTTTTTTCTAACCCTAAAAGTATTCTCTTTATTTGAATCATTTTGACCAAACTCTCTCAATTCAAAATTAGTTAAAGCACCAAACAACTAATCTCTGGAATAATGATCTAAATTATGAACTTCTTCAATAATAAGAACTTTATGACTATAAGATTTAGGAAGATTTCTTAATACATTCTTTACCACCTCATCTTCTGGTAGATTTCCACCAAGGCCATTCATGGAATTGATAACTTCATCCACTCTATGCATGTAGCCTACAATATCATCATCCTCTAACATCCTTAGGGTTTTAAACTTAGTCTTCAAATTCTGCATCTTTTCTTGCTTAACCTTATCATCTCCTTCATAGACACTTTCCAACTTCTTCCAAATTTCTTTAGCATATTTGTAGCTCATAAAATTCACAAGTTTTGAATCAATAAGACCAACCAAAAGAGCATTCCTTACTTTTTTATTGTTCTTATAAGCCTTGGTATCATCATCATATGTTGAACCATTAGTAGGCATGGTATATCCATCTTCAATTGACTTCCAAACACAAAACCCTTGCGAAATAAGAAAACCTTCCATCTTGGTCTTCTAAAATGCATAATTTATCCCATCAAACAAAGGAGCCTACTTCTTGTGTGCCATCTAGATCTAACTGAAGCAATTAAGCTTCTGCCAATGAACCTTGCTCTAATACCAATTGCTAGATGCACATGACAATTGAGAGGGGTGTGAATCAGTTGTATAATTTTTTAAAACATCAAAAACCGTCATTAACATTTAGATTTTCATTCTCTTAAACCCTTATCCACCATTAAACCCTTAACATGTATTAATATAATGTAAACATGTAAAGAAGTAATGCAAGCACATCAAACAGATAAGAAAAACTAGATTTATGTGAAAATCCCAAGAATGGAAAACCCATGATGATGATTAGCTCACTAATATATGAATTGAAACATTGAATACAATAAGCCTCACTTCCAAGAAAGATAAAGAAAGGCTCAGTAGTGGTGGCTTACTACCAGAGGAATCACTATCTAGAAGAAAGAAGAATAGAAGAAGGGTAGTTCACTACCAAATTGAACTACTAACAATGCATCTCTCATATATCGAAGGTACCATTCCATTGAAGCACAAACAACTAATCAAACAGGTTGAAATGTAGAGACCTTTTACTCACTACATTAGGAATTCATAGGCATTAGGGCTCACACTTAGATAATCATGCACTTGGTCACATTTGCATCTTTCACATCATACATTTTGCACACAATCCACACAAAAATTCTCCTTGCATTTGTACCCTTCATGACCTGAAACAATCTCAATTAGGTCGGCCTTAAGGAATATATACACTCAATCATACAATATTAAATAGGTCAGAACCAAACACTTCCAAAATATAAATAATTGAATCCAAACCATTCCACTACTTAATCGAGACCTAAATCTACACTAACACACTTCTCAACACTTCCTTAAACAACAATTATCCTCCATAATCATTACTAGCATGCCAAGTAAACCAAATGTGCACTAAAACCAACAAGTGACTCCAAACACACCTCTCTAGGTCCAACAAAATCTCATGGACCACTCAACAACACTCCACAACATCCATACAACATCTCAAAATATTCCAACATCATTAGAATACTCTGCATAGCTACTATGTAAATAGTTGAAACTCAAGAACACCTTCATTTTGTGCAACCAGACATACTAGCATAGACATGGAAGACACCATACAACTTTGTGAAACAAATCAATACTTGAAACTTGAAGGAAAGGTAGATACACACATTATAAGTTTTTTCATAGATTTATAACACTAGAGCTTTGTTGTAGAGAAATGTGGAGCAATCTCATTTATCATATATACTCTATTTCACCAGACAAACACACTATCAAACACATCTTCCAATGCAAAACAATCTAGAACCTAAAACTCTAGATATAAAAGATTCGAACACCTATGATCATCACATCCAAACCACGTGGGAAAATCTTTAGCCATGAAGAAATGCAAAGCAAAAAATTGAACACCACGATCTGTCACACTAAACACACTTTTATTCAAATTTTCTCAAAAGCACTTGGAAACCAAGTGAACCAACTTCATTAACAACAAATTACTAACACCTCTGCAACACATATACAACATCTACAACATGCAACACTTTCCATCTACAATGATATCTCTAACACAAGTTGGGCCAATAATCTTTGCAACTATATTGAAGTAGGACATCAGTGACACCACCAGCATAATGCATTGACACCAATACAACAAATCTAGACACATCATCAATACCATTAGCATTCCAACACTCTCTTAATACAAGGATTTGACATCAATGAAAACACCAAAGCAACTCACAAACAACTTAGGCTTCCAGTATCTCTAAACTTCCAATACTAACTCGGTTTATACACTAGTGATATAAGCTAACTTAACACCCTAATTGAAATATGAAATTTTTCAAACAAAGAGGCAAGCTACACATACAATATAAAATATCTCTAGGTTAGACTAATAATATTTGGACCTTGGAGGTAAGGTGAATAGATGATAAGGTATATATGCTTATTATGGATAAACACAAGTTCTTGATAGATTGGTGTCCAAGTCTTCTCAAGGATAATAGTACTAAAGTCCAAATTATGAGATGGGATGTTGATGGATAAGAGATGCAGTTTGAATCAAAACTTTGATGATATATTAAGTAATGGACATAGCTAGAATGTTTCATTTCAGTTCTAGATCTTCCTATACCAAAGTTTAAAATGTTGATTTTTTAATGGTTTAGAATATTAGGGATTAACAAAATGTGCCAAAGTAATGGTTAAAATCATAAAAGTATTGATTGATTTTACATTGTCTTGGAATCTCAAGAATTAATAAAAAGTTCCAAAGTGTTGATTTAAAGCTCTAACGTATTGATCATAAATACAAAATTATTGATCAAGAGTACCAAATAATTGATCACAAGTACCAAATAATTAATTAGAAGTGTAGAAAAATAGCTCAAATGTGTAGGAAAATAACTCAATAACATAATTCTATCAAGAAAATGAATAGGAAATAGATCAAAATAATCATTATGATAGTTACAAATGTAGAAGGATGGATCAAGGATGCAATTATGCCAATCAAATATGCACAACTGTAAGTCAAAAGAGTAATTATGTACAATGGATGATTTTTGGACACCTTGTTTTTGGAAAGAGATCAAACAACAAACACAATGGTTAATGAGTTTTCAAGGTGTGAAGGTTGAGTGGATTTTAATGGTCTTACACAAGAATACATGACAAGCACATTAACAACCCTATAATTATTCAAGTGGGATTTTCTTCATAATGTAGGCCCACATAATAAAACACCTTAAGATAGTACTGTTGTGCCCTCAGCACACACGCCCCGTTTGGAACGGGGACCCTCTTTTCTTTCGCCTTGTCGGGTCTGTTGGGGCCACCTCATTTTGCGTGCCCCTCTTTTTTGACGTTTTGCATGGTCGATATTACCCTAAGGTTTCATCCTAAAATCGACCGTGGTTTCCCGTTTGGTTTTTGCTTCCCTCCGGGGCCTCGTGGGTTCCTTGGGCCTTTTGGACTCTGGGGCGGCCCTGGGCCCCTCCGGGCCCGGGTCTCCGGGGTTCCCTTATCGGGCTTCCCCCTTTCGTTCGCCGGGCATCTTTCCGCCCTCCGGAGTCTTCCCTGCCAGTTGCCGTTTGGAGGTCTTTGGGGATTTCCCGGCTGGCCCCTGCTCCTTCGGGCCCTGGGATTCGGAAGTCCACGTCTGGACTTTCATCCTGGGATCGCCGTTCGCGACAATGACCCTGGGGTGCCTGCCTGCCCTTTGGGCCCTGGGGTGTTGCTCGCCGCCACCGTTCAAATGAAAGCGAAATCCTTCGGCGGTGAACTCTCCACCGCACCCCGCCCTCCGGGCCCCGAGCATCCTTTCGCCACCGTCGTCAAGGTCACCTTAAATTCTCACAGCGGTCGTTGTTGCGCGCCTTCCCGCCTGCTGGATCCCGAAGCCCTCGCCGCTGCCGCTGACTCAAATTTGAATCTCACCAACCTTTTGGCATAGTCGTACGTGCAATAAATGCTCGCATTTATGGCCGATTGGGTATATAATGTGTGGTCCGCAAAAGTCATTTTCATTGTTCGAGTTGTCCGATTTTAAGCGAGTTGCGGAGTCGATTATCTGGAGCCCATCACGATTGAAAGCATTGCAAATCATCAAGATCAACATCACTCCGTCGACCCCACCAGTGGATCCTACCAACTTCCCGCTTGGAAAATTGGAGGTAGGCCATCATCGTCTGCCCTCCAATTATTTTAATCTTTTTGTGGATTTCGTTAAAATGAACGATCAATCAAATTACATAAAATTGAACATCACCCCGTTGCGCCCATAACCCACATCTTCAAATTGTCCGGAACCCATCGGAATTGCATTCACTAGCGATTCGGGGCTTTCCCCTCGCCCAGCTGTTCTTCGCGCAGGGCGGACTGGCACCCCAGACACGACCTTAATCTTCGACGTCTGCCTTCGCCGCTTTTTCCCCTTCATGGAATTGCATTTTTTGATTCGCCCTCTGTGCCTCCGGACCCCGAGTGTCAGGCCGCCGCTCCTAGTTTTCCGCCGTTATTCATGACCGGCGTGTTTCGGCGTACTCTCTGGTGCCTTCCGGGCTCCGGGCCCCGGGCGTCCCCCCGCCGCTACCTTGTTCTTTTGGAATCCCTGCTTTCGCGTCCCTGCGACCTTCTAGGCCCGACCGTCCGGAGTTCCGTCCTCGGAACTCTGTGACGGTTCTACCATCACTCACGGCGGAACCCTACCGGCTGCCCGACCTTTGGGCCCCGGGAATGCTTTCGCCGTCGCTGTCGCCCGAACATTGCTGAAACATCGCGGTGGCCATCATCCCGTGGCACCCCGCCTCCCGGAGTCCGGAAGCCTCTTCGACCATCGCTGCCTATACCTTTCGACGGCTGTCATCCCCCGTCTCCCCGGTGCTCGGGTCCCGATCCGTCTTTCGCCGCCGCCATTCATGTCATCACCAAATGCTTGCGGTGGCCTGCACCTCACGTTGTTCTGCCTCGCGGGTCCCGGTCCGCCTTTCGCCCCTTCGGCTGCGAGTTGCCATAACTTCTCGGCGGCCGTCATCTCACGTCCTTCCGTGGGCCAGACCCCAGAGTTCTCCTCGCCGTCGGCACTAAAACGCATTGCAAAATCCTTTGGCGGCGAACCTCCGTCGGCTCCCCGCCCTCCGGGCTTCGGTCTTCTTCTCGCCGCCACCATTCAAAATGATCTAAAATTATGCGGTGGCCTTCGCGCTGCGGCCTCCCGGCCCCCGAGGCCCGGTGCTCCGAATGTCGTCTAATCTAAACTGTTAAACTGAACCTCATGGCAGCCGTCTTTTTGCCTCCCAGGCTCCGGAATTTAGACTTCCACCGCCGGACTTCCGTTCGATGTCTGCCGCCGCTGGCTTCCTTCGCCTGACTGCCTTCTGGCCTGAAACCTCCAGAGCTCCCCAAATCGATCCAAATCAATTCAAATTGAGAATCTAATGTTGACCCACGTCCTAAATCATGCCATTCTCCATCATGAGCCTCTTATAACATCAACATCTGACCAACGGGGGTCTCCGGGAACTTTCGGTCGTGTTTTCCCTTCCTAGCAGCATTCCTGCCAGGGAAGTCCGGCCCTCTGGGCCCGGATTGCTCAATTGCCCTAAAAATGAAATTGATATCGTCTGAGGATTAAATTTATGATGTATTGGAATGGTTATTTAGATGATATGCTCACAATGCGGACTAACATTAACGTCATTGGTGTTTTCTTGTGTTGACTTCGCCCTTTGCCTGCAGGATATATGGAATCGACCGTAGGAACTTCAGGGGCCTCCGCCGAAAGGGACAAGGGTAAGAAATCCGGGGCCGCTCGTGGAAAGGATGATAAAGACCAAATGAAGTTTCAATTCCAAGGTGAACCGCTCTAGTCAAAGGTCTTTACTGATTGGAGAGAAATCTCAGATACCAATATCAGCTAGGTGGACATAGATGAGTTCACCCAGAGGGTCAAGGTCGACCCTAAAACAAAGAATGTCCGGTTAATATGCCAAAGCGAGATTGCCAAAGCTACCGGCTTCCCTCCCTCTCTGATAGCACCTGAACTGGTAATGGCTTGCCGAGAAGCCTACCAAATAGATACCAGAACAATCATGGATAAGGAGGGGAATATCCTTGCCGACATGTCTCCGGCAGGAATCAAAAAAATGTTCCACATTCCCAATTTCCCGCACATGCAGATCCCCACTTTGGAGCAGTTTCAGGCGGCGTGGGATGCCAATCCATTGAGCTGCAAGAAGTCAATCAACATTTACTGGTTAAAGGAGAAACAGGGTAGCGTTGCAAAGGTTCCCTAAGAGCTGTTCCGCAGCGACTTTCAAGAAGACTATCACGACTTGGTGACCATGCTAAGCAGGGTCATGGGCCTCCCAGCAGCCACCTACTTCCAGGAGTGGATGGCTTACTATATTGAGAAAATCATACGAGGGAATGAGGATGTGAAAACTAAAATCTCATTCGACTGGGGGAGTATTATCAGCAACTGCTTCCACGAATAGTTCGTAAATGTCAAGAAAAGCAACAAGTTCTACATGACCTCATACCTGGTGTACTCCTTGGTAGGTCAGAAACAATATAGTGGACTCTTCATCGCACCTGATGGGGATCACAAACGAGGGCTCAAGCCTTTTGACCGGTACCCTCAACTATAGTACCGCTACTTCAAAAAAGAGTATTGCTGTGTCAATGATGCCTTCATAGGCCACATTATCAGATTAATAGCCGGGGACTTTGAGAGAAGGGTATCCCACAGTGCTAGGGCACTCCTGAAGGAGTATTCCTTCTTATACATTCAATTCCCCAAGTTCACCTACATCCGTGCCCAAGGATTCACAGAACAGCCGAACAAGTTGCCAAGATACCCGAACGATAAGATCATTTTCCTAGAGCTTTCTCGGCAGCTTCAACATATTCAAATGGTTTTCGGCCAGAAGCACATAGTAGGGATCCCCTATCCCATGACCCTCGGCCAAGGCCAGTATCGATTGCAGACATCTCAATGCACCGGCAACTCAGAGAAAGAACTTAAAGAATATAACCTTGAATGGTACACGGCTCGCCCATGAATGGACCCCCACGGCCACGTTAGGAAGGCGATAGGACCGGCATACGCCCACCAGTACCATGTTGAAGATTTTTGGGTGGATTGTAAAGATGATAAGGAGGTCCGCAAGAGACATTACATGTGAATGACAGTACAGTTTTTGAGGAGGGTACAACTATTTCTAGTGCCAGACCAACTTGAAGAGGATGAGTCCACCCTTGTGCACTCGAGGTACCCTGTGGTTGCCAACCTGATAATCCCCTCCATCGACTGGGATGAGCAAGAGGTCGAGGACCTAGATACTATCATGCAGCCAATTATAGCTTGCACTAAGGAGTGGGTTGATGGACATGTAGCACAACTGAAGCTACAAGGGGTGGCTTTAACATACGAAGCACTCAAAAACAAGCCAAGCACCACAGAGGATGTTACTGCCTCCCCATCAGCTGGTGAGACTTCTAAGTCTCCCCCCATCACCAGGTCCCAGAAAAGGAAGGGAGTAGAAATGACACAGTCTGTAGACCCAAAAGAACAAGCAACAAAGGATACGGGAGGCTCATCTCCCAAGAAGCTTAAAAAGACAGTGATCACAATAGAGGTGAAACCTCCATTGCTCCTTTCTCCCCCGACTTGTGTGCTGCCCACCTCTTAGGCCGCAGTCGCCTCATACCCGCAGGCAGTGGACATTTCTGTCCACCTTGCCTCTTCGCCCCTGGCTAGGTTCATAATCAATATCGACTCTTCCTCGAGCATGACCACTTCCCCTTCCTCTACTGCTGCCATGTCACCCATCACCTCCCTGCCTCTAGCAACTATAGCATTGCCTATTCCCCTCTCCACTATACCCGAGGCCATTACGCGACACCTGCAGAGTCTTCCTCCTGAGCTCTCGCAGCTTTTAATGGACCCTTCTCTCCAAGCAGCCCTGGCCCAGGCCCTCGCAACATCTCAACCTTCGCAACTGCCAACAAGGCCGCCAGCCATGGAGGCCACGATGCAAATTTCCAAAGAGTTGGAAGAGCTGGAACAGGAGGCTTCAAAGCCTATTGATGAGGAGGCCAATGATTATTATGAGCAACCTGAATATGAGCATAGAACCATCGACAAGGTTGCCTACAAGGAATAAGAGACAGGCTCTTCTGAGAGTGGGGATGGAGAGGATGGCTCGGGCGCCAAGGAAATTATTTGGGTTTTTGATGATGACGTTGAAGAAGAGTTGGCCTAGCAGCCAAAGGATGTTGGAGAAGAGGCAGAACAGTCGCCACGTGGTAAGGAGGGACAGCCACCAGAGGGGCAGCCTGAAAAGAACTTACCTAAAGCCGAGACCCACATTGTGAAGAGCCCCGAACCTGAGGCTCCTGAGGAGAAGAAAGAAGAAGGGGCAGCAAAAGAACAAGATCCCATCAAGATATTATCCACCAAGCTGCCCGTCAAAAGCCTCGTGTTTTATCAAGACTCTGACGAAGAGCAGGATGCTGCCAAAGGAAAGGGAGAAGCCCAAAAGGAAAAAGAGGCAGAGATCTTACAGTTAACGGAGACGGGTGAAGGCAGCCATGACACACCCAAGGATAAATCTGCCATGCCCGACTGGCTGGAAAAGCAGCTCGAAAAGACTACTCCTATTCTGAGTGACCCGAGGTCGAGATTGGAAGCCATTTTGGCTCAATCCCTGACCGTAACAAAGAAGGAGAAGAAGCCTAATATCCGTTCCCAAATAACCATGGACGCTTCTGGCTCCCGAGCTACACAAGTAGTGACGCCAACCATTGGCCAGGCCGGAGTTAGTTACAATATCTCCACCATCGACCTAGGGATAGCCACCAGGGAACAGAAGGTCAGACATCTGGAGGAGTCAGTGGCCACGGTGGTGCATCTGATTAAATAGGACAAGGTCACCAAAGACAAGCTAAAGGCACAAGTTGCTGCCCTAACAGACTATATCCAGCAGTGGTCTTCAATAGACGACCTCCCCACTACCTCCACGGCCGCGCCACAGCTGCTCTCCAAGGAACAAATAGATAAGCTGGAGAGGAGGAAAAACTTGGAGAGGACCACTGAGGATTGGTTCCAGTAGGTCATAAACATTGGAAACGTAGGGATCAGCTTGGCTGTGCAAATAGCCAACAGGTTCCTGAGCCTGATCCAATCCTTGGAAGGCACAAAGAAAATCTGCGCTGGCTTCCCTATGATCTACGACTCTGCCTTCCCAAGGATTGAAGCCATCCTTTGAATGCCAAAAAGCATGTGGGAAGAGAAGTTAGAATTGAAGAAGGAGGATCACTGGTTGGTAGACATATGGCGCAGAGACCTCATCAACCGAAAGGAGAGGATAGAACAGATCCTAAACAAGGTAGATCCGGATATAGAGTGGATCAAGGAGATCTGGGTAGAGTGCACCAAGTATCTTGAATTAATGACGGGCCATGATATGCCCACAGTGCAATTGGATGTAGAAAAGGTCAGGTCATACTTTGAGGAAAAGATGAAGGATGGGACAGCCGGAGATATCACAATGGACTTCCTGAGATTCGCTGCCCATGCCTTCGACAGATCAAAGCTGTTCAGAGATCAGGGCTCAAAGTATGACGAGGATTGGAAGTGGCTGGAGGAGAATGCCAAAGAGTGGAGCTATCAAGCGTTGAGATGCGAAGTCCTCGAGATCGACAAGCTCCAGGCCGTAATCCTCAAGCATATTGAACACGCAGCCTCCGAGGAGCAACAAGACAGCCCAGCCAAGGAAAAGGACCTCCCAGAAGAGTAGCTACAGCTAAAGAAACAACAATTAGCTACAAGACGAAAAGGCAAATAGTGTCATCCACTAGATGACGAAATAGGGAAAAGACAAAAGATGTTTTTTAATTGTAAATCTATTTTGGGGTAGGTGAAACCCTATTTTGTAATGAATCTTAGCTACACAATTGTAATAAATCTTGGCCATTCATTTGACTTTTGAAAATCTATAAATAGAGCACTCCCCTCATTTGCAAAAGGGAGAGTTGAGTTGTTGTAAAGGCATGCTGCTAAAATTTGTGAAAAATAGCATTGATTTGGTGCATTTCCTTGTTTTCTCTCATGTCATTTGATTCACTTCTCCAATTTCATATGCTTAGCTTAGATCTCTTTGCTGTTTAGTTAGCTGTTCATGTTATTTGGATATTCTTAGGAATGTTGTTGGCTGATTGTGAAAATTCATGTTTTGTTGATGATCCCTTAGTCCATACTTTTTGCTGTTTGCTGAAGGTAAATAGCTGTGCAAAGTTAGCTTGGACTTGATTTGAAGCTGCCCCAAACATTTATCTTTAGTTCATGCATGTATGTGGTGGATGAAGGATAAAAATCTGTAGCCCTTAGAAGATAGCACAATTTCCATGATACTGTGAAATCCCTGGTTAAGTGGGATATTGTTTTAAGGAATTGTCCATTGCAGGAACTCCATTGTCACTATTCGCAGCAAGCTTTAGGCTTAGGAACTTTCCCTCTCCTTCGCTCTTTTTCACTTTCTTTAGAAACTGAACAACACCAAGGTTCATTGCACATTACAAAGCCAAATCTAACAACCAGATGGAGTTTGAGACTACTGTTTGAACCTACAGCCAACACATAACTACTTTCATGCTAAAAACTCCCTTTTCAAAGATCCAACTTCATGTTTTGTGCCCACATTTTGTATTTCTGTAAGGCCACCTTGTGATTCCAGCAAATCACATCAAACTACTGAGGTATCTAAGCATCGTCATGACCTGACATCTGAGAGACCTTGGGATAGTGTTCTGCAACTCGATTGTGGGAGATTGTCTTTCCAGAGAGGTAGTGTGCCTATGCACTGCCTGTGTTGAGAAGTGCATAAAAACACCATCAACAAGTACTAAGAAAATATCTTTCACGATTTGATAAGTAGGGATCTAGTGGCACAAAATTGACTCACCTTTTCCATTTATTTTGAGGCCATCAACACCATGACCAAATATTTTCTAACTCTAGTGAGGGAGGTGCATGGTGAGTAACTTCAACCTTGATATTGCGGCTTGCACCACAATGTAAAGATGATAAAATGAATTAGGATTTCTAGGGAATTTATGAATTGAGCACCCATCTGCAAATGCTTGATCCTAGGAGGGTCTCTCCTAGTCTATTCACCTGCAATTATCAATGGATCGAGAGTCTTGAGGTTTAGCTAGACACAAAGATGACTCCCTCTTCAAGTATAACATTCACTCTCCCCTTTATATACCCCATCGAAAAATGGTTTTGATGTGATCCCTATGGGTGATGAAATCTGTAAGTAGGCTTCCTAGAGGAAAATATTGATGTTTGTGTTTTTTATCCCTAGGCTTGTATGAAGTACAAGGGGAGAGTATGTGCAACCCAGATCTCAATCTTGGGTTAAGCACAAAAAAGAAGTAGACTAGAGGGTATTTTTATCTCCAATCTCACACAAATCACAAACAAAGATCATGCACACTAACTAGCCTAAGAAACCATGAAAACAAAGTTTAAATAACCCTTAAGAAATTAAATGTGTAACTACTCTAGTGAGAAGAAATATTTGGCAAGCGTCTGGCACCAAATGATGTCAATAGTCTAAGAAAAATACTTCAACCAACAATATAAAATCCACACTAATTGAGATGGTTTCCCAAGGCCACAAAGGTTACCAAAAAATCCAATTCTAATACTAAAAATAAAAGAACAATTATACAAATCAAAAGCACAATGATATGTATCAAGATAACATCAATAATGATCGAAATTGGTAAAATAATTCTCATATGTGAACTTATACCTATAAAATGTGTTAATTCATTAATCAAATGCAAAATTAGAATTACCAACCTGTATCTAAATTCAGAGGACCTACAAACAAAAAGTAATAATCTTGTAAAATTGATAAGTAATCAAAAGTTTCAAAATACTAATAAAAAACATCATTCTTCATATTAAAAAAGTACCATTATGTAGATCAAAAACACTACTTTGCAAATCAAAAACATCATTTTTTAATCAAAAGTGCCATTCTACACTTAGACCTCTCAAAAAATAAATTAGATCAAATGCACCATTTCTTAGATCAAATGTAATGGTCCTCAGATCAAATATATATGTGATTTCTCAAATCAAATGTCATTTCTCAAATAAAATATGTTGTTTGCTAGATTAAATATCTCAATACTTAGATCAAAAGCATTATTTCATACCCAAACTTATTAAAATACAAAATTCTCAAACATATTTGTTAATTTTGAGATGTGGGTCCCATCAAGTGTGCCAAAATGTGCATGCTTAAAAAAGGTGAAATTTATAAAATAAGGACAATACTATGAAGGTGCCTATTTCACATTCAAAAATCACTTATAATAGAGCATGAGAATAATATATCAAATTAAATAATAAGCAGTATTGCCACTACAAAGCTTCATGTGGCTCCATTGATATTGGATATGCTTCAATGATTTGATATGTCCACTGTTCAATTCACCAACATAACATTATAATTTCTTAGATATGACAGTGATATGACTTGAATATGAAAAATAATGCTTGATTATTTGATTGATTGATTAGTTAGCTAGCCATGGATTGGTTTGATGATTGATGTATAGATTTGCAAAAGATTTGATGAATGGTTTGGATTGAATCTAGAGGTTTAGATCTGATCAATGATTTGGGTGATTTATTAGGATATGTGGCATGCATAGGCGATTCAAGCACATTATTATAACTTTTAGTTAAAATAATTATAAATTTTTAACTCAATGTGACTAGGTAGTTAAAAAATTTGATTAATTAGTCAACTACCTACATGGAGTTAATTGAGTACATGAGAGAATAAGGGCGATTTGAATTATTATTTTTTTGGTCAGTAATAGAGATGATTTTATTAATAAGAAAGAAAAGGATTACAATGTTGAACACAGTACAATAACCAAGTAAAACCCACCAAAACCAAATAAAGCCTACAAAAACCCACTAAACCTACCATAGAAAAATAATCAAGAACAAGACTTATAGAACATAATTCTCTAAAATCCTATCAACATACACCCACCGATCTACTCCTCAACAAAGAAAAGCCAAAATTCAACTCCCAAACCATAAGGATTTGTTGACTGATCAATGGTATGGGGCATTATTAGGTTGACCTTTTGTTTGCGATTAGAGAACCATTGCAAACTCTTTCTTTGATTCCTTTTCTGTTTTCCCCTATATAATTTTCCAACCCTCCTCCAGCCTTGACGCTTTTTCCTGCAAGTCCAAAGATTTGTCTTAGGAGAACATCCAATCTCCTCCCCCTTTGCTACTTGCACATTACCCTTGATCTGCTTCCAACTGCCACCCCACCTCTTTCTCTTAATGTTGAACCATCCCATCTTTCTCCCTACACTTAGGCGTTGCAGTTCCATTCTTGATAGTTACCTCCTTATTGATGTCAATCAAAACAACTATGCTTAATTTACCAATCTTACTCCCTTCCTGATTCACAACAACATTCGTACATTGTTGGTTCTCTTTTTCTATTTGATTCTCATGCATCGACCTTTCCTAAGATTGAACCCCATTGCTTTGACCAACTTCGTCATCTTTTTCCAACATAGGAACCTCTTGTTCCTTCCCTTGCTTCTCCACTATATAATGCGAGGGATTCACATTTTTCCACCATGAGGAAGATTTTTTCTTTTTCTTGTTTTTAACACATTCTTTCGCCACATGCCCAACTTGATAGCAAGCGTTGCATCTAAAGGGCACTCCTTCATAATCCAAAGGTTGAACCCAACAATCCTTCAAGGTTTTAAGCTAAATCACTTCTAGGGGCACCTTGGACACATCCATTTCAACCAAGATTTGGGCATAAGTTTAATGTAAAAGATTTGAAGAACCCTCATTCACCATTAAAAAGCTTCCTAGTGTATTCCCTACAACCTCCAGGAAGGACTCAAACCAATACTGGAGAGGGAGATTAGGAAGCCTCACCCAAATAGGTTCCCTTTGAAATATTTCACTAGAAGGGTTAAAGGCAGGCTTCCATGGTTTGAGCATCAAAGTATGTTTTTCATCCCATTCCCAGTGATAATCACATAAGATTTTATTTTTATCTTGTTCTTTTTCAAAGACAACAATAAAGAAACCTTTTGACATTTGATAGATTTGTACATACCGTACTAGACTTGGCTTCCAATAAGGATAAATCCATTGGTGAAGATCAGATAAGTTTGGCCACAAACCCCTGAATTTACCTATCAGACCCAGACCAGAGAACACTCTTTCATTAAAAACCACCTCTTTTTCCAACTCTTCATTCAGTTCCACTATAATTGATTTGTTTGAGGAATGATTCACTGAGTTCCCCAAACCCCCTTTTGGAAAAATCTTTGTAGTACATTTCCCTGCTAATGTGTGTCATGCTTCACATTCCATCATCTTAGGCAACTCAATTCCCTTCTCTGCACATTTTCTCCCATCAATGACTGCACTCAAGTGATCTCCTTTCTGAAAGCCCTGTGTGTCTTGGCTGCCATTGGTTTGACCAAAGCCAAGTCATTTTGTTCAGGGTTCTTCCCAACTTGAGTCTTCTAACTATCTCATTCATCCTTTTTCATGTTGTAGTTCTCCTTAGGACAAAAGCCTCCCTTCTTTCTCTGTCAAGTTGAGCCCAAGGGTGTAGAGTAGATCAAAACACTAGCAACACCTCCCTCCTGGTTTTGACTGTTGGAATCCTCGAGCATCTGACCATTAGCATCCATGGTTGGTTTCTCTCAGGCGGATTTGACTATTACATTAATAATTTAAGTGGATTTTATTGATGAGTGGTACTGAGAGTGACTTTAAGTGAACTAATTAGACTAAGGATTGAGTAGATGATGTGGATTTAATTAATGTAACAATTAATTAATTGGATTATTTATGCACATATGATGGAAATTAATATTAACTTAATTTATTAATTGATAATATGTGGATAATTATTAATTAAATGGATAAATATGGATAATTAAATGAATAGTTGATAAATAATAGTTAATGGATAATTAATTTATTAAATGGATAAATAATGTTAGCTAAATTTAATTAAATAAATTAAATAACTTAGGGATTATTTAATTAATTATTAGGTGTTAGGTGATAATGTGTGTCCTAGGTGACAAGATGATGATATGTATATAATAGGTTATATGGATGAATAGATTAGATGATGATTAGATAAAATTAAGACCTAGGTGATGTGATGGGATGAAATCAATTATATAAGTGAAGGTGACATTTTTAGGTGTCTACAACTATCCTAAACCTTAATTAAGTTATATGATCATTATTCTATTATTAAATTTAGATATTTAGGTAATTCTAGGTGTTATATTTAAGTGTCTAATTTAGCCTAGGTGGTAGCTAGGGCATAATCAATTAGATAGAAGAGTTATAGGATCATAAAAATATGAACTATGTTGTCATTAGATATATTTGGAAATTTTCTCAATTGAAGTGGCTTGTTATTCTCCGTTATTATCAAGTATTTGTGTAATATTTTATATTATATTCTTATTTTGTGCAAGTTATTTCATTACATATAACTAATCACATACAAATAGAAATTGATATATTGAAAG
The DNA here is from genome assembly GCA_007258455.2 of Sequoia sempervirens. Classification (NCBI taxonomy): domain Eukaryota; kingdom Viridiplantae; phylum Streptophyta; class Pinopsida; order Cupressales; family Cupressaceae; genus Sequoia; species Sequoia sempervirens. The sequence continues at coordinate 1,165,488,677 of VDFB02271358.1, forward strand.
GTTTACCTAAATATTTTTTGTTCAAGTTTGAAGATTGTATGGAAATAAGGATTGATCTATAAAAATGTTTTATTTTATTGCCATAATTTTTTATAGGTGGGTCACATCACTATAACTTATAGTGTCTCAATATCATATGCTTGTATATAACCTCTTTGTTAGAGGGGATTTTGTGTAGGAAATTGATTTGTTAACCAACTAGTTCTAAATTCTTCTATAGATTGAAATTATTCATCTCCCAAGTCTTCTTTAGACTCTCAAACCTAATTCTACTTCTAAATATTTTTCTTTCTAGGAACAATCTTCTATGGTATCTCCTTCTAAATGAAGAGAAAAATTCACTCACTATGGAGGATGGTAGCAATGCCACAACTAAATGAAAAGGGTTGCAAATTGAAACAAATAAATAACATGAAGATTTGAATAGTAATTATTTGCTTTAAGCTTCTCTTAGCAATAATATAAAAACTTTCATCTCCCGAGTGTCTACTCTTTTTGTAAAAAAATATTAAATGTATCCTCTTCAAAATTTTAAATGGAGTGACCAAAATTGGAAGATTTTCAAATTCCCATTCCTTAGGCTTTCATGTTAGGGAAGACTTTGGTGAAATTAGGTTTAACTTATAAAAGAGAATGTGGTTCTAGTGGATTTTTATTAGACTAGATAAAATAGTCTCCTTTTGCATCTCTAACATCTTTTAATGTTAATGAGGAAGATTATAGTATTGATTGGATTGAAGTGTTATCCAATAAATTTTAGCCTAAATATCCTATAAAGGACATATGATTCCTATGTTGTAAAGGAAAAAATAATGGCATGATTTTTTATTTTTTTATGTGAATTTATTCTCTTGATTTCTTTTCTCCATTGATCAAGTTTTCCATAAGATTTTAGTTTCTATTTTAGTACATTTATTTTTCTTAAGCTATGGCCTTGTAATTGATTGTAATAATTTAATAAAAAATTAAGGCACATAAAATTATAAATATTGGTACTTATGTACCATCCTATCACACCTACACCTAGGCTTTGAAGATAGATTGTAACATGCCATCTTAAGTGCCCAAACTACATACAAGTTCAATGATAATGTCTAGCTAGCTTAGGCTTGGTTCTCTATCAAGCTACCTTAAATTTTGGAAATTATAACCAACTAACTTAGGGTTCAATTGTTCTACCAAACTATGTTAGCTTTCATTACTTAATAGTGCCCTTTGTACAACCCTTCACCACATCTGACTACCTACCATCAATAATTTTGTAATGTCTCTTCGTTTTCTTTTAGATCTTCACCTAGACCTATTGTAGCTCTTCTTTCTCTATGAAATCTATCCTTGGGATTCTCACTAGGCCTAATTTTTTTCCTCCTTTAATAACCTTTGTCCATTAAAAATTTACCACTACTCCTTATTTTAACTTTGTTAGAGTTTAATCCTTATACAACACAATTTGTAAGTTCCTTCTCTACCTATAACATCCCTAGATACAAACTGCTAGTTCTTTTTTACACAATCCTACATAGGTATTAACACTTGATAGTTACTATACAAGTCCCTCATGGAACAAAATTAATCCTAAGTAACATGAAATGAACCTTAATGATAAAATAGGTGGATTCAATGTGTAAAACTAAGTACAAATGAAGATGGATAAATGACTAATAAATTATAAATCTATAAATATATATATATATATAAATAAATAAAAAATCATTAACTAAATTTAATATTAAAATATACGTCAATATATTATTATATTTATAAAAAATCAATAAATTAAATATATCTATTTCACCTTTACAACTATACATCCATCATCAATAATAATAAACATACATCCATCATTGTTTTATATATTTGTAAATACTAGTACCTATGCACCATACCATTATATATTAATGCACCATCTTAGGGACCCAAACTATGTACAAATTATTTCCCCAACATCCTCATTTCTAAAAGTGCATCCACAATGCTAATAGCCATTGGCCACCATGGCCTGCCATTAACAACTATCAGGTTGATAGAATGCCAGAGTTTGAGCTTTTCCCACTCTGGTGAAGTACACGACCACCTTTGTCGAATGTTCCAACTCATGCTATTTTAGTGGTCTATGCAAAATTGGGCTTGGCAATTACCAACCTAGTTTCCTTTAAACTTGACTAAACATGTGACCCTCATAATCAACCCTACACACCTCTCATCCACATCTGCACAATGATTCACTTCCCCCTCTCACTGTTCCTAGTTTCCAACAGATAGGTCACAAATAATACCTGATTCCACACCTATTTGAGGATTTCATGTCATGCCTTATGATCTTTCGTACAATCTTCTTTTAGGAAAACCATGGATTCATGAGATGAATGTAGTGCCTTCAACCCTTCATTGTATAATGAAATATGTCTATAAGATTAAAATTTAACAAATTGAAGCAGATCCCGAGCTTGAAAGTTTCTTGCACCTTGAAAAAGGAACTACGAGTCCTCTAAAAACATTAATTCCAACATCCAACATAGAAATTGAACACAAAAATAAGGAATTTCCATCTCAATTATTGGTGATGATTCAGGATCCTTAGAATTCACACCTTTATTTATGGGCAAATACATATTCACACAAAAGAAAGATAAACCACAAGGACAACCAACCATCGTGTCAACACAAAATTTGGACAACCTTTTGAAAGCATCTACCTCAACCACTTTAGACAAGGCCACAACCTCCACAATACCCCTTGATGAACACAAACATGAAAAATCACCTGATTCCAATGTAATGAAGAAGCTTTATGGAAAAGGTTATGAACTTATTAAACAACCATGATATAATGGAAAAGGATGTGGTGCTCGAGAACAAGGTATCCACAGCCCTATAGAGCTTAGCACACAACAACTGACTCATGTTCTCGGCTATTGTCACATGATTGACATCACCAAGCCCTCACCCAACATCAAAAACCCGACACAACACCCTTCTAAATCATCCTTAATAAGTAATGGTCTTGAACATCATCCTTCATCAAACATGGAACAAATAATTACACCTTTGCTTAATGTCAATTTCATCTTGCACAACACTCATGATTTGAATTCGTTAGATTTTGTATCCTCCTATAATGGAGAGAATAAAATCTCGTAATCTAAATAGTCTTGTGTAAGTATAACATCCAATACTAAGCAAGATTTATCCTTGAAAAAAGCTACAAGACCCTCTTCTCCCATTGATCAAGAGGGTGTCTTGTCGAGACTCCTCCAAGATCACTTGATCACCCTCCCTCCTAGAACTCAAAAGAAATGTTATGACAAGACATCATTTTGTACCTATAATAGAGTTCATCATCACTCCACTAATGAATGTAATTCCTTGAGTTGTAAAATACAACATTTTCAGGAGTTTGGTATGCTTCCATATGTGGGTGCATCTAGTTCCTCTAATTTCTATTTATTTTCACTCTAGCATGCATTTCATAAGTCCTTTCGGCTCACTCTTGTCCTGCACTAAGTGGGGGCAAGGGGTTTGATAGCCTTGTCCTCTTTATGCTGCTTGTGGTTGCTGATGGGGTCATTGTAATCCTCGTCATTTAATTTATCAATCCAAGGTGGTGTCCATGGTTGTATGCAAGAGAGAAATTAGAAAACTTGCTTAATAGTCAATTCTACTTGCAGAAATAAATCATATTTGTGCTCACATGAAAGTAAACTTGCATGAAAGGGAACTAATCTTAAATGAAATTTGCATGAAATGAAATTTTCATGAAAGGGAACTAATCCAAGGAACACTTGCAAGAATTGAAAAGGATAAACCACTTGAAACTTGCTAGAAATGAAAAGTCTTGCTTGAATTCAAATTTAATGTAGAAGTTGGAAATACATTGTTGGTAAATGAAACTAGATCTATTATATTTGCTCAGGCTGAAACAATCCTTTCTAATCCCCTCCTTTTGATCAAATGATTACATTTTATTTATAGAATTCATATTCTATATCAATCCACTAAGAATGTGGATCCAAGATCCTATTTCTGAGGGGCCATTTACAAGACTTTAAGAAACTTAAAGTTGTTGTCCTCCTTTACGCCACTTTTGTCTCAGTCATTTTCTGACGCTTACTACTCATTCCCTACTAAAAATCATCCCTAATTCTCAAAAGGGTCATTATATCTTCAAATCTAGTTTCCAAATTACTTTGAATTTTTGAATTTCGTTGAGAAACGAGGGAGATATTGCTGATTTACTGAGACTGTATTTTTGACTATTTCTAAATGCCTAATTTTTATAAAGTCTTCAATTCTCCACATGAATGAAGGAATTATTCTTCACTTTTCTTTCCAAAATCATTGATAATTAACATGAATAACATTCTATAATCATGCAACAACATTTTATTGATGTTGTAGCTTGAGTTATCTTTGGTGGAAGAAGGAATAATGAAATGTAATAACTGTGAGATATCTTTGAACTCAACATGAAACAAATACTCATCCCATTAATTTTTGAATAATTGATGCTCCATATTTTTCATGAATGTAGGAGTGTGTTGGGATTCTTCTCTATCTTCTCATTACTTCTTCAAAGCCTTCTAAACCTTTCAGGGGCTAACTACTTCAAGTGTCTGGAGCTCTTTGCTGCAAGTGTCTATGAAACTTCTTCTTCCCATGAGTTATTTAATAACTCATTTATCTGTAGTATATCATCTTAAACACTTTATGGAGACATATTAGAGGAAATTTGGATCACATTTAATTAATAAAAATAAATCAAACATGTACTTTATATTCTACTTTAAACAAGCTAAAGAACTTTCAATCATCACTCAAATCCACTTTAACATTAATGCATTAAGAAGAAATAGATGATTTTCTTTGATAAAATATGAGACAATTTATGGTCTCATCATTTCCCCGCCACCTAAAATATTGCAGGTCCCTCTACAACTCATAATGAGCCTTCAAATTTAATAAATTCATCATTTTTTAGTAGTTCCTTCGGGTAGCTCCTGAAAACTCCTGAAGTGTTCCTGAGAGCTCCTGAAGTACTCCTGAAAGCTCTTGAAGGCTCTTGAAAGCTCCTGAGGGCTCCAGAACAGCCCCAAAATAGTTCCAAAATAGCTCTAGATAGGTTCAAGTTACTCCTTAAATCTTTAGAACTGCTTTTAGATGTTTTTCTTCTTCTTCTTTTGAGTGGATTGAGTAAAATGAAAGAAATTTAAGTTGAATATGAGTAAAATAATAAAGTAAATACTTGATTTAATCTTAGTTTTCCATGAAACCATCATGCATAAGTTGAAGTACACTTTCTCCATGCTGCATGCAAAGAATTTCAACTTTTGAGAGCTACAACCTGATCTTTTACATTGATTACCAACTCAAATTGCTTCATCATTATTTTTTTGCACTACCCAGTCATCCATAATGCCAAAATATATGCCACAAGTTTTTAGAGCAACAACTTGCATAGAAAATTACATGCTTACAACATTTGAGAAGAGGAGATATTGTGTGCAAAACACTTATTTTCAAAAATCAAATCTACCCTAACCTACTCTACTTAATTATGTAGAGAGGTTACACAAAACCATTAACTAGTTCTGAAAAATATCTTCCCTTTCTCAAAGTATGTTTCTATGCACTCAATTTTCTGAGAGAAGAGAATGAAAAGAAGATGAATTTTTTTTTGAAACTCAATGTTTCACCTTCCCTTTTAGTGGAAACCTCCTTCATGATTTCTGATTCTAGAAAATACATGGGCTGGTTGGAGATATCTTGCAATCCTTCCTTCTGATCTGTTGCATGCATGACTGGAAACAACTCTTTTTTCTTCAAATCTCTGATTGGGAAGCCCTCCTTTGACTTCATAAATCTGATTGGGTAGCCATTCTTGGATTTTGAAGGTCTCCAAATAAGTCTCTTTCTTGCAATCTTTTGCAATGAAGACAAGATATCTTCATTGTATTCTACACCTCTTGTAAACAATAATCCATCAATTCTTTCCTTAAAGAAATATTCTTTGCTAGGATTTGAAGTGATGACCCTCCAACTAAGGATATTTTGAAATATATAAGGGGATTTCTCTTTAGAGCTGGTATTTTGGGGGGGCTTTCAGAGATGAATCTTTCTTGAGGAACTTCTAAATCTAAAAGGCTGCCAAACTAATTTGCTCCCTTCCCTAATGACACCTATCCTCAGAAATGTCACCAAAAATGATGGGCTCATTTGAATCCTCATCATTTAATTTATCAATCCAAGGCGGTGCCTATGGTTGTATGCAAAAGAGAAATTAGAAAACTTGCTTGATAGTCAATTCTACTTGCAGAAATAAATCCTATTTGCATGAAAGTAAAGTTGCATGAAAGGGAACTAATCTTAAATCCTATTTACATGAAAGGGAATTAATCTAAGGAACACTTTCAAGAATTGAAAAGGCTAAACTACTTGACACTTGCTGGAAATGAAAAGTCTTGCTTGAATTCAAATTAACTGTAGAAAGTTGGAAATACATTGTTGGTAAATGAAACTAGATCTATTCTATTTCCTTTGGCTGAAACAAGTCTTTCTAATCCCCTCCTTTTGATAAAATGATTAGATTTTATTTATAGAATTCATATTCTATATCAATCCTCTAAGAATGTGGATCCAAGATCCTATTTTTGAGGGGTTGTTTATAAAACTTTAAGAAACTTGAAGTTGTTGTCCTCCATTACGCCACTTTTGTCTTAGTCATGTTCCAACACTTATTTCTCATTCTCTGATACAAATCACTCCAAATTCTCAAAAGGGTTTTTATATCTTCAAATCTAGTTTCTTGATCATTTTGAATTTTTTAATTTCATTGAGAAATGAGGGAGATATTGTTGTTTTATGAAGCCTGTGTTTTTGACTATTTTTGAATGCCTGATTTTTATGAAATCTTCAGTTCTCCACATGAATGAAGGAATTATTCTTCACTTTTCTTTCCAAAATAATTGATCATTAACATGAATAAAATGCTATAATCATGCAACAACATTTTATTGATGTGGTAACTTGAGTTATCTTTGGTGGAAGAAGGAATCATGAAATGTAATTACTGTGAGAGATCTTTGAACTCAACATGAAACAAATACTCATCCCATTAATTTTTGAATAATTGATGATCCATGATTTTGCATGAATGTAGGAGTGTGTTGGGAGTCTTCTCTATCTTCTCATTAATTCTTCAAATCCTTCTAAAGCTTTCAGGAGTTAACTACTTCAAGTGTCTGGAGCTCTCTGTTGCAAGTGTCTATGAAGCTTCTTCTTCCCATGAGTTATTTAATAACTCATTTATATGCATTATATCATCTTAAACACTTCATGGAGAAATATTAGAGGAAACTTGGATCACATTTAATTACTAAAAATAAATCAAACATTTACTTTATATTCTACTTTAAACAAGCTAAAGAACTTTCAATCATCACTCAAATCCACTTTAACATTAATGCATTAAGAAGAAATAGATGATTTTCTTTGATAAAATATGAGACAATTTATGGTCTCATCAGTTTCCTTCTTGGGCTTGTCATTAAATTTTCATGAATACATAAGAGCAAGCCTAGGATGTGGACGACATGCCTTAAGTTGGATCGCATATGACATACTTCTCTCCCTCATGATGTAGCTTCTCAGAAACATATGACTTGGCATAGGGATTTCTATGTGAGCTCTCATGTCCTCCTCTTTCTCTTCTACTTTAAAGCAATTTCTCTCAGTGCAGGTGCTTGTAACTGCTTTAAAGTGGGGGCATACATCACCACTCACATTTCATTGTGTGATTTTCTTTTTCTTGCTATTCCCTCTCTTGGAACAACAATGCTCGCTAGAATGAGATCACTTATCCTCTCTTGGAAACATTGGGCATGATGTTCCCTAAGATGAGACATTGCATGAACCAAAAAAAAACCTTCCTTACACTATTTTGCAATAATATTGTCTATGAGTGTCTTGCATACGAAGTTTTGGCTTACCTCATGGAGCTCAAAAATCATTTTCCTTTGTGGCACCTTATTAAAGTTATTAGCAAGTATAACTTTAATATGGTTAAGCGGGAAGCCCACCAAGTGGTATGACTTTTCCCCATAGCCACCTTTGTGTTTGTGAGTGCATACCAGCTAGCTTATGTATCTTACTTTTTGGGCTTTCTCACCCCGCGAACAACTTGTTCCATGGCCCCAAAGTGAGTATACAGTTTGGCCTTTCTCATTGAGTGGAAAACCAATAAGTTTCATTAGCCCAGAGTGAGTAAATCTATTTAGCCTCATCTTTCTATTCTTTAATTCTTGTCATTGCATTATTTTATATCTTGATGGTTGATTTAGGATCATGGATCCTGGGGGCTTGACCACTTCTTTGATCCTTGTCATTTTTTTCATTTGCATCTATACATGTTGATCTCTCTTGAATGGCTACTTTAGTGTGAGTTTCAAACAAGTTCATCCTCTCACTAAAGTGTGGGCTAAATGTGCAATAGAAAAAAGGACCCTTTTGCTTGAAATGGGATTAATTCATGATAAAATGGACTTAATGAGGTCTTAGTCTATTTTTGTGAGGCATTTGATGTGTCCACACTAGGTCTTGGACCCTTGCAAATCAAATAACATTCTTTTAATGACGTCTTGTAAAGGTCTTTCACACTTTTCTAGACTTAATTAACTTATTTCTCCCTAATTCAACATTATAAAATGTGATTAATGACATTATTACATCAATCAATAAGGTTCTTAATGTAAACTTAATGATAAGCTAGTGTTGTAATGTGTCTTGCACATTCACATTGATTTTAGTGCCCTTCTAGGCTATGTGAACCTAATTTTAGTGTTGTAAAGTGTATTTAATCACACATTCACATTGATTTGTGTGTCCCAAGCCCTATTTAACATTTACATCATCACTAATAGGTCCCTAATGACCCATATTGTGCATCCCAAGGCTTTAGTTGATCAAATACCTGACAGTTACAATTTAAACCTTATTTCCTTATCCCCTAGCTTCTGAGTTGTTCAAATGGCCCCTGTGGGACCCATTTGCCATGCATGGTGAATCATTCCCATCTAGGTGGGACCCATTTTCCATGTGTGGTGAATGAGTCCTATTTGGCCCCATTTTGACCCTTGAGTGGGAAAAAGTGAAATTTAAAGTTTAATTTCACTACATGTCGGCCTGTGATGAGGTATAATCAGGATACTAAGGAACAATTGTCTATAAATATGTGTTTTTATCCTAATTTTACATCTAACAACTCATTCTTACATCTCTCATCATTAATTCATCTTCTATCCTCTCATCCAAGTCAAGTAAGTTAGGGTTTCTTCATTACAAGTCATCAAGTTAGCTTTCTAAAGCATTCAAGTGTTGAATCTTCATGTATTGCTACAAAATTTCAAGATAAATCATCATGGAAAGGTAAAAATCTCCATTGTTGCATGTTTCATTACTTTATTTCACAACTTTGGTTTAATTACCTAAAAGGGGTTTGACTAAGCAAACCCCCATGCCCTAACATTCAACATATCTCTCTTTTATTTTGTTTGTTTGTAGATTTAGGACTCTTGGAAGCTTGGAAATCATTGGAAATCAAATTGTAAAGTCACTGAAGTCAAAATATCAACAAAATTCCATTTTTAGACCCCTAAATCAGAGTTTTGGAAGTAGACACCTGTAGGGCATCAAAGTGTAGATCGGAAGCTTCAAAATCCACCTTTGAAAATATACAAATTCAAAAGTGGACTCAATCAGAATTGGTGATGAATTAATCCCACCCCAAGGTCATTTTTTGGATATTTTACATTTTTGAGTACCCTTTTGTCTAAAATAGGCTCTGGTACAGTTTGGCAAAACTAGGATTGATTCACCCAAAATGGCGAATGAGTCCCACCAAGCCTAAATTTTAGCATTAACAACATTCCAAAATTCATTTCTAGTCCTCATCCATTTTGTGCACACTTTTATTCTGATTCATTTATGTTACATTTTTCCATTCATTTGTAGGTGATTTTGTATTACACAATGTGTTTTCCAACATAGCATAATTCTTAGATTTTTCATTCATAACCTATCAATTAATTCATATAGCTGCATTCAAATCATCTCATTTAGCTCATACAACATAACAAACATCTTAATTTGATTGAACCCCCTAGATTTTGGGTGAGGGATCTATCTCTTTTCATTAGGTGAAAGACCCTAATTGAGTAAAAGAGATAAAGCATTTCTAGTCCCAAAAATCTATGGTTCAACATAATCTTTGCATGTTTATTTTATCTACTTCAAGATGTGCTAAAATTTATATTTTTTTGATCTAGTGATTCACCCCCCACTCTAAGTATATAGTTGTGTTCCAACAATTATTTGGTGAAAGTTCTTCGATAATTTCTCTCTCTATTTACCTTAGGCACTCATCTAAACTATCAAATAACTTTGCATTAAGCATTGGTTTTCAAGAACATCTAACTTTGTTTGTAGGGATTATTTTGTGATTTTTGTCTCTTTTTTTGTAGGTTTTCATTTCTATTTTTTATTCTTGATAATATACATCTAATCATCACTATCTATGTGAGAAATTTTAATGTTTACATTCTTAGGATATTTTTTTACCATCTAATACTATATTTTGTGGGTTTTATTCCTTACAAGAATTGTTGACACTCAATAGAAATCTAACACTCCATTTTTTAGGTGTATGGATATTTTTTTGTTGTAGGCGAATTTGATGTCTACACTCGTTTCTTGAGTATATCTAACAAAGGCCTAGTGTTTACATCACTACATTAGGAGTCTCTATTTTTTATGGTATCTATATACTATTCCTAAGAATCTATGCTAGTTGTTTGGCATCTAATCTTTTATTTTTAGTTTATTCACTATTTTATAGTTTGATTTAATTTTTTAAATGATATTATTTTGTGCTTACATAATTTTTTTTGTCTTTACTATCTTTATATTTTATTTTTAACTTTCTCCTATAGAAAAAATTATCAACTTAGATGAAATGTATAAAATTACTATTTTTTTCTAGGTTTTATTTTTCAAGGCTATTTTCTTGACTAGATTAGCTTCACATTTTATTTTATAAGGAAATTAACCTTGTGTATATCTTTTGGTTATTATATTATCTTCTTTCTTATGTGATGCCTCGTCATGTTCTAAACTAGATGCATGCTCTCTTCTACAACATAAGGTGATCTTGAAGATCAAAAGTAGATTATTTCACTTACATATACCAAAATGAGCCTTATGTATGCTTTATCCTCATACTTTAGGGAAATATTAGAGATAAAAATCACATGACACTATTTTATAGGTAGTTCTAGATTAGATTTTATCACCAATTATTAATTAGAAGCCATGTGTTTTGAAGAGGTATAAAAATTGGGTGGATAATTGAAAGAATCTCCTTCATGGTGCATTTTTCATTGAAATACCTAAACTAGAAAGAAAATTTATATCTTACTAAGTGAATAAGGAAATTGGGTTACTCTTTCAAACAAATATATTAGACATATATATTGATTTTATGGATTCAAACCTCGTGTACCTTTTTGTATATAGAAGAAACCAATAGTGATCCTTGTCAATCCTAGTTTAGAGAACCTTTTGGTAATCCAATTTTTGTAGTGTACCAATAAGTTCATAGCTCTAAGAAGTTACTCACACCATAATTCTAGAAATGGATGGTAGGCCATGTATTCTCTCCTCTTGTAGCTCAAAGTGATTTTGAGTAAAAAATGATTAGTGCTTTAAGGTCAATAGGTCACACTATTCAAAACTGAGTCTAAGTATATTTGTGATCCCATAAAAATAAATATGCCTTCTTGAATAAAATGGGTAGTTGTTGAATTTTATTGTCCTTGTATTTATGCAAAATTTTTACTAAAAAAATTCAATGTTTATTTTACAAATTGTAATGTCAAAAATTGCATCCCATTGCAATTCCACTCTATACTCTTTGTCCATGTGGTGTCAATTCCCTTTTTTTTTTGTAGGATCATTTTAACCCTTGCATTAATTTTTTTCCTTTCCATTGTGCTTAGGCCTTATTTCTTGTGTGTCACTATTTGATATCACCTTTTTTTTAGCTCTATAGTTTTCTAGTGCCTTGTCATTTTTTAGAATATTTTTTTCTAATAAATTAGTGCATCATATGGAAATCTATGTGTCACACTAGTTCCCCATGTAATTTTTCATTTGGAGACCACTCCTATGGATTTTCTCACTCGTCACCTTCCTAGGCCATTGAAAATAGATTGAAAATTCTAAGTTGCTTGTCAACAACTTTCTCTTACCTCCTCTTCTCTTTTTTGAATCTAACTTTACATTGTAGGTTCTCTATTGGTTTCTCTTTGCATTCTCAATCACATACACAACACTCTCAAGAACAACAACTTTCTACAATAGTAATATAACATTCCTTATAGCTCTCATGTTATCTTTAGTTTCCACAAGCATCTATAGGTGATATTGTTCTTGTTTCTTATTATTAGAAATTTCTTTCTAGATGCACTTAGATTAAGAGAAAAAAATACTTTTCCTTTTATTACCCATTTTGGCTACTATTTCAAGGTATAAATACCAAAGAAAGTATTTTTCAAATGAAAATCCCAAAAAATCTCTAAACATTTTTCCTTTCCTTTTTTACTTGCAAGAATTTCAAAGGCACTCAACCACATCTAAATTAGACGAAAGAAATATTAGGTTTTTATGAATTATGAATGATTTTTGCATTTTGTTCATATACATGACTATATAATATGCAAATATACACGCAATGTGTCGGTGTCCTTAGTAGTGACTTCCTCCTTTTGGCTTCAAAAAACTTCTAGTATTGTAGAGTTATTTTGTTAAATATTTATAAACTAGTGCAATCCTCATGTGAAAGTATGGAAATTTTTTTGGCTAATACATCTTAGCTAAATATTAATTTTTCCACTTCTACAAAAATGCACACCTAAAATCTTAATAAGAAAATTTGAAGCTAGGGTCTCAAAAATCCAAGTGAAAACCTTAACCACCCTAATTGAACATCTATCACTTTTAAATCCCACATTACCAAAATTAAATCTAATCCATATCCCTAAAATCTCATCCTAGAATTCTATTATTTAATTTAATTAAAATTTTATTAAATAAAACTAATCCAAACCATTTAAAATGCTCAATCGTTCAATTCCAAAAATATTTAAATCAAAAGCCAACATCAAACCATCCAAAAATCAACAAAAATCCTAAACCAAAACATTCATCAAGTATAAAAAATAAAAACCATCCTCCATCCCAAAGGAATCCAACCTTTAAAATTTATCATCAAAATCCTAAAATACATGATTATATCCTTTTCTACACATTTCCCCTACACTCAGAAGATTATGTCAAAGACCCTTGACATAAAGAACATCATTTGTATTATGCTTTCCATCAAAGCTAATTGAACCTTTTCCATGAATCTTAGGAGATGTATCATCACCAAACTTAACAAGACCATCATAATACTTTTCAAGATTAACAAAATTACTCTTATAACCTATCATATGATTTGAGCATCCACTGTCAATAATTTAGTAATTCTTTTCCTCTCTAGCATGAAAAGAAGCCAACATAGTTCCTTCAGTGTTATGATCTATTTTTGGAGCACTTTCCTTCATACATATTTCAAGATTAGTAGAATTAGTTCCAAATTATAAAGCCATGAACAAGAATTCATCACTATCTTCATTTATATAATTTGATTCTTCATCATCACAAACACCATTTTCCTTCTCAACATAATAACTCTTTTTGATATATTTACCCTTATTATCCTTTTATTTATCATTAGTAACTTTGATTGGAAATTTAGATGCATAGTGAGCTATCTTTCCATAATTGAAACATTTGAAAGGTAGCTTACCTATGTATTTGCTAGTACCCTTTTTCAATCTCCTCACAAAGTTTGTTTCCACCTCATCAAGCTCATCTAGATTTGACCCATCATCCTTCTCTTTTTGCTAACCCTAAAAGTAGTCTCTTTATTTGAATCATTTTGGCCAAACTCTCTCAATTCAAAATTAGTTAAAGCACCAAAAAAACAATCTTTGGAATAATGAACTAGATTATGAACTTCATCAATAGTAAGAACTTTATGACTATAAGATTTAGGAAGATCTCTTAATACATTCTTTACCACCTCATCTTTTGGTAGATTTCCACCAAGGCCATTGATGGAATTGATAACCTCATCCACTCTATGCATGTAGCCTACAATATCATCATCCTCTGACATCCTTAGGGTTTTAAACTTAGTCTTCAAATTCTGCATCTTTTCTTGCTTGACCTTATCATCTCCTTCATAGAAACTTTCCAACTTCTTCCAAATTTCTTTAGCATATTTGTAGATCATAAAATTTACAAGTTTTGGATCAATAAGACCACGCAAAAGAGTATTCCTTTCTTTTTTATTATTCTTATAAGCCTTAGTATCATCATCAGATGTTGAACCATTAGTAGGCATGGTATATCCACCTTCAATTGACTTCCAAACACAAAACCCTAGTGAAATAAGAAAACCTTCCATCTTGGTCTTCTAAAATTCATAATTTATCCCATCAAACCATGGAGCCTTCTTCTTGTGTGTCATCTAGATATAACTAAAGTGATTAAGCTTCTTCTAGTGAACCTTGCTCTGATACCAATTGTTAGATGCACATGACAATTAAGAGGGGTGTGAATCAGTTGTATAATTTTAAAACTTCAAAACCCTCATTAACATTTAGATTTGAATTAGCTCTTAAACCCTTATCCACCATTAAACCCTTATCATGTGAATTAATATAATGTAAGCATGTAAAGAAGTAATGCAAGCACTTTAAACACATAAGAAGAACTAGATTTATGTGAAAAACCCAAGAAGGGAAAACCCATGATGAGGATTAGCTCTCAAATATATGAATTGCAACATTGAATACAATAAGCCTCACTTCTAAGAAAGAGAAAGAAACGCTTAGTAGTAGTGGCTCACTACCAAAGGACTCACTATCTCGAAGAAAGAAGAATAGAAGGGTGGTTCACTACCAATTTGAACTACTAACAATACATCTCTCATATATCAAAGGTACAATTCCATTGAAGCACAAACAACTCATCAAACAGGTTGAAATGTAGTGACCTTTTACTCACTACATTAGGAATTCATTGGAATTAGGGATCGCACTTAGATAATCATACACTTGGCCACATTTGCATCTTTCACATCATACATTTTGCACAAAATCCACAAAAAAATTCTCCTTGCATTTGTACCCCTTGCGACTTGAAACAATCTCAATTAGGTCAGCCTTAAGGAATATATACACCTTGAAATCATACAATATTAAACAGGTCAGCACCAAACACTTCCAAAATATAAATAATTGAAGCCAAACCATTCCACTACTTAACCGGGACCTAAATCTACACTAACACACTTCTCAACACTTCCTTAAACAACAATTATCCTCCATAATCAATGTTAGCATGCCAAGTGACTCCAAACACACCTCTCTAGGTCCAAAAAAAACTAATGGACCAATGAACAACACTCCACAACATCCATACAACATCTCAAAATATTCCAACATCATCAGAATATTCTGCATAGCTACTATTTAAATAGCTGAAACTCAAGAACACCTTCATTTTGTGCAACTAGACGTACTAGCATAAACATGGAAGACACCATACAACTTTTTGAAAAAATTCAATACCTGAAAATTCAAGGAAAGGTAGATACACACATTATAATTTTTTCATAGATTTGCAACACTAGAATTTTTATTGTAGAGAAATGTGGAGCAATCTCATTTCTCCTAGACAGTCTATTTCATGAGAAAAAAATAGTATCAAACACATCTTCCAATGCAAAACAATCTAGAACCTAAAACTCTAGATATAATACCTTCGAACAAATTTGATCATCACATCCAAACCACATGGGAAAATTTTACACCATGAAGAAATACAAAGCAAAAAAATGAACACCACTTTGTCACACTAAACACACTTTTATTCAAATTTTCTCAAAATCACTTGGAAACCAAGTGAACCAACTCTATTAACAACAAATTACTAATACCTCTACAACACATATAAAACATCTACACCATGGAAAACTTTTCATCTACAATGATATCTCAAACAAAACTCAGGCCAACAATCTCTGCAACTATATTGAAGTAATACAACAAATCTAGACACATCATCAATACCATTAACATTCCAAAACTCTCTTTATACAAGGGTTTGACATCAATGACAACAACCAAGCAACTCGCAAACAACTTAGGCTTCCAATATCTCTAAACTTCCAATACTAACTTGGTTTATACACTAGTGATATAAGCTAACTTAACACCCTAATTGAAATATGAAATTTTTCAAACAAAGAGGCAAGCTAGAGATACAATATAAAATATCTCTATATTAGACTAATAATATTTGTACCTTGGAGGTAAGGTGAACGGATGATAAGGGATATGCTTATTATGGATAAACACAAGTTCTTGAAAGATTGGTGTCCAAGTCTTCTCAAGGATAATAGTACTAAAGTCCAAAATATGAGATGGTATTTTGATGGATAGGAGATACAGTTTGAATCAAAACTTTTATGATATATTCAGTAATGGACACAACTAGAATGTTTTAGGTCAGTTCTAGATCTGCATATACCAAAGTTTAAAATGTTGATTTTTTAATGGTTTGGAATCTTAGGGATCAACAAAATGTGCCAAATTAATGGACAAAAGTATAAAATTATTGATTGATTTTACATTGGCTTGGAATCTCAAGAATTAATTGAAAGTTCCAAAGTGTTGATCAAAAGTTCTAACATATTGATCAAAAATACCAAATTATTGATCAAGAGTGCCAAATAATTGATCACAAGTACCAAATAATTAATTATAAGTGTAGAAAAATAGCTCAAATTTGTAGGAAAATAACACAATAACATAATTCTATCAAGAAAATCTGTAGGAAATAGATCAAAATAATCATTATGGTAGTTAGATATGTAGAAGGATGGATCAAGGGTGCAATTATGCTAGTCAAATATGCACAACTATAGCTCAAAAGAGTAATTATGCACAATGGATGATTTTTGGATGCTTTCTTTCTGGAAAGAGATCAAACAACAAACACAATTGCTAATGAGTTTTCAAGGTGCGAAGGTTGAGTGGATTTTAATGGTATTACACAAGAATACTTGCCAAGCACGTTAACAACCCTATAATTATTCTAGTGGTTGGATTTTATTCATAATGTAGGCCCACATGATAAAACACCTTAAGATAGTACCGAGAAAATATCTTTCAATATTTGATGCACAAAATTGACTCACCTTTTCTATTTATTTTGAGGCCATCAACACCATGCCCAAATATTTTCTACCTCTAGTGAGGGAGGTACATGGTGATTAAATTGAAGCTTGATATTGAGGCTTACGCCAAAATGTAAAGATGATAAAAGGAATTAGGATTTCTAGGGAATTTATGAATTGAGAACCCATCTGCAAATGCTTGATCCTAGGATGGTCTCTCCTAGTCCATTCACCTACAATTATCAATGGATAGAGAGTCTTGAAGCTTAACCAAACAAAATTATCACTCCCTCTTCAAGTACAACTTTCTCTCTCCCCTTTATATACCCCATCAACAAATGGTGTTTATGTGATCCCTTTGGGTGATGAAATCCGTAAATAGGCTTCCTAAAGGAAAATATTAATGTTAGAGCTTTTTGTCCCTAGGCTTGTATGAAGTACAAGGGGAGAGTATGTGCAACCAAAATCTCAACCTTGGGTTAAGCACAACAAAGAAGTAGAATAGAGTGTATTTTTATCTCGAAGCTCACACAAAGCACAAACAAAGATCATACATACTAACTAGCCTAAGAAACCATGAAAACAAAGTTTAAATAACCCTTAAGAAATTAAATGTGTAACTACTCTAGTGAGAAGAAATATTTGGCAAGCATCTTGCACCAAATGATGTCAATAGTCTAAGAAAAATCCTTCAAACAACAATATAAAATCTACACCAATTGACTTGGTTCCCAAGGCCACAAATGTTGCCAAATAAGCCAATTCCAATACTAAAAATAAAAGAACAATTATACAAATCAAAAGCACAGTGATATGGATCAAGATAACATCAATAATGATCAAAAGTGGTAAAATAATTCTTAGATGTGAACTTATACCTATCAAATGTGTTAATTCATTAATCAAATGAAAAATTAGAATTACCAACCTATATCTAAATTCAAAGGACCTACAAACATAAAGTAATAATCTTGTAAAATTGATAAGTAATCAAAAGTTTCAAAATACTAATCAAAAGCATAAGTCTTCATATTAAAAAGTACCATTATGTAGATCAAAAACACCACTTTGAAAATCAAAAGCATCATTTTTTAATCAAAAGCACCATTCTACACTTAGACCTCTCAAAAAATAAATTAGATCAAATGCACCATTTCTTAGATCAAATGTAATGGTCCTCCGATCAAATAAATTGTTTCTCAAATCAAATAAATTGTTTTTCAAATCAAATATATGTGATTTCTCAAATCAAATGTGTCATTTCTCAAATAAAATATGTTGTTTGTTAGAATAAATGTCTCATTACTTAGATTAAAAGCATTATTTTATACCTAGACTTATTAAAATACATAATTCTCAAACAAATTTGTTAATTTTGAGATGTAGGTCCCATCCAATGTGCCAAAATGTGCATGCTAAAAAAATGTGAAATTTATTAAATAAGGGCAATACTATGAAGGTACCTATTTCACATTCAAAAATCACTTATAATAGAGCATGAAAATAATATATCAAATTAAATAATAAGTAGTATTACCACTACAAAGCCTCATGTGGCTCCATTGATATTGGATATGCTTCAATGACTTGATATATGGATTGTTCAATTCACCAACATAACATTATAATTTCTTAGATATGAGAGTGATACGACTTGAATATATAAAATAATGCTTATTATTTGATTGATTGATTAGTTAGCTAGCTATGGATTGGTTTGATGATTGATTTATAGATTTGCAAAAGATTTGATGAATGGTTTGGATTGAATCTAGAGGCTTTCATCTGATCAATGATTTGGGTGATTGATTAGGATATGTGACATGCATAGGTGATTCAAGCACATTATTATAATTTTTAGTTAAAATAATTATAAATTTTCAACTCAATGTGACTAGGTAGTTAACAAATTTGATTAATTAGTCAACTACCTACATGGAGTTAATTGAGTGCATGAAAGAATAAGGAGGATTTGACTTTTTTTTTTTTGGTCAGTAATAGAGATGATTCTATTAATAAGAAAGAAAAGGATTAGAATGTTGAACACAGTACAATAACCAAGCAAATCCCACCAAAACCAAATAAAGCCTACAAAAACCCACTAAACCTACCACAGAAAAATAATGAAGAAGAAGACTTATAGAACATAATCCTCCAAAATCATGTCAGCATACACCCACTGATCTTCTACTTAACAAAGAAAATCCAAAATTCAACCCACAACCAATAAGGATTTGTTGACTAATCAACGGTATGGGGCATTATTTGGTCGACCTTTCATCTATGATTGGAGAACCATCGCAAACTCTTTCTTCAATTTCTTTGCATTCTTCCCCTGTATAATTTTCTAGCCCTCCTCCAGCCTTGATGCTTTTTCCTACCAATCTAAAGATTTGTCTTGGGAGCACATCCAATCTCCTCCCCCTTTGCTACTTGCACATTGGCCTTGATTTTTCTCCAACCACAACCCCACATCTTTCTCTTGATGTCGAACTAGCCTGCCTTTCTCCCTACATTTAGGTGTTGCAGTTCCATTCTTGATAGTTACCTCCTTATTGATGTCATTCAAAATAGCTTTTCTTGATTTACCAATATTACTCCCTGATTCACATCAACATTCATACATTGTTGGTTCTCTTTTTCTGTTTGATTCTCATGCATCGACCTTTCCTAAGATTGAACCCCATTGCTTCGACCAACTTCATCACTTTTTTCCAACATAGGAACCTATTGTTCCTCCCCTTTCTTCTCCATTGTATAATGTTGTGGATTCACATTTTTCCACCATGAGGTAGATCTTTTCTTTTTCTTGTTTTTAACACATTATACCACCACATGCCTAGTTTGGTAGCAAGCCTTGCATCTAAAGGGAACCCCTTCATAATCCAAAGGTTGCACCCAAAAACCCTTCAAGGTTTTAAGTTAAATCACTTCGAGGGGCACCTTGGACGTACATCCATTTCAACCAAGATTCGGGCATAAGTTGAATGTAAAAGATTTGAAGAACCCTCATCCACCATTAAAAAGCTTCCTAGTGTATTCCCCACAGCCTCTAGGCAAGACTCAAACCAACACTGGAGAGGAAGATTAGGAAGCCTCACCCAAATAGGCACCCTTTCAAATATTTCACTAGAAGGGTTAAAGGTAGGATGCCATGGTTTGAGCATCAAAGTATTTTTTTCATCCCATTACCAATGATAATCACATAAGACATTATTTTTATCCTATTCTTTTTCAAAGACAATAATAAAGAAACCTTTTGACATTTGGTAGATTTTTACATACCCCACCAAAATTGGCTTCCAATAAGTAGAAATCCATTGGTGAAGATCAAACAGGTTTGGCCACAAACCCCTGAATTTACCTATCAGACCTAGACCAGAGAACACTCTTTCATTAAAAACTACCTCTTTTTCTAGCTCTTCATTCAGTTCCACTATAATTGATTTGTTTGAGGAATGATTCAATGAGTTCCCCAAAACCCCCTTCTAGAAAAGTATCCACAGTACGCTGCCTTGCTAATGTGTGTCCTGCTTCGCATTCCATCCTCTTAGGAATCTTAATGCCCTTCTCTACACATTTTCTCCCATCGACGACTGTGCCCAAGTGATCTCATTTTTGAAAGCCCTGTGTGTCGCGGGTGTCGTCGATTTGACTAGAGCCAAAGTCATTTTGTTCAGGGGTCTTCCCAACTTGAGTCTTCTAACTATCTCATTCATCCTTTTCCACGCTGCAGTTCTCCTTAGGATGAAAGCATCCCTACTTTCTCTATTGAGTCGATCCCAAGGGTGTAGAGTCGATCAAAACCCTAGCAGTGCCTCCCTTCTAGTTCCAACCGTTGGAATCCTCTAGCATTCGACCATTGGCATCCATGATTGGTTTCTCTCAAGGGGATTTGACTATTACATTAATAATTTAAGTGGGTTTTATTAATGAGTGGTACTGAGAGTGAATTTAAGTGAACTAATTAGACTAAGGATTGAGTAGATGATGTGGATTTAATTAATTTAACAATTAATTAATTGGATTATTTATGCACATATGATGGAAATTAATATTAACTTAATTTATTAATTGATAATGTGTGGATAATTATTAATTAAATGGATAAATATGGATAATTAAATGAATAGTTGATAAATAATAGTTATTGGATAATTAATTTATTAAATGGATGAATAATGTTAGCCAAATTTAAATAAATAAATTAAATAACTTAGGGATTATTTAATTAATTATTAGGTGTTAGGTAATAATGTGTGTCCTAGGTGACAAGATGATGATATGTATATACTAGGTTATGGATGAATAGATTAGATGATGATTAGATAAAATTAAGACCTAGGTGATGTGATGGGATGAAATCAATTATATAAGTGAAGGTGAAATTTTTAGTTGTCTACAACTATCTTAAACCTTAATTAAGTTATATGATCATTACTGTATTATTAAATTTAGATATTTTAAAGGTAATTCTAGGTGTTATATTTAAGTGTCTAATTCAGCCTAGGTGGTAGCTAGGGCATAATTAAGTAGATATAAGAGTTATAGGATCATCAAAATATGAACTATGTTGCCATTAGAGATATTTGTAGATTTTCTCAATTGAAGTGGCTTGTTATTCTCTGTTATTATCAAGTATTTGTGGAATATTTTATATTATATTCTTATTTTGCGCAATTTATTTCATTACATATAACTACTCACATACAAGTAGAAATTGATATCTTAAAAGGTTTACCTAAATATTTTTTTGTTCAAGGTTGAAGATTGTATGGAAATAAGGATCGATCTATTTTTTAATTTTTTTTTCTTACCATTATTTTTTATAGGTGGGTCACATCACTATAACTTATAGTGTCTCAAAATCATATGATTATATATAACCTCTTTGTTAGAGGGGATTTTGTCTAGGAAATTGATTTGTTAACCAACTAGTTCTAAATTCTTCTATAGATTCAAATTATTCATCTCCCAAGTCTTCTTTAGAATCTCAAAGCTAATTCTATTTCTAAATATTTTTCTTTCTAGGAACAATCTTCTATGGTATCTCCTTCTAAATGAAGAGAAAAATTCACTCACTACAAAGGATGGTAGTAGTACCACAACTAAATGAAAAGGGTTGCAAATTGAAACAAATAAAGAACATGAAAATTTGAATAGTAAGTATTTGCTTCAAGGTTCTCTTAGGAATAATATAAAAAATTTGATCCCCCTAGTGTCTATTCTTTTTCTAAAAAAATATTAAATGTATCCTCTTCAAAATTTTAAATGGAGTGATCAAAATTGGAAGAGGTTGAAATTCTCATTCCTTAGGCTTTCAAGTTAGGGAAGACTTTGGTGAAATTAGGTTTAACTTATGCTAGAGAATATGGTCCTAGTGAATTTTTATTAGAATAGATAAAATAGTCTCCTTTTGCATCTCTAACATCTTTTAATGTTAATGAGGAAGATTATAGTATTGATTGGATTGAAGTGTTATCCAAGAAATTGTAGCCTAAATATCCTATAAAGGACATATGATTTTTATGTTGTAAAGGAAAAAATAATGGCATGGTTTTTTTTTTTTTTTATGTGAATTTATTCTCTTGATATCTTTTCTCCCTTGCTCAAGTTTTCCATAAGATTTTAGTTTCTATTTTAGTACATATTTTTTTCTTTCTTAAGCTATGGCCTTGTAATTTATTGTAATAATTTAATAAAAAATTAAGGCACATAAAATTATAAATATTGGTACTTATGCACCATCCTATCACACCTACACCTAGGCTTTGAAGATCTAGATTGTAACATGCCATCTTAAGTGCCCAAACTACATACAAGTTCAATGATAATGTCTAGCTAGCTTAGGTTTGGTTCTCTATCAAGCTACCTTAAAGTTTGGCAATTATAACCAACTAACTTATGGTTCAATGGTTCTACCAAACTATGTTAGCTTTCATTACTTAATAGTGCCCTTTGTACAACCCTTCACCACATCTGACTACCTACCATCAATAATTTTGTAATGTCTCTTCTTTTTCTTTTAGATCTTCACCTAGACCTATTGTAGCTCTTCTTTCTCTATGAAATCTATCCTTGGGATTCTCACTAGGCCTAATTTTTTTCCTCCTTTAGTAACCTCTATCCATTAAAAATTTACCACTACTCCTTATTTTAACTTTGTTAGAGTTTAATCCTTATACAACACAATTTGTAAGTTCCTTCTCTACCTATAACATCCCTGGATACAAACTACTAGTTCTTTTTTACGCAATCCTACATAGGTATTAGCACTTGATAGTCACTATACAAGTCCCTCATGGAACAAAATTGATCCTAAGTAACATGAAATGAACCTTAATGATAAAATAGATGGATTCAATGTGTAAAAATAAGTACAAATGAAGATGGATAAATGACTAATAAATTATAAATCTATAAAAAAATATATATAAAAAATAAAAATCATTAACTAAATTTAATATTAAAATATACATCAATATATTATTATATTTTAAAAAATTCAATAAAATAAATATATCGATTTCTCCTTTACAACTATACATCCATCATAAATAATAATTAATATACATCCATCATTGTTTTATATATTTGTAAATACTGGTACCTATGCACCATCCCATTATATATGAATGCGCCATCTTAGGGACCCAAACTATGTACAAGTTATTTCCACAACATCCTCATTTCTAAAAGTGCATCCACAATGCTGATACCCATTGGCCACCATCGCCCGCCATTAACAACTGTCAGGTTGACAGAACGCCAGAATTTGAGCTCTTCCTACTCTGGAGAAGTACACGCCCACCTTTGTTCAACATTCCAGCTCATGTTAGTGGGCTATGCAAAATTGGGCCGGCACCGTTTAAATGCCGTGGAAACCGTTTCCTTGCGTTCCGCTGAAAGAGAAGAAAAACCACAGCTTTGGACTTGGCAATTACCAACCTGGTTTCCTTTAAACTTGACCGAACATGTGACCCTCGTAATCAGCCCTACACACCTCTCCTCCACATCCGCACTCATCTCGTTCCAAACGTCTTAAACGCCTGCTCACACTTCTGTTTTCCTCCCTGCATTTGCTACTTCCACGCCATGTTTTCTGTCGATCTGCTTCTGTTGCAACTGTTACCGACACTGCAATCTGCAAAGCAGGAGTAAGCAGATCATCTTTCCCCATTGGAAACCAGTTGCTTAAGGAAAGAGTGGGCGATGACAACAACTCCTTCCACGGAACTTCAACCCTTCCCAAAACTTTGCTCTTTGATCCTCCAAATATTTCTCTTTTTCTTCTCCACCTCAATTCAAATACAACTGAACCTGATTCCTTTATTAATGCAGATAACATTTCATCCATTCCTTTTCCCCCACATTCCAAGCAGAATGTTTCTCCCCAGTGGGGCTCTGTGGAACCCTCAACCTCCTTCGTATTCACTGCTATGCTCTTGTTTAGATAATATCGAACAAACAAACTACCTTTGCAGCGAGGGTGAAGACCAATATTTCTTGCTCCAACAACATCTAACTTGAGCTGCACACTACATCTTGGCCTTGTCTCCTCCATTGAATTTCCTTGTTGTTCAAAGCAGAGCTCTGAAGGACAAATTCTCAGTCGATAAGATGAGATTAGATGTGAGATGAGAAGAGTAAAGTGGAGACAGGTATATATAACGATTCACATTGTATCTGATCTCGTTTCTGACGGGGCTTTGCATTGTTATCCGTATCTCAAAAAAGGTCTAAGTGAAGATATCAGATAATATGATATGACTAATTTCACCATCCACCACCAACTTGAAAATACGGTGGCTAGAAATTGTATTTTAGTGTAGGGAAGCAATTGGTGGTGTTGTGTGCTACTGTTTCAGTATTTATGAGTTTGGTGATAGTGGGATGATAGTGGTTCTCTTGTGTGCTTGCTCTGGTGTGGATGGACTGCCACTTGTTTTCCACCCAATAATAAAATTCATGTGTAGGAGAATCTTGATAAATTTTGATTGATCTCCTAACGCGATTTAAAGATTATTTAATTTACTAATGCGTTAAGAACATCTCAAAGGATTGACATACCCACCAGGAAAGGATATATTACTGGTGGACTGTACTTTTATAAGTAATTATTTGATTAATAGAAAAGCAAGATCCCATTTTATAAGAAAGAAGTTCAAAAGTAAACAGAAACACAGATGTCCAGCAGAATAAAAGACCATCAAAAGTAGCTCAATAATATCCTCAGATCTGATTTCTTCTTGAACAAATCTTTCTATTGTGGTGTGCTCAACTTTTCATTATTCGATATTACGAGGATACAGCTCATTTTTAAAAAGTCATGAATATAAAAGGAACAGAGTATTAATTCAAGCCTTTCATTATATAAAAAACAATTAACATAAACATAATTAGCGCTCTTTCTGATAAGATCCAAATAATTTGATTTTATTAAATAAAAGATTTATTACTACTTGTAGGTTAGGTAATATTATTATAATCAGTTTTGTTTAATTAATTATTAATAATTTTTAAAAAATAATAAATAAATTATTACTTTTTATATTCAATAAATATTTGTTTTTTGTGGAGTAGAGATTGCAAGATTTATAATTTTAAAATGTTTCAAAATTAAAAGTATTATAGATGGATTTTTACAAATGATGAATTTTTAAGTTTTTCTACATATTTTTAATATAATTCTCTAATTTTTTATTTATAATATTATAAATAAAGTGATCTCTCTATACCATGGTCGAGAGTGGGAATGCCGCATGGAGAAAGCGGCAGCCGTGGATATGGTGACAACGGCAATGGATATGGTGGCAGGTGACAGTGGATATGGTGGTGGATATGGTGGTGGTGGCGGTTCGAAATGGCGGGGATGAGGTCCCCCGAATGTGGCCTCACTGGTTCATAGCTCTAATCATTATATTAGATTATATATTATATCAATATATTAAATTAATATGTATAGAATAATATTTTGACTAAAATATCATTAAACGTAATAGAATCTAGATTTTTATCTAACTTTTTATTTTGTGTGTTTTGAAAAATAATTTTAATTAACATACAAGATTAATTAGAATCAAAATTAAGACTAAGATTAAAATTAATTATAATTTATTTATAAATTTATAAATAATTATAATTAAAAATTAAGCTTATAATTACCTTCAAATTATTACAATTATAATTATACAAATTAAATTGTAATTATAATTTTATAATTTTATAATTAATTAAAATATAGTAAATTTATTAGAATTATAATTCTAATTACATTTACGATTACAATTGCAATTAATTACAAAACTAAAAGAGCAAGTACTTCCACTATGTGACACTTGTTATAAATGTAAAGATTACAAAGAAAATATTTTAGAATGTGGGATATGAAATGGTAGAGAATAAAATTAGTTAGGAGGTTGATAAAGAAATTTTCTATCAAAGTTATTTTGTATTGTTGATTTTATCTTTTAAATTTTTACTTTGAATTAAAGGCTTTTTATATGTTGTCAATTGTAAAAAACCTTTTAAAATCTAATTGTCATTATGATTGGTAAGATAATCTTATGGCATTGTAAGATGTAAGGTTTTCTATGAAAAATTCTATGACACATAAGAACATGTAAGAGTGGGATTACATTGAAATATCGACTAGCATTATAATAGTTTGAGACATCATAAAGCATCTTTGAATTGATAATTGAAACAAAATTCAATGTCTAAGTTGGGTGATCAACTATGACAAGTAATGTAAAGCAATGACAAACAATAAGAGGATATTCCAACCTCATTAGAGACCCATCTTGGACTATGACATTAGAAGTTGTACCATGAGCTTCTAGGTATCATCCCTCTTGCATGTTAGTAAATGATTTTTTAAAACCTTTGTATGAACTCTTGTTTGATTTTTATATATTGGGTGGAGTATGCAATTTTTATAGGGTTATTATTATGCTACTTTGAAGGGAACACAAGATATAATGGAAAACCAAGATGGGAAAAGCCACAATGAGAATAGTTGCTTGGATCTACCATCCAAATTTAGCCTCACAAAGCAAGAATATAATTTAAAGGGAATTTACAATATGAAGTAGGCACCAACCTACTAGATACACCAATCCCCAATTGTATCTACAGGCACCTACCTACAGGAGACACAAATCTCCAATACAAAGATGTAAGCACCAGATCTATGAGTAGAACACTAACTATCCTATAGAATTACAATTTGATAAAGTTTGTGGACCTTCAATGTTGATTACATAGCTTACAAAAAGTATGAAATTTATTCAAACACTCTTTCACACTCTTTATGATCTTTTGATGATGGTGCACAATTGAGATGCAACTCACATTGAATAACACTAGCTCATAGAACCATCTCCTTGTATATTCACTCACCAACTTCTCTTCAATTATATTTCACATTATGCATCTGCATAAATGTAGGATTATTATATACAAGATATTACATTAACACTAATCCATGTCATCTAGGGATTTGCAATTAATCGAGATGACATAAGGTGGACCTAAATTCAAATTACATGAAATGTGTAACAGGCCAGTCCTAAATCAAATTTGTTGTCACCAAAAGAACATAATGTTGTGTGCTTCCATAGAAACCTTAACCTATAACTATTTTAACACCACGTGCTAACTTTGAATACTACACACTACTAGCCATTACCGTATAGTTCCTATTTACACAAACTGGTTGATAGACAAACACAGAGAGTCTTCTATCACATCAAAATTTTGGCATATTGAACAAAACTTTCAAAAACTATAGAATATGATAGAACATATGTAGGAATACTCTCCATTCAAACCATAGAGCCAAACTCACCTTTAAGAAGGAATATTGAACATAATTGTATTGCTAGAGAAATTTCTCTTCCTTGAGTAATTATCTTGAAACATTCTACTTCAGACTTCCAGATAACTTTTTTCAACATGAATAGATGTAGTATGGTACTACAAACAATACTCAACTTATTTTATCAATATAGATAACAATGTATACTTCTGCATCAACTCAAAATGATATGATAGTACAGTTACATTTAATTCTCACTGACCTCCTAAAGATCTTCCTTGACATCAGTGCTCACACCTTTGACAACAATAAAATCCTTTGACATCAATGACAAACTTTGTTCAATAATCTCCCCATTTTTTATTGATGGAAAATAGAAAAACGTTGGCCACATATGAAGACAAATCTATGTCTAGATTAGAAACCACCTCATTTTGAGTTTCATTTCTCCCCCTTTGACATCAATTGCAAAGTTCAATATAGTCCCTTTGCATTTTTGGTACTCTACATAACTCAAAAGCCTATTTCCTAGATAGACTCCCCTAAGTCCATACCACACTACTTCTGAAAACATTTTGCAACTCCCCCTAAACCTATACCATACCGCACTGCATTTGAAATGTTATGCAAGACCACCAAGCCTTCTTGTGATAACGAGGAAAATATCCTCATTAACCTGTACTTCCTCATGATTCAAGAAGAGGGAGCAAAAAATCCAGCTTCTTCCAAAGAAACTCAAATTTCTCCTTAAAAAGTGGTTTTGTGAAAATTTCTACTACTTGCTCCTTTTTTTCAACATACTCCAACTTCACCTCCTTTTTGGTAACCTTCTCCCTCAAAAAATGGTACTTGATTACAATATGCTTTGTCCTTAAGTGCATTACCAGATTCTTTGGAATGTTTATAGAACTGGTATATTAACAAAGAATGGAAATAGGTAAATATCAAACTCAATCTTCATCTCCTTCAAGTTTTATTTCATCCATAATACCTAGATGCAACATGAAGTTGCTACAATGTATTATACTTATGTAATAGATAAAGAAACCAAATCTTGTTTCTTTCTTAACCATGATATAAGACTGTCACCAATAAAGAAAGCTTCACCACTTGTGCTCTTCAAGTCACCTATACTTCTTCCCAATCTACATTGTGTATATAACCAGAGTGAAATTTCCACTCTTGGGATATCATAAACCAAAATCTATTGTATCCTCCAAATATTTGAATATACTTTTCATTGATTTGACATGAGTTTCCATAGGTATATTCGGTCTAGATGCAATCACATACAATAAACTACCACTAATGGATCTATACAAGGTCTGATCTATTTGAGTAGATTCATGATCCTTACTCTCTTACATCTGGTAACCATAGGTGTACTTACTCATTTACATTTTTCCATATTAAACTTACTTAACATTTACTTTATATACTTGTTATGAGAAATGAGTATTCCTTTGTCTGATTAGGAAATCTGTAAACCAAGAAAGAAATATAATTCACCAAGCATTGACATTTCAAACTCTTTGCATTACATTTTTAAACTTCTTACACATATCATCATTATTTTCATCAATGATAATGCCATCAATATATAGAAAACAACAATCAATAATTTATCACCTTCTATTTTTATGTACAAGTTGCTATATGCACTACCTCTCCAGAACCCTTGCTGCTATAGATAATTTTCCAACAAGTAGAATACCAAGCTCTAGGAGCCTGTTTAAATCCATAAAGAGCCTTCTTCAATATGCACACAAAATTTGGATTGTTTGATCCTTGAAAGCCTTTTGGTTGCTCAATGTAAACTTCATCTTCTAACTACCCATTTAGGAATGTAGACTTCACATCCATTTGATACACTTTGAAATTATTGAATGCTAAAAGAGCCAAAAACATTTTGATAGATTCTAGTCTTGCTATCACAACAAATATCTCCTCAAAATAAATTCCTTCAACCTAAGCATATATTTTACACACAAGTCTGGCCTTGCTTTGTATCACTTCTCCATCTTCATTTAGTTTGTTTCTAAAGACCCACTTAGTACCAATGACATTCTCGTATTTAGGTCTTGGAACGAATTCCCAATTTTCATTTTTCTTTATCTAAGATAACTCTTCGTGCATAGCATCTACCCATCCTTTTTCTTTTCTTGCCTCTTTAGAATAACTTGGTTTAATCTCTGATAATAGGTAAAAATATACTTGTTCATTTTCCCTCTCAATTCTTCTTTGGGAATTGACTCCACTATTGTTTTCTCCTATAATCTAATCTTTAGATTGAATTTTTTGAGCATGTCTTTGGTAGAATCTTTGTAACAATGTTCTCAGAGTCAGCTTTTGAATCTTCATCATCTTTCACTTTCAGAATGTTGGCAGATTAAATTTTCTTGTCAACCCTCATGAATTTTCACTTTCCACAATCCTCTTTAGCCTCTTGTTGTAAAATCTATATTTTTTATTTGTCATAGAATAACCAAGAAAAATACCTTCATAAAATCTAGAATCAAAATTTTCCTAAGTTTTTTTCATCCCTTTTGATGTAGCATTTACTTCCAAATATCTTGAGATGCTTGATTGAAGGCGATCTTCCTCTCCATATCTCATATGGTGTTTTATCAAACTTAGGTATGATTTGAGCTTTGTTCAAAATATACACTATAGTCTGATTTTCTTCTCTCCACTACATATCTGGTAGATTCTCTTGACTCAACATTAGTATTTCCATCTCCTGTATGGTCAGGTTCTTCCATTTTGCAACTCTATTTTGTTGTGTAGACCTATGAGTAGAGAATTACCTCCTGATTCCATGCTCTTCATAAAATACATCATACCAGTTAGAAGTAAATTCTCCACCTCTATTTGATCTCAAAACCTTGATTGTCCTGCCAGTTTCATTCTTAATTAAAAATTTGAATGTTTTAAACTTCTCAAATTCTTTTGATTTCTCTTTTATAAAAGTAATCCCATTCATTCTAGTGTAATCATCTATAATCATCCAAAAATACATGTCACCATGTAAACTCTTTATCCTCATTGGTCAAATAGATTTGTATGGATCAAATCCAATGGCTTTGATGTGGAATATTCCGTAGTATGAAATCTAGACCTTGTCCATTTTCCCTCATGACATGGTTTACAACTTGTAGATTGAGGTTTCTTGATCTTTTCCATGTCTCAGACCATTCCCTTCGAGTCGATCTTCACAATGTCATCAAAATTGATGTGTCCCAATCTTCTGTGCTAGAACTCTCTTCTATTTGTATAGTAAGGAATTTTTTCCATTCAACTCACTAAGATGATATATATCACTATTAGTCATGCTTCTACAATCAACTCTTTGGTACTAGATTTCTAGATCTTTTACAACCTTTAGCACTAAATGAAATTTGGTACAACATTTTCCACACATTTGACTTTAACTCAAAAGATTATGCTTTAATCCTTAAAGATACAAAACATCATGAGTTTTTGTCCTAATTCCATCAAGACTCAAAGTACCCTTACCGATAATATTGGGAATAAATTATGTCCAAGAGTAATAGAACCTCTGTCAAAAAATTTTAAATTCATGATATCAATTTTTTCTAGAGTCAAGTGACTTAAACATTCATTGTCTATAATCCACAAGTTTTTAATCATGTTGAGCATGTAGAGTAGTTTGAGCTATCATTGATTTTTCTGATATTTTCTCTTTTAGTATCTTCTTCTATAATTTATTTGGTTCATGAATCCAACATTCTGACCCTTTTCTCTTGTTTTCAATAGAGGATGACTCACAAAATTACTTCTATAATTTCTAGCAATATGTCCAAAATTGTTGCACTTTGGACAAATGGTATTGAAATTGTATAAAGATGCAAATAAATTGCTACTAACAAGGTTATTTCTTCTTACCAGAGCTATTTGAACAAATTCAAAATTTTAAACAAAAGAACATGAGCGTAAAAAAATATACATAATAATTCTACAAGATGGTAATCAAATCTAGGCATCATAAAATGAATAGAGAGAAGGTAGTCATGTATGTAATTCGGTTAACATTTTTAATATTCAAGATTAAATGAGTATGCTAAAAATTTCTATAGTTGAGGAGGCTTACCAACAATCTATAAAGGTTGAAGAAAATATATCCAAAAAATAGAAAAATAGTTCAAGAGGAAGAGGAAAAAAAATTAACAAAAAAGGGAAGTAAATTATGTTGTGGAAAAATGGGATCCGGGGTCTAAATCACACCTTTAACCCATTTACATATTAAGGGATGCAAAATGAGGTCATAAAAGACCACTTGGCTACTATCCTAAATGGAAGAGCCAAAATGGTTGATCAAGGTGTTGGTCCCTTTGTTTGTGGTAACAAAGTTAGAGTTGATCTAGGAGTGAAGTGTGTGAAATGATAGTGAAATAGGCTAATGATGAACCTACCAAAACTAATGGAATTATAGAAAAATATAGATCTAA
This sequence comes from Sequoia sempervirens, assembly GCA_007258455.2. Taxonomy (NCBI): domain Eukaryota; kingdom Viridiplantae; phylum Streptophyta; class Pinopsida; order Cupressales; family Cupressaceae; genus Sequoia; species Sequoia sempervirens. The sequence continues at coordinate 1,165,521,306 of VDFB02271358.1, forward strand.
TACCTAGAAATAGATTACAGAGAAGCAAAGTGTAGAGAAAGAGGAACCTAAAATTCAAATTTGGACTGAAACTAATTAGACATAGGCATAGGTGATTTAGACTAGAAATTCTTATTTTTTAGGAATTCTAAATGGGTCTCAATAGGTTACAGTCTGTAGGATTTATCCTCCTAGAATCATCTTTAGAACTTTATCTGTCAATAAATAATTCTACTTTCCCTAATTTGTTGAAGGAAGATGCTTGAATTTTGAATCTTGCAATTAGGTATTAAATCACCTTCCAACTTTTCTTTAGATCAATCACATGCACAAAAGATAGGAGGGAAATGGTTGCTATGTATAGGGGCTTTCCTAATTCAAACCCCATTTTGGTGTTTCCACCTCCACAATGGCTATGATGAGGTAAAGAGTGCTTATCCTAGGCTAGGTTGAGGATAAAATAGATTAAAAAAGTGACAAACTAACAACTATTGCAACTCACCACTTCAAATCTAAGTTCCTTGATAGACTAAAGTCATAATACACATCTTGAATGCAAGGAAAATTGGATTGATTTAAGGTCCTACAAGTTTTATTACTCAAAAAAATCAGAACATAAGAACATGAATGGTATTACTTGAAAACTTAATGCATTGCTAACATGATACTTGATTGAAATAATTTATGTTTTGATAATTCTGCTAGTTCTACCCTTGATTGCTTTTAGGATGCTTAATTTTTCTCTTGATTTCCTTAGATTTTGCTAGATATACAAATGGTTAATAAGAACTTATATTTATATACATTTATATGTTTCCCACAATATTAATTGTGAAGAGCCGAAAAGGAAATTTAAATTTACAAATATTAAAAACATCGACAATAAAAATATTTAAATTTGGGCCAAAATAGGCTAGTTAGTGGTGTGGGAACCCTAGAGTAGACCAATTTTGAGGTATTTGATGTCATTAAATGAATATTTAATATTAATTTTTAATTTTAATTTGATTTTCTAAAAACAAATTTTAAAATGGGAAATTATTAACATAATTAGGTACATGCATCAAAGGGAGAGTTGAACATTTAATGTTAAATTATTGAGGTTGAAAATTTATGATAGTACATTTATCCCCCACTTTAGTGAGATTATGAACTTATACTCATGATCACACTAAGTAAGGAGAATCCAAGAAGGGCTCATTTATAATCAAGAAATTAAAGAAGATAACACTAAGTCTAGGGGGTGCACTAGCCCCTAGGCTTAGGATCTTACTACACAACAACATGAGAAGAAAAAGGAACACACATACATAAAGATGCAATGTAGTAGATGATCAAACAAAAATAAAAATGAACATAATATAAAATAATTATGTAAACACGACGCAAAAATGATGCATACATAATAAAAACATGTAAAAAAGGGGGTATGACATCACAAACTAGTAAGATCCATAGATACTTACTAGGATTCATGTACCCAATATATCCATAAATAGCAGGCTAGAAATGTCTAATATCTACTAGATGACCATGAATATATAAAACATATCACAAGCTAGTGAAGTTCAATATTCACTAGGTGATCTTGATAAGAAACATCACAAGGCTAGTGAAGTTTGATATTCACTCTAGTGAGTTTTTGTAAAGGGTACAAAATGAAAACACACAATGGATAGTGAAGTTTGATATTCACTAGGTGAGTTCTCATGTCAGCCATACAAAGAATTGTACTTCAAATAACTCTATCAAGGCAATAAAAAATATGATCAATATGCCAAAAATGTATCACAAAGCTCCAGTTGTGTGAAAGAAAGTGAAGCATATAATGCAATGTATGCCCCCACCTTAAAGTAATTTCTAACACCAACAAGGATTGATTTCCTTCAAGGTAGAATAAAATGATATTTGCAAAAAAATGCATGACAACTTATTGGGAAACCCTATGCCAAATGATATTTTCCCAAGAGAGCTAACTAGTGACAAGGGGTTTCCCCCCAAAAAAAGATACATAAATAATCGAGACAAAGAGAAGACATAATGGATCCATAGATCTAGAGTCAGTATAGATGAGAGATAATGTGTAATATGATCATGCTCAGAATTGATAGTATTCCATAAATGCTTGTGGAACTATGAACACAAGGGAGGAATGATACATGAAGACAGCATAAAATGCTTTTGGGTCAACATGGAAGAGACCTAAATGTATCAACACTTTGCATCATTCCCAAAAGGAATTCAAAAGATAAAAGATAAAAGACATTTAAAAAATAAAGAAGAATGATGAAATGAATAGAGGAATGTCACAATATGTTCATTTTATTTGTATCCTTGTTCTTACAAGAACAAGGGTCATCCAAAGAAAACTAACAAACACAAAGACACACCAAGAAATATATTACAAGTATGTCACATCACATGCAATAAAAACAAATAAATACACAATGGTACCAAATATGTGAGCCAGTATATAGAAAATCATTCGTATCCAAATATTTGTCATCATACATGAAAGGCGGAAAAGAAGCTAAAGAAAATATAGCAAGTGCAGTACAAGGAGAGGTTCCAAATTTAACACATGTTAGGTCACTCTCATTAGGAGGACCATCGTAGCTTTCCTCATCTAGATTCATTGATTTTATAAACATCAAAGATAGTTTCTTATGTTCTTGTTCTTGCTGTGCATGTTTTGCACACATGCCCCGCCGTAGGCAGGGACCCCCTTTTTTTCGCTCCCAACAGGCTGCTTTGCTCCTGTCTTGTTTTGCGTGGCCCATTTCCAAGCCCAAATTGGTCATGTGCCATCAAACGATCAAATTCCCCTACCCAAATTCACCTACTTGGGGTATTCAAATCTGTGGAGAAATAAAGTCCCCCATCCCCTTTCTACCTTTTGTCTTGCTTTGGCTATTTCAGAAACATCCGTGGACCCCTGTCGGTCCAGTTTCCACATTTTTGGCTTTAGGGACAACTTTTTGGTGGACTTGGGATGTGTTTGGGGTGTTTCAATGAACTGCTAAGGTTTCGTGAATGTTCCGTTAAGTTTTGATGGTTTCGGAACTTTCCCTCCAGAATTCCCTTCCTCCTTGGCTGTTTGGAAACATCCGTGGACCCCCGTCACTCCTGTTTCCTCATTTTTGACTTTGGGGTCAGCCTTTTTTGGATCTAGGATGTGTTTGAAGTACGTAAATGAACTGCCAAGGTTTCTTCAAAGTTTGGTTGAGTTTCAATGGTTTCAGAACTTTCCCTCCAGAATTCCCTTCCTCCTTGGCTGTTTGGAAACATCCGTGGACCCCCGTCGCTCCCGTTTCCTCATTTTTTACTTTAGGGTCACTCTTTTTTGGATCTGGGATGTGTTTGCTGTGCTTAAATGAACTGCCAAGGTTTCGTCAACGTTTGGTTAAGTTTCGATGGTTTGACCGTCCCCCTTTTGCTGTTTTGGAACATCTGACGGTTGCCTCCTTCTCGACCTCCGGGCCGTGCCCCTCCACCATCACCATTTTGGAACATCTGACGGCTGCCTCCTTCCCAGCGTGGGGTTCCGCCTCTCCTGTCGCCATTTTGGAACATCCGACGGCTGCCTCCTTCTCGGCCTCTAGAGCCCGGCCCCTCCGTGGCCGTTTCTGGGGTTCCGCCTCTCCATCGCCATTTTGGAGCATCCGACGACTACCTCCTTCGCAGCCTCCAGAGCCCGGCCCCTCCGTGGCCGTTTCTGAGGTTCTGCCTCTCTGCCGCCATTTTGGAAAGTCCGGCGGCTGCCTCCTTCCCGGCCTCCGGAGCCTGGCCCCTCCGTGGCCATTTTCGGGGCTACGCCTCTCCATGGCCGTTTTGGAACTTCCGGCAGCCGCCTCCCTTCTGGCCTCTAGAACTCGGGTCCTCCGTGGCCATTTCTGGGAGTCTGTCCCTCTTTGGCTATTTTGAACATCCAGGAGCCTCCCTTCTTCCTGGCTGTTTTGAACATCCAGGAGCCTGTCTCCTTCCTGGTTGTTTTGAACATCCGAGAGCTTGCCTTCTTCCTGGCTATTTTGAATATCTAGGAGCCCGCCTCCTTCCCGGCTATTTTGAACATCTAGGAGCCTGCCTCCTTCCCGGTTGTTTTGAACATCCGGGATCCCGCCTTCTTCCTGGCTGTTTTGGGTTTCGTCCGCTGTCTGCCTTTTGGCTTTCTTCCACCGTCTTTCCGCCCTCTGGCGCTCACACTCTTAAAGGATGCATTAATGTTTATGGTCCAAATGAGCTCCAAATATGAATATCAAGATCTTTTGATGATGCATGGATAGATCTAACAGGGAATTTGTAGGTTTGACTGACATTTTCCTTAACTCATGTATAAATGCACTTATGACACTTCGTGTTTGTAGGAGTCAAGAAGCCTTCCGTAGGTCTGTTGAAGAGGCCCATTGAGGGAGTTGTCCTACCCCTTTTTCCAGATGATGATGATTTCTAAGGAGCTTTCTGCCTGGATCAGGGGCCACCATTCCATTGATGCCAATCATCAACGGACTCGTTTGATCAAAGGAAGAACTCTGCAAGCACATCAAGCAAAAGACAACTTTCAGGCAGTTATAGCTACAGTGAAAATGGAAATCAGCTAAATGACAAAATTGCTACAGTAACTGGTACTAGATGACAAAATAGGGAAAATACAAGGAATGCATATTTAAATTGCTGAATATTGTGGGGTAGGTGAAACCCTAATGTAATTGAATCTGGGCCATTCGATGTAATTGAATCCTAGCCATTCATTTGGGCTTTGGAAAACTATAAATAGGGGCTTGCCCCTCATTTGTAAGAGTTGGAGAATTGATGTAAAGACATTTTGTAGCAATAGAAAGCAACATTGCATGATTTATGGGTGTTCCTTTTGAGTTTTCTCTTTATGTATGCATGGTTCACTTTCCATGTTAGTTTAGGTGTTAGTTTCTTGAATGGGAGTGGTGATGGTGTTTGTTGTTTTAGTATTTGATGAACTTCCAACTCATGCTTTTTGTGGTTCATTGATGATGAATCACTTTGCAAAGCTAGTCTGAGCCTCTTTCCTTTATTGCTACAACTTAGTTCGATTGCATGTACATGATGTGTGTATGTGATGTGAAAATCTGCAGTCCTTAGAAGATTGCACTGGTTTTGTGTAGCTGTAGGTTTCTCTTGGTCAAGAAAAACCTAGTCTAGGAAGTTTGTCTACTTTAGCAGCCACCATTGTTACCGTTCATTTGTAGCTTAGGATTAGAATAACTTTCTTAACCCTTCTCTTTTTGCTGTTTCTTTTAATCTTTCGTTAGATTAGGATCCAAAGCATCACCATGAAACTAAATCAAATGAACTTGATGAGTTTCAGCTTACTATTTTGAGTGGACAACCACTGTTCATTCACTTTCAGCACTTTGAAACTGCATTTGCAAACCCAACTTCCATGCTTTGTAACTCATCCATAAGACCGCCTTGTGATTCTAGAAAATCACATAAAACAACTGAGATATTCCAAGCACTATCAAGACCTGACATTAGAGACCTTGGGATAGTGTTGTACAATCTAATTGTGGAAGATTGTTTTTCAAGAGAGGTAGTGCACCTACGCACTGCCTGTGTTGAAAAGTGCATAAAAAACACATTAACAGTTCTTTCATCTCATCTTCTACTTCACTATATGATTGTATTGTGCAATAGGTTGCATATTAGTACTATCTACATGATTGTGAGCACCATCACTCATATGATCATCTTCTTTTATTTTATTTGGTTTGGATAAGTAAGGTTTAGAATCAAAGTTTGGTGACGATGACAGAGTGGAGTTACATGATGGTGAGGATGAACATGGGTGGGAGGTATTTCATTGTGTTGAGTAGGGAAAGTGATCCTAGATCCCACTAGGATAACTAGGATTATCTTCTTTTCACTTTGAATCAACATTCAAACATAAACCAACTAGGGTTTGATGATTATTGAACGCTACCACAAGGGAGATCCAACCTCCTAGGGTTTGTGTTGTATTGAGTTGTCAGGATGATAAATTTTATGTGCAATTTAACAAGACAATTTGATATCCTAGATCTGAAAATGTAATCTATCACATAAACAAAAATGAAAAATAGAAGATCTAACTCATATTTGAGTAAAGGAAATAGTGAGGAACTTTTACTACAAATTTGAAGCTAAATTACTAGTCTAGGGTGTAGTGCACCCCAAACTAGGATCCTCTTTTTTAGGATCTAAAAGTTTTGAGATGTGTGTTACAGTCTCTGTTATGATTTTTTAGACTATCACATGTAGACTAAAACCTTCGGGTATGACCTACACACATGAAAAGAGGGGGAAAGTCTATTTTTGATAGGGGCTTGCCTAAGACAAGCCCCATTCTTGTATTTATACCTCCACATACAACAATTGATTATGATCAAGAGGACATAACCTAGGTTGGGTAGAGGCCAAAACAAAAATAATTAACTAAAATGATAAATTGTAATGCTACATTGATGTGAAACCCTTAATGAAGTGATTTCACACAAGGTACCATAAAAGTTGATTAATAGATGCCTTGATTTCTTGATAGACCTAAAAAAAGGTTAGATCAAAAAATATAATAGATTACTATAGCTAGCATGTAGAGGATAGCTCAATACATCTTCATTATTTGGCATTGTTGGTGTAAATAATGTTTTGTACCTAGTTAATTCATTATTAGGGGATTTATTTACACATGTTAATTTTCCTTAGGTCATAGGAAGGAATCTTTCTAGAAGGCGAACTAGTTGTCATTAGTTGTTATCTTATCTTTTGACTTGTAGCACATGTGAACCTAGGTAGTTGTGATTAGTTGTCTCATATCATATGATTAAGACACTTGTCATAATCCAATGACATCTTGTATCTCACCTTGGCTATATAACCAAGTGGTCTCTACTACATTGTACACAATACAATCATATTATTGAATCATATTGATGAGAATACAGTTTATTCTTGTCACATTCTATTCTCTCTTTTTGTGCTTTTTCGTCTGGTCTCAAGATCTTGGCAGCCATAGCCAATTCTAACATGGTATCAAAGCGATTTGGGTGCCATTGAAGAGTATTTTTCTAAAGAGAGATGGTAAATCTTGAAAAGTGGAGTATTCCCTTCTCTTGCATTGTATGATGATCTAGAGAATCGGAAAATCTTGAAAGAAATACTAGATTTAGGAGGGTTCCATTTTTGGCTCTTTATTGTAGGTTCAAATTGAAGCTTGTTGGTGCAAATCTAAGCTCACCATTGTATCTGGAAGGTTTGAGAAAGTTGATTTTTCCTTTTGTTTCATCCAAATCAAACATATAAGGTCAAATCTAGAATGTAGTTGTGCATTTGGAGCATTTTGGATCAAATCTAACCCTTCCATTGCGTCCAGAAGGGCCAAAAACCGTAAAATCGACTGCCAAATTGCCCAGATCAGAGCAATTGTCCAGTGAGGCCAAAAAAAAATTGCCTAAAGAGTTGTATGGCCCCAAAGCATCATAATGACAATGACGATATGATTTTTCAAAAATAATTTAAAATAAAAAATTTAGTTGAAATTTTTTAAAATTTTTTAGAAAAATTAAAAATGCGGATTGATTTTTCTGAAAGGACTTTATTGTAAAATAAAAAAAATAAAAAAGGGGAAAGCAAAATAGTCTATGGATTCTATTTTTATAGTACATAGTCATGTTGTAGTTGCAATACTCTATCCGCATCATAGGTGGGCCCATAGGCTGATGCATGGCCTCTGGCCATGCCCCCACATTTCCTTCGCCAACGATCAATGACTTAGGCAGTCAAGCTTCTTAAATCTGGCAGTCATTATGTGAAATTCAATGACATTCTTCAATAAAAATTGATTGGTCAACATTCAAAAATCTGGCATTTGAAGATTCTCAGGTAGCCGGGGAATTAAAGAATATTCCCTTATTCACCGAGAATCTAGTAGGATTCTGACCAAAGAATATATACCTGAAGCATATTCTAGGCAAGAGGAATATTATGCACGATGGCTTGAAGACCATCAAATTTAATCAAGTGGTTGGCTGATGTTAGCACTATGTCAGCGGTTGGTTTCAAAAAATTTCCCCCCTCTCCAATTGCATTTTCAATTTTGCAGGAAAACTTCGAAGGCCCATAGCTCAGTCATTTTGGCTCCTTTTTTAGAGGAATTTCTTTTATTTGGGCTAGAATTTCATGCTTTACGTAGTGGTGTAATCATTTTTTGGTTTTGGTGCCTAGTTTTTCTAGAATTTTCAGATTCTCAAAGGTGTTGTTATTTCGTCCTCATTTTGGGAAATTTGGGAGCTCATATCTTGCTCCTACGGTAACATTTTTGTATGCGGTTTTTTTTTAAGTGCATAATTTTTTGTGTACTTTTCAGTGGTATGATAAGATTGATCTCATTTTGTACCAAAAATTGTACTTGATTTTGTGGCCTATTTTGGCATCTCCATGTACCAAGATCAAAGTCCACTTCGTTGTTTTGGCAATTGGAAACTATAAATGCACTAAATACAAAGTGCCAAACCAGATATTGCTTGGGGGGTTTCATGATTGAGTAATTTGGGGGGATAATCATTTTCCTTTGTTGGTTTATGTCTCTTGATTGGACTATTGTGTGACTAAATTGAGAAGTTTAATATGGGCATCAAAAAGCATCCTATTGTAATAAGGTTAAATTGATGGAACTTTAAGTCTTGGCAGGATGGAATCCTAACACATTGTAGGTGGCTTAATATTTTTCCATATTTCTATGGACTGGTTCCTAAACCTTCATCAAAATGGAAGAGAGTTATGTGGGACATAAAGAAAGAACATATCCTGGGAGTAATTGGTTGAACTTGTGATATTCATACACAAATGGCCACTGATGGTATTGAGATCCCTCATGACCTTATGACCAATCTTTGAGAGATGTATGGATACTCGAATGAACCCCCATTCCCAAAGGATCTTGTTTCAGATTTTCTTGTTCCACTTGCAAAGTTTCAACCTATTGATGATAAAACAACTGAAAAAAATTTTGATTGGGAAATCTATGGTAGTTTTGATTACACTGAACCTTCTCCTCCTATAGAGACATCTATTGAGACTTTAGTTTCTATGGCTCCTAATCTAGATTTAGATGGTTCATCTTCTTCATCTATGAGTTAACATTTTAAGGGTAAGGGCTTTTGTAATCTAGAACTGGAAGAATCATCTATTGTTGTACCTGAATATGCTTGTGATTCAACAGTTTTGGACACTTTTGATTCAGTACAATATGATATTCATTGTCTTTCAGATTTGGATACTTTGTATGAATTCTTGACAAGTATTTCAACCTTGTTTGTGGAGTATCATATTGCATATTTGGGAGACATCATTGATCGCATTCATCTTCTCTTTGATGGAGAAGATCATTCTTCAGTTGTTGCAAGGGAACACTTTGACCCTCTTGTTCATTTTCTACATGATCATTCTTCGTACATTGACGTGACTGTGGATACTTCCTGGACAACATTTGGAGGAGGCTTGTTTGTCTTCAAATGGGATATCTTTATCTTTAGATCATGTTCTACATTCATCTCTACTAGATTCTAGATCATCCTCTTCAAGAGTGTGGCCTAGAACACCTATTTGGAGTGTGTCAGCTTTCAACATTGACATGGAGAAATTTCAGCATGCTTCAGAGATATCATGCATCATCCATATTCCTGACATCTTGCATACATCTATGGTTTTGTTTCTTCCTAAGGGGAGGAATGTTGTTTGACGAGATTGGATCATCTTCACCATTCAACATTGAGCTTCTACCATCATTGTAGGAGACTCAACAATGGGGGTGGGTTGCTTTGTCTCTCTTCTTCTTCTCTCTTATGGGGGGGTCCTTTTCCTCACATGGGGTTTTAGCCTTCTCATGCATAATTGAGATCATTATTGTATTTCATTTTTGTATTTTATCTCTCTTTTGTGGAGGAGTTTTTTCCCACTAGGTTTTCTCCTTTTCTCCATTTGTGAGAGATTTCATTTGCATATATACATGGGTACCTAACATGGCCTCATTGCTAGGACCCATCTTTGCATATTTGTGTCATTTGCATAATAATCTTCTACTCCCTAAGTTGCACTTAAGGGGGGTTGTTGGTGTAAATAATGTCTTGTACCTAGTTAATTCATTACTAGGGGACTTATTTACACATGTTAAGTTAAATACTCGGGTCATAGAAAGGAATCTTTCTAGAAGGTGTTAGTTGTCATTACTTGTTGTCTTATCTTTTGATTTGTAACACATGTAAACCTAGGTAGTTGTGATTAGTTGTCTCATGTCATATGATTAAGACACTTGTCATAATCCTATGAGATCTTATATCTCACCTTGGCTATATAACCAAGGGGTCTCTACTACATTGTACACAATAAATCATATTATTGAATCATATTGATAAGAATGTAGTTTATTCTTGTCACATTCCATTCTCTCTTTTTTTGCTTTCCATTTTCTCTCAAGATCTTGGCAACCATAGCCAATTCCAATAGGCATGATTCATCATAATAGCTCCTTGCACATAAACAGTCGAATTCTCCTTGATATCTTGCAAGCTTGAATTTGATTGATGAAAGTGTTGTAATAATATTGTTAATTCTATCATTGAGTACTCTTTACTAATTTTAGGATCTTAATTTTTTCTTAATAGATTTTCTATCTCTCCCTTAGGATTCCAAATGATGAAAAAGACTAGTATTTATATGTAATGATGGAAATTTAAATAATAAAATACTGACATCAACATATTCAAATTGGAACCAAAAAGAGGTGTGTGTCATAGAAAATTGGACCCTCTTGAGAAAAGAGACAATTTCATGCATAATCAGACCCACTGTTGAGTCCCCTCACATCATTTATCCTTCAAAACAACATTTATAGGCCCCTTAGACCTATTAATTTTGATCTAGAGGCATGTTTCACATGAGAAATCACATAAAACAAGTGGAAAACAACATTTAATGGCATCATACCTCGACAACCCACCTTCAAACAACAATAGTGGGACCCATTTGCCACCTTGGGTGAATGAGTCCCCTCTGGTGGGACCTATTTTCCAAGGGTGGCGAATGAGTCCACTTTAAGGGAAAATTCAAAATTAAGTGGGAATTTAATCAATTTAACTTTTATTTTCGGTGAATGTCGACCTCTTAAAGGTCTAATTAATAGGAAAATAAGGTGTTGTTACTTATAAATACACATTTGAAGTCATTTTACATATCATCTATCATCTTTTTATCATCTCTCAAGAGCAATTTTTAGGGTAAAGTCTTCTACAACAAGTTTCATTAGCAAAAGTTGAAGTTTTAGGGCAACAAACTAGGGTTTTTATAGGTCTTGAAGCTCACTTTTCTTTTCAATATCCAACATTGCAAAGGGTTGATGATGGGTGCCTATGGTGAATCATGAAGAAATCTAGGGTGAAGAGGTGCAACTAGCCACCAAAATCATGCCTAAGGACTTGGTTTCCTATTGATTCCATCTTCAATTTTCACTCTATCTTCATATTAAGGTTTGCATTGTGTTTGTTTATCATTTGCATGTCATTTTATTCATATGTTTCATGTGTTGTAAGGTTTCTAGGGTTGGGATCTTGCATCATTTCTATCACTCTTGCATGTCTTATTATAGAGCTATAGAATATAGGGCCCTTCTTAGATTTCATCTTTTCCTAGTCTTTAACACATCTAAGGCTAGGGTTTATGCAGATTTTTCTCTATTCAAGGTTTAATTACCTATCTAGGGGTTTGACTAAGGAAAACCCCCCATTAGATCAACCCTTTTAAGCTATTTTGTAGGAATTTTCCAAGATCCGGAATTGGGTTTCTGTCATAAATTCTTATGCAGGTGTCAAGTTACAGATCTGAGTTTTGAGATTTCAGAAACCAGAAAGAGGACTGATTCACCATGCATGGAAAATGAGTCCACCCTAATATGCAGATTTGAGTCAGATGCAATTTTAGATCCCTAGCTATCAAAAAACAAGTTTTGTGCATAAAATTCCTAATCTAGGACTGATTCACCCAAGGTGGCGAATGAGTCCTATTCAGCCCAAGTTCAAATTTCATCAACTTTTTAGATTGTTCTCTAGTCCTCTACAAATTTCCAGTTGCACATACTTTGAGAAACAACTTTCTGTTTGGTTAAAAGTTGTATTTTTGTTCATTATTTTAACCTTAGTCATTTAGATTAATATTAGTTTTGCATTCATTATCAGTCATTTAGATTAGTCAACTGCATTTAGTTTACTTCATCTAGCCTAGGTAACATTGCATACATCCTAATTTGAGTGAATCATTAGCATTTTTGGCCCTATCTCTCTCCTTTTAGGTGAAAAAACCTAGAAGTGCAAGAGTAGTCCATAGGGTCCCAAAATTCTATGTTTCATTTTAGTGAACTTGACTTTTGAGCATCATATAATTCTTATTTGCATCCCTAATTGCATCATAGGTCTTCATTATTTCATTCTCTTGCATTGTTTTAGGATTCTTAAAAGCATTGCATTAGAGAAAGAATTCTTTACTTTATAGCATTGCATTATTCCATATCTTTGCATTTGCATTTTGTATTTGCATTGTACAGAGTTGAAATTTTACAGAAAATACAAAAGAATATGAAAAACATAATAAAAAAATTTTATATCCTGGGACTCATTCGCCACCTAGGGAAAATCAGTCCCTTTGTAGTTTTTCATTAGCATTTCCAAATTTTAATTTCCTGCATTGCATCTTTCTATTTCTTTCACTACATTTTTGTTTTAGTTCAGTTCTTTCTATTTTCTTAGCATAAAGTTCATTTCTTTTCATGGAATTTATGGATAACCTTAGACTTTTACAAGTTCCATTTTTTAGTCATATTTCATTGTCCTTTACAATCAGCTTACATTGAGGAAACTCTAGAAAATATCCAAAGCCAATCACCCAACACATCAAATGATCCAATTAAACACATGATTTAAATTTGAAACAACATCTCATCCAAGCCACTTCATAGTGATGATGTTGTTAAGTTAGATGAAGCCATTAAGGGCATCTTATCACTCACTTCATCCTCTAATGCTTGTAATGAGCAAACTAACGCCCTTAATGATAAATCCCCCCTCAAACCTTTTGATTGTGATGACTTTGATTTGTTAGATGAAGCCCTCCAAGACTTCATCTTGCATAAGTCATCCACTATGGTTTGTGGTAACCAACTTGATATAACAAACATTAATACCTCTAATCCTTTTCTTGAACATCCTAAACCAGTTGACAACCATTTACCCTTCACACCTTTTAGTAGTGATGATTTTCATTTGCTAGACGAGTCTCTTCAAGACTCCATCTCATCCAACTCATTTGCTATGGTTTGTTGTGGTCCACCTCTAAAATAAAGGGAATTAATGTAATTCAACCTAAACTTATCCTTTACCCACCCTCACATCCTCTTCATCCCTCTAATCAACCACGCTACACCCTCTTCCCACCTCAAACTAATGTATCATAGCAATCTAGTAATGATATTGTTTCTCATACATATAACACACAAAATAACCCACAACCAACTCAACCATCATTACCCTTACCTAATCTACCTAGTGCTCCTCGTTATAACCCACCTACAAAGGAGTATGATCTTGTTGAACAATTAAAGAATACTCCTGCCAAAATTTCTCTTTGGGATTTACTTCAAACTTCACCAACTTGCAACACCATTCTTCAAACCACTTTAAAAAAAATCACAATTCCTCCTAGAACCACTTTGAATAATGTGGTAGCTCTTGTTCAAAAACATAGTCTCGATATTACTTTTCATCAACATGAGCTCCCTCCTTTGGAGTTACGAAAAAAAACATGATTCCTTTATGATCATTTCTCAATTCCATCACACAGGTATCAAATGCACTCTCATAGATAATGGTTCTTCCCTTGATGTGTGTATTGTGAGTCTTCTTGATCGATTAAAAGTTGATAGATCACAAATAATACCCAATTCCATTTCTATTTGAGGATTTGATAATAAAACAAAGCAACCGCTTGGGATAATTACTTTACCTATTATGGTTGGGGTGGTTACTTTGCAAACTCCTATCCATGCCATGCCTTATGATCTTTCATATAATCTCCTTTTAGGCCGACCATGGATTCATGAGATGAATGCAATACCTTCCACCCTTCACCGTATCATGAAGTATGTTTATAACAATAGTATATATCAAATTGAAATAGACCCTGAGCCTGAAAGTTGCTTGCACCTTGAAAAGGGGGTTACAAGTCCTTTGAAAACATTGATTCCAACTTCTAGCATTGACCCTCTTGAAATTGAACACAACGATACGAAATCAGTCTCTAAATTATTTGGTGATGATTGGGGATCCTTAGAATTCACACCCTCGTTCATGGGTGAATACATATGAAAAAGAAAGATGAGAAACATGAAAAACCAGCAATTATGTCCACTCAAAATTTAGAACAATCATCTCAAACATCCATCTCTTATAATATGGATGAAAATGAAACATACACAACAAATTTTGATGAGATAGATTATCAATCCCTACCTACCCCATGTGAAATGGAACAACTTTATGGGAAAGGTTATAAATTTGTAAAACAATTAGGCTATACTAGAAAAGGGTGTGGAAAACATGAACAAGGTATTTGTGTCCCTATTGAACCTAATACGTAAGAAACAAAAGCCGGATTGGGATATTCTTTTTCTAAAATGGCCAATGCTACTCAATGACCATCTTTAAACATTAACATTATAACATGTCACCCATAACACAAACTCACAATCAAACATCCCGATTTGCTTGATATAACCTTACTGCCTTCATGGACATATGTTGATAGTGATGAGGCTTTGAAACACATGTTTGGTGTTTATTATAGCCCATCCTCACCTACTTACATGAAAAAAATTTCCCATGCTTTGAATGTTACCAAGAAAGAAGCAAGTGATCTCACTAAATATTTCTTTGAATCTGAAAGTCCTAAATCCAATGCACTCTCTTTAGGAGATACAATTGATGTGCTTATGGACATTCATTTTAGATAAAGTTATTAAAATTGGGAAGTGCCTTGATGATAATGAACAAGAAGATACAACCACTTCACTTCATGATTTTGTTGAAATTTTTGCTTAGAAATATTCCGATATGCTAGGAATTTACCTAAAAATTATGATGCATAACATTGTCCTTGCTGCAAATGATAAACCCATCCATCAAAAGATTCGCAAAATGCACCCTAACGTAGCCATGTGTGTTAAAGAGGAACTAGATAAAATTCTTGATGCAAGATTTATTAAACCTATTGATTATTCCCCTTGGATCTCAAACATTGTCATAGTCACCAAACCCGATAATCGTATTAGGATATGTACAAATTTTTGAGACTTGAATAAAGCCTCTTTAAAAGATGATTTTTTGCTTCCTAATATAGACATGATTGTGGATTCAACTGTTAGACATGCTTTGTTATCATTCATGGATGGATTTTCTGGTTATAATCAAATCCTTATTAATCCTCAAGATTAATACAAAACTGCCTTTACAACTGTTTGGGGTACATTTTCTTGGGTTGTGATGCCCTTCGGTTTAAAGAATGTCGGTGAAACTTATCAACGTGCAATGAAATTAATCTTTCATGATTATATTCACAAAAATTTAGAAGACTATGTCGATGATATCCTCGCTAAATCGTTAACACAACAAAACAATGTGAATGTCCTTCATAAAATATTTGAATGAATAAAACAATACAACATGCAATTAAATCCAAAAAAATGTGTCTTTGGCATAGGCAGTGGTAAACTTCTTGGGTTTTTCATATCTCATAGAGGCATTGAAGTGGACACAAAGAAAATTGATGCAATCATTAACATGCCACCTCCTCAAAATATTTCTTAGTTGCGTACGTTACAAGGTCGAATTCAATCTATTCGTCATTTCATTGCATCTTTAGTCAATCACACAATACCTTTCACACATCTCCTTAAAAAGGGTGTCCCTTTTGATTGGGACAAGGATTATAAATAGGCTTTTGAGAGTCTAAAGGAATATTTAGCCACTCCACCTATTTTACAACCTGTTGTGCCACATTGATTGTTTATCTTATACATTGTCAGATCTTCCCATGCTCTTGCAGCATTGTTGGCTCAACATGACAATCATGGTAAAGAACACCCTATTTATTACATTATTCGTACCTTAATTGATTATGAAACATGATATTCACCAATTGAAAAACAATGTTTGGCTCTTGTATACGATACTAGTAAGTTGTGACATTATTTACTAAATGTTGAAGTACAAGTTGTCACAAAAATTTAATCCTCTTAGATATCTTTTCAAAAAAACCGATCTTTCAAGATGCTTAGCTAACTAGGTGATGTTGTTAACTAAGTTTGATCTTAATTTTTTTTTCACAAAAAGCAATCCAAGGTCAAGCCTTAGCCGATCACTTAGTTGATGCTCCTTCTCCCTTTTCTTTCCCTACTAATGATTCCTTCCCTGATGATCATGTCTTAACTGCTGATATTAAATGATGGGAATTATTTTTTGATGGATCTAAGTTTCGAATACGCTCTGGTGCTTGAGTGGTTCTAATTTCACCCAATGGAAAACCTATTCCTTTATCCTACTGTTTAAATTTCCTATGCACAAATAATACAACTAAGTATGAGGCATTGATTGCAAGTTTGCAAGCTGCTCTATCTCTTCACACTAAACATATTAAGACCTTTGGTGATTCACAATTAGTCATCAAACAAATCAATGGTTCATATCAAACTAAACATGAAAAATTATTAAGATACAAGGATCTCATAATAAAATTATTAGAAAATTTTGATTTGTTCACCATTGATAACATCCCACACAAAGATAGTCAACATGTGGATGCAATGGCAAGTGCAACTTCTCTCATATCCCCACATGATCCTTCTACATATTTCACATTTGTTATTCACCCTATCATGAAACCTTCAATTGATGCTCCGTTAGAAGAAATTTTGGTGATAACTCAAGCAACTGTGTGTGAATGGTATGATACAATATACAACTACTTAAAATATGGTACCATTCCCGAACCTATCACAACAAATACTAGAAAGTGCTTATATAAACTTGCAACTAAATATGTGATCCTTGTTGATGCATTGTATAAAAGATCTTTCAATGGTCTCCTATTACATTGTCTTAAAGATTCTAAAATCCCTTTAGCGCTTGAACAGGCTCATGCTGGTGCCTATAGAGGTAATTTTGGAGGTCATTCGTTAATGAAAAAACTTATTCGTATGGGTTATTATAGGAGACATATGGAAAAGGATTGTTTCGCCTATGTTAAACAATGTCACAAATGCCAAGAACATAGCAATTTGATTCACTCTCATGTTGCTGAGCTCCGTGCCAATGTTCCCATTTGGTCATTTTCAATATGGGGGTTAGATCTTATTGGAAAAATTTCACCTCCTTCTATCGGACATACATTTATCATAACCGCAACCGATTATTTCACAAAATAGGTAGAAGCTATCCCTCTTCATTCAACAATAGTTGAAGTAATTTGTCGATTCATATTAGAATACATAATTTCTCACTTTGGACTTTCTTCTACAATTATTTTAGACAATGGAACACCATTTAAGAATAGAAAAGTTCAAAAATTTCTTGCAACATTTAATATTCAACATCATTGCTCTATACCGTATTATCTGCAATCCAATGGAAAAGCTGAAAATACTAATAAACTTCTTGAACAAATCCTTAAGAAAACTATTAAAAATAATCATAAAGACTAGCATACACAACTATCTTACATGCTTTGGGCTTATAGAACTAATTTTCGATCATCCATAGGAAATACCCCTTATAGCCTTGTTTATGGTACTAATGCGATTATGCCCTTGGAGTTAGAAATTCCTACTTTGTGAGTTGCTCTTTGAGATCTTTTTGACACTGACACTTATACAAAACAATGATTACATCAACTTGAGATGCTTGATGAAAAGTACATTAACGCTCTCGAACATCTCCAAGCTCGCATTAAACAATTACAATGCAAACATAACATTCATGTTATTCCCCGATCATTTTCTAAGGGAAATTTTGTTCTTATTGAAAATCAAAGAACTGTTAGTGTTGACAACAAAGACAAAGATAAGTTCAGCCCTAATTAGTTGGGACCTTATGTAGTTGATACCAATTTGGGTCTAGTGCTTATCTCTAACGCAACTTGATGGAATGCCCCTTAGGAAACCTATTAATGTCACGCATTTGCGTTGGTATTAGCTCTAATCCCTTTTGAATAGTATGAGTGGTATAGCAGTGTTGTTTAAAGTTATTTGATGTTATAACTTTCACATTGCTCTATTCTTTTAAACTGACTTTCTATTTGTCTTGAACACTAAGGTAATTATTTAAGTTCATTTTATAATTACTTTAGGCTTCATACTATTCACCCTCCTATTGTGTTAAATTAAATCCTTATTGGTGTATTTAATTTAGCATATTATTTTTCATTTATCAATGTTGTATCTATGCTAAAATTGAAATATGTTTTATCTTACATCACACCATTCCTATTAAATGATGAAGCCATTATTTAAATAATTTTTACCATAAGTTATTTAATTAATCACATAGCATTTAATATTCACATACAAATAGATACATCATCATAATATCAAAGGTGCATGTCTATATATATATCAAAGTTTTACATACATCTCAGAATCATATACAATATCAAAATGGTCTATGAGAGCTAGACCCCTCAGGATCTAGTGCTCGCAATCCAGTCTCTAGACGTCGTGAGACAGTTGTGTGTGATCGTGATCATGAACTGTCGAGTCTAAGTGCATACTCTAGACCCTGTACTCTCCCAACAGCTATAAGCCACTCATCTACCATCTGGTCCCTCTCCGCTCATGTTGGTACCAACTCTGCCTGTAGTCTCTCTACCTCTATTGAGGTTTGTGCTGACTATAGTGCACTCTCATCCTGATGGAGTCACCTCATCACACTCTCATACACTTCCCACAACCGTGAAAATGGTCTGAGTGACTCTGGCTCCTCCTCCACAATCGGTGGGGCCACATAGTCAGGATCTATCTCATCCTCCTCAAGGGATGTTGCCACTATCTCTATGGTTGCTTGATGATATAACTCTTGCCAGTCTCTCATCGCTCCTGCAAGATAGATCATGTACGCAATCAGTAATGTACATCATCATGATATATGTACACAAATACAACATAAATCACTAAAGGACATGCATCAAATCAAATTTCATCACCTATTTCTCTCAATGCATGAGGAATGTCAACCTCCTCATCTCTGGGGGCATGGAAGATGTGTTATCCTCTCTCTGACTATGTCTGATGATGTTTGTTGTAGCTATTTCCCATGATTTGGTCTTGTAAGTATGTGACAAGTATCCATGCTCATATCAATCCTCAATAGCTACCTCATCACCCTCACTCAGAGGTGGCTCCTCCCCGTAATAATAATCCTCATCATCCTCTCCTCCATCTTGGTCCTCATAATCAAGATCGGCCTCAGATTGGTACTCCTCATCGATAATATTTGTAAAAATATTTGTCAGTCTGTACCCTACCTCCTTTGCTCTCTCCTTTGGCTCATCACCCTCATTTGCTGCTAGCTCTGCATCACCTAGAGGAAAATCCTCAGGGAACATAGGAGCTAGTCGTGCATATGACCACCACTCCTCATCTTCATCTATGCTACCAACATCAGCAGTGTCAGAGATTGGTGGCTAGTCATGATTCGAATCATCTGAATCACTCTCTCGTACATGATCTATCATTGATCGAGTAGTCTCACCTAGCCTTCGAGCACTTCACACTAATTGTATAATGAAGGGGAAATCCCTTTGTGGTTTTTGCACCTGTCCAAACTGTCACATGACTCACCCATAATAGAATGGTCATATGATGTATTCATGCCTCCCTACTAGATATCTATCCATCTACATCCTTCGTAACGATTTGGTGGGGTATGGCCACTATTGAGTGAGTAGATAGGGCCTCCATAGGATCTCATCCTCCTCCAACTGGTCAAATCTCACCCTCCAAACGTGTAAATCTCCATACTGCCACAACCATCACAAAGGATATCCAAACGCTTGTGGGTATCTTGCTACTATAGTACAAAGGTATCTGACAAGCTTGATACATGTGATACACTCAAGGCACCACACTTGTAGAAGTGTACAATGCACCATACTATCGATCTCTCGAAATACAAACTGACCAAGATCATAATACAAGTGTGCTAGAATGCAGCAGTTCCAGGCATAGATTGTCCTCTACTCATACATCCCTCGTATTAGGTGTACCAATCCCCCATCCAAGTGTGTCACTTGTCCATCTAGATTGAGAAATAGCGCCACTGTGTGCATCATAATCCATCTAACCATAGGAGCTCATGAGTACAACAATATGGGGAGCTTAATTCATGCTCTAACCCTCTCATCAAGTACAAGTTCATCCAAACAATACTGCATATCTCTCTTCTTCTCCCGAAATGATCGATCCCCCCGAAAATACAACGGTGCTCCCTAAATAGGAACTCAAAGAATGTGGTGTATGTCCTCGAGTGTGATGGTCATTTCACTAGTGGGAAGATGAAAGGTATAGGTATCTACATCCCAACACTTGCATAGAACCATCAACATGGCGTCATGGTATCTCATGGGTGGCATAAGATATGCCCAATAGATACCCACTGACTATAAATGCTCTACCTCTACCGCTAATAGTGTTGGCCCATGATCTCTCAAAAATTTCAACTATCTTCCCCCTAGTCGTTGCCATGACTGCACAAGAACCTATCAAAATCATCACAAAATGCTCTAAATTTCATCTAATATTTTCAATTCTCATAATTCTCATCATGCAAGTGTGCTAAAGCTGATCTAGTGTGCTTCCCTAATGGCCCTAGACACTTTAGAACCCTTTTAGACATTCCACAAAGAAACAGGGACACTTCGCAAAGAAATAGAACACTTTGCGAAGAAACGAGACACTTTGCGAAGAAACGGGACACTTTGTGAACAAAAGGGACACTTTGCAAAGAAACGGGACACTTTGTGAATAAAAGGGACACTTTGCAAACAAATGGGACACTTTGTGAAAAAAGGGGACACTTTGCAAACTATTTTCCAAGAACCCTAAATTAACCTATCCATGCATAAAAATCATTAAAATACCATCAAATCACAATGCGAAAGCTACATAATCAACTCACCTCCTGATACAAATCGTCGTGTGCCACTTCTCATGAAGATCATCCAGTCGTGAAGGTGTGTAATCTCGTCTGCTCGACATGTTCTTCTTTCACTCGTCACTTTCAAGCTACACAAAGGTAAAATGAATAGTAAGTGACAAATTAGTTTCTCCTCTTTCTTTAATCACTTTTCACCTCTTCTTACTTTTACGCATTATCATAGGGTTATTGTCTCTTAACGGCTTCATAACATATATCTCCTTAAAATCATCATAACAAGTGCTAGGGTAATCCATTTTCGACATCATTGGATGTGTTGGAATCATGATTCCACACCTCAAATCATCATTTGTCTTTCGTTATGTGGCATGGTACTTGGAAATTCCCTACAATATGATGTTTCTTGTTTGACGTGGTTGGATTGCTACCTTGATTTCACCTCCATAAAGCAAGCGGAATCAAGGGGGGCATACATCTACCCTCGAATTGGATTCCTAAGAGTTACATAAGAATATTTTTGAGCAATTAACGAATGTGTGTTGCAAGATGTGGTTCCTAATGTTGTGGTTGTACAAATAACTACACTAGGGGCTTCATTCTCACATCCTTTTGAATATGTATCCTTTTATGTAGTAAGGTGCATTATTTAGAGTCCTTTAGCTTACATATGCACATAGATTCATATGGGTGCTAAAGTGGGGGCTAAATGTGTTGTAGAAAATTGAACCCTCTTGAGGAAAGAGATAATTTCATGCATAATTGGACCCACTTTTGAGTCCCCTCACATAATTTCTCCTTCAACATGGCATTTATAGGCCCCTTAGACCTATTAATTTTGATCTAGAGCCCATTTCACCTAAGAAATCACAACAAAACCTGACAAACAACATTTAATGACATCATACCCCAACAACCCACCTTGAAACAACAATAGTGGGACCCATTCTCCACCTTAGGTGAATGAGTCCCCTCTGGTGGGACCCATTCACCAAGGCTGGTGAATGAGTCCCCTTTGAGGAAAAATTCAAAAATTAAGCAAGAATTTAATCAATTTAACTTTTATTTTCAGTGAATGTCAGTCTCTTAGGTCTAATTAACGAGAAAATAAGGTGTTGTTGCTTATAATACACATTTCAAGTCATTTTACATATCATCTATCATCTTTTATCATCTTTTTATCATCTCTCAAGAGCAATTTTTAGGGTAAAGTCTTCTACAACAAGTTCCATTAGAAAAAGTTAAAGTTTTAGGGCAGGAAACTAGGGTTTTTGTAGGTCTTGAAGCTCACTTTTCGTCTCAAGATCCAACATTGCAAAGGGTTGATGATGGATGCCTATGGTGAATCATGAAGAAATCAAGGGTGAAGAGGTGCAACTAGCCACCAAAATCATGCCTAAGGACTTCGTTTCCTATTGATTCCATCTTCCATTTTCACTCTATCTTCATATTAAGGTTTGCATTATGTTTTTTTAGCATTTGCATGCCATTTTATTCCTATGTTTCATGTGTTTTAGGGTTTCTAGGGTTTGTTGTGCATGTTTTGCACACACACCCCGCCTTAGGCAGGGACCCCTTTTTTTCGCTCCTGACAGGCTGCTTTGCTCCTGTCTTGTTTTGTGTGCCCCATTTCTAAGCCCAAATTGGTCATGTGCCTTCAAACGATTAAATTCCCCTACCCAAATTCACCTACTTGGGGTATTCAAATCTGCGGAGAAATAAAGTCCCCCATCCCCTTTCTGCCTTTTGTCTTGCTTTGGCTATTTCAGAAACATCCGTGGACCCCTGTCGGTCCAGTTTCCACATTTTTGGCTTTGGGGTCACCCTTTTTTGGATCTAGGATGTGTTTGAAGTATGTAAATGAACTGCCAAGGTTTCTTCAAAGTTTGGTTGAGTTTCGATGGTTTCAGAACATTCCCTCTGGAATTCCCTTCCTCCTTGGCTGTTTGGAAACATCCATGGATCCTTGTCACTCCCGTTTCCTCATTTTTGACTTTGGGGTCACCCTTTTTTTGGATCTGGGATGTATTTGATGTGCTTAAATGAACTGCCAAGATTTCGTCAAAGTTTGGTTAAGTTTCGGTGGTTTCAAAGCTTCATCCCCCTTTTGCTGTTTGGAACATCCATTGGCTCAGGGCGACCCGGCCTTCGGAGCCCGGCCCCTTTGTGGCCATTTTCGGGACTTTTCCCCTCCATGGCCATTTCTGGGGTTCCGCCTCTCCGTCGCCGTTTTGGAACTTCCAACAGCTGCCTTCCTTCTGCCCTCCAGAGCTCGGCCCCTCCGTGGCCGTTTGGGGTTCCGCCTCTCCATCGCCGTTTTTGAACCGGCCCGGTACGCCTCCTTCGCCTCGGGCCCGTCCCTCCATGGCTATTTTGGGGTTTAAGCCTCTCCATCACCGTTTGGAACTTCCAAGCCTTCCTTCCTACGCCCTCTGGGAGCTGGCCCCTCCATGGGCCCGTTTAGTTCGCCTCTTCGCCATGCATTTTGGAACTTCCAGCGGCTACCTTCCCAGCCCTCGGGAACTGGCCCCTCCGTGGCCATTTACGGGCAGTTCGCCTCTCGTTCTGGATTTTGGAACCGGCGGCTGCCTCCCTTCCGGCCTCTGGAGCCCAGTACCTCCATGGTCGTTTCCGGGGTTACGCCTCTCCGTCGCCGTTTTGGAACTTCCGGCGGCTGCCTCCCTTCCGGCCCCTCCGTGGCCGTTTTCGGGGTTCCGCCTCTCTGTCACCATTTTGGAACTTTCGACGGCTGCTTTCCTTCTGCCCTCCGGAGCCTGGCCCCTCCGTGGCCGTTTCTGGGGTTCTGCCTCTCTGTCGCCATTTTGGAACTTCCGACGGCTGCCTTCCTTCCGCCCTCCGTAGCCGTTTCTGGGGTTCCGCCTCTCCGTCGCCGTTTTGGATCATCCGACAGCCGCCTCCTTCCCGGCCTCTGGAGCCCGGCCCCTCCATCGTCGTTTTGGAACATCCAACAGCTGCCTCCTTCCCAGCCTTCGGAGCTTGCCCCTTCGTGGCCATTTCTGGGGTTCCGCCTCTCCGTCGTCATTTTGGAACTTCTGGCGGCTGCCTCCTTCCCGGCCTCTGGAGCCCGGGCCCTCCGTGGCCTTTTCCGGGAGCCTATCTCCTTCCCGGCTGTTTTGAACATCCAGAAGCCTCCGTTCTTCCTGGCTGTTTTGAACATCCGGGAGCCTGCCTTCTTCTTGGCTGTTTTGAACATCTGGGAGCCCGCCTCCTTCCCGACTGTTTTGAACATCCAGGAGCCCACCTTCTTCCCGGCTATTTTTGCTTCCATCCGTTGTTTGGCGTTTGGCTTTCTTCCACCGTCTTTCTGCCCTCCGGCGCTTGTACCCTTGAAGCGCGCATTAATTTTTATGGTCCAAATGAGCTCCAAATATGAATATTAAGATATTTTGATGATGCATGGATAGATCTAACAGAGAATTTTTAGGTTTGACTAACATTTTCCTTAACTCATGTGTAAATGCACTTACGACACTTCGTGTTTGCAGGAGTCAAGAAGCCTTCCATAGGTCTATCAGAGAGGCCCATTGAGGGAGTTGTCCTACCTTTTTCCAGATGATGATGATTTTGAAGGAGCTTTCTGCCCGAATTAGGGGCCACCAATCCATTGATGCCAATCGTCGATGGACTCATTTGATCAAAGGAAGAACACTGCAAGCACATCAAGCAAAAGACAACTTTCCGGCAGTTTTTGCTACAGTGAAAAGGGCAATCAGCTAAATGACAAAATTGCTACAGTGACTATCACTAGATGACAAAACAAAGAAAAAACAAGGAATGTATTTTAAATTGCTAGATAATGAGGGGTAGGTGAAACCCTAATGTAATTCAATCTGATCCACTCATTGTAATTGAATCCTAGCCATTCATTTGGGCTTTGGAAAACTATAAATAGGGGCTTGCTCCTCATTTGTAAGGGTTGGAGAGCTGTTGTAAAGAGCATTTGCAGCAATAGAAGACAACATTGCATGATTTATGGATGTTTTCTTTGATTTTGTTTATCTTGCATGCATAGTTTTTCCTTCCATGTTAGTTTTAATGTTAGTTTCTTGAATGGAAGTGATAATGGAAATTGTTGTTTTTGTATTTGATGAGCTTTTAGCCCATTCTTTTAGCACTTGTTGACGACAAGCTGCTGTGCAAAGTTAGCCTGGGCTTCTTTATTCCAATGCTACAACTTACTTCAATTGCATGTTCATGATGTGCATGTGCAATTTGAAAATCTGCAGTCCTTAGAAGATTGCACTGGTTTTGTGCAACTTTAGGTTTCTCTTGGCCAATTAAAACTCAGTTTAGGAAGCCTATCTACTTTAGCAGCCACCATTGTTACTGTTCATTCGTAGCTTAGGATTAGAATAGCTTTCTTAACCCTTCTCCTTTTACTGTTTTTTTTAATCCTTGGTTAGAGTAGGACCCAAAGCATCACCATGAAGCCAAATCAGATGAACTTGATGAGTTTCAGCTTGCTATTTTGAGTGGACAGCCACTATTCATTCACTTTCAGCACTTTGAAACTACATTTGCAAACCCAACTTCCATATTTTGTAACTCATTCGTAAGACCGCCTTGTGATTCCAACAAATCACATCAAACTACTGAGGTATCTAAGAACTGTCATGAGCTGACATCCGAGAGACCTTGGGATAGTGTTCTACAATTTGATTGTGGAAGATTATCTTTCAAGAGAGGTAGCGCACCTACGCACTGCCTGTGTTGAAAAGTGCATAAAAAACACATCAACAGAACTGGCGCTAGAAGGAGGGCTGACACGTTGGGAATGCGAAGTTGAAGGTTGGAAGTGATTCATTTTATGCCCTCCTCCTCCTAATGCCGTCAACAGAACTGGCGCTAGAAGGAGGGCATGACATGTTGAGGCTACGAAGATGAAAGATGGAAATCGAAAGGAGAACTTGCAAAGAAGAAATTTGAGATAAGGAGATCTCTTTCAATTCAAAAGTCAGAAAATTTTTAAGGCAAACAAGAGCTAAGTCGAAATGGAGCAGCATTTGCAAATCAACATCACTCAGCTGCATGTAAATTTGAACAAGAGACTGAAGAAGCCATTGGAGCAATTTGCGTTGGTGGATAGATGTCGGATCCATTGCACTTGCAGGCATAGTGAATTGGGGTGTCTAACATTCTTGGACAGAATTGAGAAGGTCTTGCAGGGAGAAATTCCCTTTTGGGAAATATTCCAGCCCTTGGCCCCCACAGACCCAGAGGAAGAATTGACAACCATAGCAGCCAAGGCATTCAAGGAGTTGATCAAGGAAAATTTGAGCAGCAAGGATGGACCAAGATTGGAGGAAATATTAATGTCTTGTTGGTGCAGATTTCACAATGCACCCCACTCTGAATTCACTTGCTCGTCATGCACAAAAATTATCGCTCAAGCCAAGGGTTGTTTGGATAAGTTGGAGCAGCCAACTCTCAATGAGGAGAAGTTATCGAATGAGGCAGAAGATTTGTCAACATCTGGAGGACAGCAAATTAAAAATGAACCAAGAAATTTGACACAAGTTGGTGTTGGGACATCAGACATGGAAAATGAAAACCAAGAGGGAGGAGTTGAAAGTCTTGGGACAACAATGTGCATTGATGAAAATCTGAGTATAACCAGTTTAGAAGACTTTCCCTCCATTGAAGAAGATCAGTCCTCCACTCAAGAAGAGGGATTGGTAGTTGGAGATGAATCAAACGATTTTGTAGTAGTTTGTGCTGGGGAAGCAAATGAAAATGCTGAAAATCAAGAAGAAGAGGAGGCTGAAAGCCTTGGGGCAGCAGAAGGAGATGGTAAAAGCATAAGAAAAATTAGGTCAAAAAACCTCTCCATCTACAATGACAGCGATCAAGAATCCAAAAATGTAGATTTGGAGGAGTGGGAGCAACCACTTGCCACAGCTATCTACTATTCACCTTCCTTCCCAAATGATGATGAGGACTCAATAGCGGAAAGATATGGCCAGGTCATCTCAAGACTAGCGAGGGATTGGACTGAGCTGAAATACCAAGTGGATTTGGAGATATTGTTGCTCCCAAATTGGTGCCGACTCCATGATTCATCGCACTCAGAGCTCACATGTAAGCTATGCCAAGAGGCCATCAAACAAGTCAAAGAACAAGCAAGGCAGCCAAGTGCCCGACCTCCTCTACTTGCTGCCCATATCGAAAAAGAAGACAAAAATCCCAAATCAACTAATGACTCAGTTGAAGGTAGTCCTCAAGAGGATGTTGGGGCAGCAATAGAAGGACAACAATATAGTTTCAAACTTTTGAGGGTTGAAGTAAATCAAGTGGGAATGTTGTCCACCAGTCATCAAGAAGTTCTTCCTCTTGAAGAGTAGTTATGTGCCATGGATAGTGGGCTTTTTGACGAGTCTTTGGAGGGAAATTGTGCAATAGACTTTGGTCCCCTTGATGAGGTTCCATCAATTGATGACTTCTTTCCATTAGGAGCTGCACTATGGAGGTATGCTCATGTCGAGGAAGAGCACATCCCAGAAGACAATAATGACGAATACATACTCCTTGAGCCCTTGAACAATGATGCACTAGAGTTTCCAGATTGGGAGAGGAGATCCTCCATTTACAGCGATAGTGACCAAGAGGAAACAAGTGGGCATTATGAGGAGATACATGAACAAAAAAAGGAAGAAGATAAAGGTGGAGGTGTTTCGATGGCTGCCAACAAATACGACGAGCTTGGTCAACCGCAGGCTACAACTGAGGGTCCTTCCACCTCAATCCTTGTAGATTTTCCTTCACAATCAGAGAGCTGCAATGAGACAGATTCATGCATGTCATCATCTCATGACATTGAACGTCACAAAAATTAGGTAAACACTTGGGAAGGGAAATGGGACAGCATGCTACCTTTTGAAGACGACCATCAAAAGGGCATCAAGATTACAGATGATCGACAGGGCGAGGTGTTCCTCCTTCAAGAACAACCAATTGGGATTGTGGATCTTGCTTACAGCTTGGAAGAGTTGTTTGCTGCCCCGTCCTCCTAGCCTTATGCAAGCTTAAGGTCTACAGTGTTGCACCCTCCACCGTGCCTGCTCGAGGCTGCCAATGCAACGATAAAGGATGTTATGCTTACTCTTGACTATCCAACGCTGCCACCTC
>VDFB02271358.1:1165549784-1165823269 GCA_007258455.2 Sequoia sempervirens
ATGAAGATTGAAGATGGTTATGGATAAAATTTTGATGATGCTGACACCATCAAGGCTTCCTTGGTTTCCTCTTGGGAAAAAATGCTTAATAGAGAAATAAATTTCTTACATTAAAGTGCAATAGGCACCTCCAGAAGGATATCTCTCAGTTTACTTTATATATAGTATTATATATATGCTATTTTTAAAACCCTAGCCCTAATTTAACCCTAGCCCAAGATTTATCTTACAACCCTAATTGAACCCTAACCCTAATTAAATTTTAATCCTAACCTTAAACCTGAGCCTAACTATAATTCTTCTTCTAACCTTAATGATACTTCTAACTCTATTCATCATAATAATTTTAATAATAACCCTAATTCTAATGACAACCCTATCTAATTATAATACTAATTAAACACTAAGCCTAATTAAAACCTAACTCTATTTGAACCATTACCCTAACCCTAATTATATTGAACTCTAATTGAATTGTAACCCTAACCCTACTTGAGTCCTAATCCTAACCCTAAGATTTACCCCAATCTTTATCCTATCACCCAAACCTTAACCTTAACCCTAATTGAACCATTTCCTAACCCTAACCATAATTAAGTTGTAAACCTAATTAAACACAAACCATAACTCAAAATCTAATTGAACCCTAACCCTAATATTTATCCCAAGATTTATTTTAAAATTATAACCCTAATTTAACCCTAACCCTAACACCAACCTTCAACCTAATATTGACCCCAAGATTCATCTTAGAACCCTAATTCTAATTGAATCGTAACCCTAATTGACTTTTAATCTTACCCTTAAATCTAACCCTAATTCTAATTCTAACCCTAGCCTTAATTCTAACTCTATTCATGATTATAATTTTAATACTAACCTTAATTCTAATGACAACCCTAATTCTAGCTATAATACTAATTGAATCCTAACCCTAACCCTAACCCTTATTAGAACCCAACCCTTATTGAACCCTTACCATATCCTAAAATTAATCCTATTCCTAATCCTAATTGTGTCTAACCCTAATTGAAACCTAAACCTAACTCTAGTTGTGTCCTAACCCTAACCCCAACCCTAATCCTAACCTTTACCCAAAGCTTTATCCTATAACCCTAACCTTAACCCTAATCTTAACCTATCCTTAATCTTAATTGAATTCTAATCCTAATTGAACCCTAGCCCTAATTGTAACCTTGATCCAACCCCATGCTAACTCTTAGTCCAAGCTTTATCTTAGAATTCTAATTGAACCCTAATCCTAACTAAGCCATAACCATAATCATAACCCAATTATAATTATAATCCTAACTAAGTGATAATCATAATCATAATAGTAAATAATAATGTTATATAATTTTTTTCATATGATAAACTTATGTGTAAATGTAATTCTTAATCACATTATTTTTTTAAAGATAGATATGCTAGTTCTAAATATATTACTTTAAAAAAATATTTTGTGTAAAAATAAATTTATTATTATTTTTATTTAATTTTATAATTCTAAATTGATTTTAGATGTGCATTTATTATAATTTTTTTATCTATTTAAGTTGCTATATTTTGTACAATAAAACCTTTAGTAAAGCCTTAAAATTACACATTTAAATAATATATATAGAAACGTCCAGAGATATCCTAACCCTAACCCTAACCCTATTTGTATTTGAAGCTCAAACCAAACCCTGATTCCATGTTTACGTTTCCTAATTGAATTGTAACTCTAACCTTTACTGTTACCATAATTAAACTCTAACCTTAATTAAATTATAACCTTAATTGAATCATAACACTAATTGAACTCTAACTTAACTTTAACCCTTTAAATTGAACCCTAACCTTAATCTTAATAGTAACTAGAATTGAGCCCTAACCCTCATTAAATTATAACCCTAATTGAACCTCAAGCCCTAATCTTAATAGTGAACTTTACCCTAACCCTAGAACCTAATTGAAATCTAACCCTAACCCAATTAAAATATAACCCTAACCATGAAACCTAATTGAATTCTAACCCTAATTGAACCCTAAACTTAATTGAACACTAACTTGAACCCTAACACCCATATATAAGTCCATAATTTTTCTTCAAATAATTAATTTAGAGGATTGAATATAATTTCATTAAGACATAATGTTTCTTGACATAATTAGTTTGGAGGATTGAATATAATTGCCCTAAGACAAAATGTTTCTTGACATAATTAGTTTGGAGGATTGAATATAATTGCATTATCCAAGACAAAGTAGAATTTAAAAATAAGCACTAAACTAAAAAGATGGCAAAGGTATACACATTTCACCCTTACACTTATAGTAAAAAATTCAAAGCAATAACTTATTTTAATTTTAAAGCAACAAGTGTTCAAGAGTTAAATAACTTAAATTAATCATATGTTTAAAATTGTTTTTTAAATAACACTCATATACAAGTGTAAAATGTTTCTTGGCATAATTAGTTTAGAGGATTGAATATAATATCATTCTAGAGGCAAAGAAGGATTTAAAAATAAGCACAAAACATTAAAAATGGCAAAGGTATACAAATTTCACCATTAGACTTATACTAAAAAAATTAAAAGCAAGGACTTATTTTAATTTAAAAGCAACTTGTTCAATAATAAAAATAAATTAATCATAGGTTTAAAATTATTTTAAATAAATCGTAACTTATTCTAATCATATGCTTATCACTATATGTTTTCTTATATTTATAGGCAAAGACAATTTCTCTAAAATTAACTAACATGAAGTGATGGTAAAAATAACTAACTTTTTGATTCATCAAACAACGATCTAGTAAAAAACTAATCTATTTAACTTTTGTATGGCTAAACTTGTTTATGATGAACACTTATAATTTTATTTTAATTGAATCCAATTTTTCCTTTTTTCTTTTTTCTTTTTAATTTGAATTATTTTATATGGTAAAGATATACAAATTTCACCATTTTACTTATACAAAAAAATTAAAAGCAATAACTTATTTTAATTTAAAGCAACTTGTTTAATAATAACATAACTTAAATTAATCATAGGTTTAAAATTATTTTAAATAAAGCATAACTTATTTTAATCATAATTTTATTTTAATTAAATCTAATTTTTTTAAAAAAATATTTTTATATGATAAAGGTATACAAATTTCACCATTTTACTTATACTAAAAAAAATTTTGTTAAATGGATCACTTAATTAAAAGCAACTTGTTTAACAATAAAATAACTTAAACATATATTGTTAAGGAGGAAGATATATAATTATAATATTTTATATATTATAATAACATTATTGTATTAAAAATGGAGACTATCTGAACTTGGTAAAGTCTCTTAGGCTCGGTTTGGGTGATCCTCCTTTCTCCCGTGACTTTTTCCGCTTCTTGCGGAAGCCTTACCGCTTGTTTTCAAAGAAGGTGAGCCAATCATCCGCTTGATATGGGGTGGAGACTGCTCGCAATCCTCATGGCAGCCATTGACATACCGCCTGATGGGGAATGGCTACCATAGGAAGCCACTAACTTGAGGCGTGTGCTGACATATCTGTTGCTTCCTGCAGACAATCTGGATTAATGTGATGGCAGTCTTCCATATTCTTCTCAACACTTTGTTCCTGAACACAGAGAAGAATTACTTTAATATCTTGCTGTCTTGATAGGCCCTCCTCGACTTATCCGGTTTCCCCACTGCCGGCCATCTTCCCAAGTGGGTTCTGGCATTATTATTGATAAGCTCCCAAAGTTAATCATTGGGCCCACGATGGTTGTCTTTATGGCACAGCCTCTTTCCTCAAGCCTGGGTGGTCCAGCTCTCCTACCTATGTGATGTATGCTCTGTGGTCTGGCGGGTTTTCTCTGAGGAGGCTGATCTTCTTGAAAGGCACTTTATACGGGAAGCTCTGGCTTCTCCCAAGTGAGCCCTGGTTAGGTGGATAAGGTGTGCAGCCCAAAGCACTTATGGTCTATCTTCGCATACCATGTTATCTGAGGGTCAGGTCGCTAAGCTATTTCTTGAGACAGGTGGAACAAGATCAAATTGCACAAGATATTATCTCATAAGCATTTCCCGGGGATTCCACGGCAGGATCTTCCTCGTTACCCTCTTGAGGGGAAAGGTTCAGTGATTTGGAATACTCTTCAGAAGGGTGCAAAGCTTATTAAGGAAGGTTTATTTTGGATCTGTAGATGTGGAACTGAGGCTCTCTTCTGGTCGGATTCTTGGGATGGATTCCCTCCACTTACTTCTCAGTTCCCCAATCTACTTCCTTTGTGCCAAAGATTTCTCGAGGCTGGCTGGGCTAGGGTGAGTGACTTCAAGTCTGTTGCTTCTTTTGGTCAGTTGGAGGTAGCTCATTGGAAGGATCCCGCAGAGTGGCTAGATTTGGGACTTGCGAAAGAAAGTGTTGAGCTTCACAAGATTCTTCATAGTAGGAGTTGTAGTTCTCTTCTGGAAGAAGATATTCTTGCTTGGACCCATAATCCTAAGGGGGTTTACTCTGTTGCTTCTGGTTATCAGGTGTTATTGGCTCAGAAGTTAAATGGGGCAGAGGTTCATTGGTGGAAAAGGGTGTGGAATAAACTCTCATGGCCTAAATGCAACTACTTTGTTTGGACTTTGGCTTGGAATAGGTGCTTGAATTGGGATAACATTCGTAAACGGGGATTTCAAGGACCTTCAATTTGTGTTTTGTGTGGGGGATGAAGATTCTTTCTTCACATTGTTCTTTCGCGCCCTTGTTGCAGTGCATTGGTGGAGGTGGAAAGTTTCCGTATTCATGCGCTCTTTTGTTGAATTCGGATAGTATGGGAAGATCCTCCTTCTATGGCTTTCCTTGCGTATTGGTTCAGGTCTGGTTTTTCCATGGCAGATTTGTTGGAGCGAACCCAGAATTTTTCGTGACCGTAAGCTGGTGGGTCGGTTGTTGGATGCTATGTTTGGAATGGTGCAGAGTCTCTGCTTTTAAATTTTAAATGTGATGTGGGTTTCCCCTTGGAGAGAGGTGATGCTGAGTTGGTGGCCAGACTAGGTCTTCAAGAAATTCATTCATCTTTTGTCAGTTCTAGGAACTGTAGGCATGGGAAAAAGAGGGTCCAACGGGTTGGAAGGTGGTTACCTCCTCCCAATGGATTTTTAAAGATCAATACTGATGGTTCTTCTAGGGGAAATCCTGGGCCTGCTGGAATTGGTGGGGTTGGCCGGGACTCAGCTGGTTCGGTGATTTTTCTATTCTCTATACATGAGGGGGTGAAGACAGTTAACTTCATGGAGGGTCTAGCAATTCTTCATGCTATGGAGAGGGCCCTTGCTTTGGGATGGAGAAAGGTTATATGTGAAGCTGATTCACAGATTTTGATTAATCTCTTGAATGAGCGAAAGATATCTAATATAAATTGGCAGTTGGCTTCGGTGGTTCAACGGATTCTTCAAGTTAGTTCTCGGATGGAGGAGGCATCCTTTGTTCACATCCCAAGGGAGTGGAATCGCGCTGCTGACTGCTTGGCCAAATGGGCCTCTGAGCAAGATAGTGGTTGGAAGGTTGAGGATTGGGATCAAGTTAACCCTGAGCTGCATCTGGATTTAGACCGGTTCTTGGAAGAGGATAGGAGGATACATGGGGATAGTTGATTTTGTTTTATGTTGTTGGGTTTTCGCCTTGTTTTCTGGGACTGGGTCCCGTGGTTATTATTGTAATGCTCTTTTCTGATTTCTAATAAAAGCTTTACCTTTGATTTCAAATAATATTATAATATAATTATAATATTTTATATATTATAAATATAACATAATATCTTTACAGTCTGTCCAAGGGTGAAAAATATAATACAAGAATATGTAATCGTAAAAAAATATTAAATTAACACTGCTCCGTTTGTTGCTGCTGTATAAACTAAATGGATAAAATAAAACATCATTACTACCCGCCTCGTTTTTCTGCTGCCGTATAAAACTGCACTGCATGGACTTACTGCACAGAACGCAGAAAGTTAAATCCGTAGCATGGATGGGCATAGATGGGGCACATCCATGCCCCGGTGCATTTTCGGGGCTGGATAGACGCTGCCGTGTCTATCCCCCCTTTGTCCCCCATAGCCGATCATGCTTCTCTTAGAGGTGGACCCACTTGTCTGCGTTCGTACTGCATCCCCTAATAGATCCTATTTATCTTAGAGGAAAACCTGCGTGTATGTGTGTGTACTACATCCCTCAATAAGTGATCTCATTTCTCTTAGAGGTGGATCCGTTTGTCTTGTTCGTACCTAGTCCATCCTAGACAGGAAACCCCCTGTTCTTGAAAGGTGATTTCTTTGCCCCTTTTTGTATAGTTAAATATTGATACGTGGTTTCATTACCCTTTTTTTTGCACAGTTCTTCCAAGAAAGACAAACCCATGTTCTTGACAGGCGATTCCATTGCCCATTTACGTACATGCAAATATTGATAGGCAATTTTGCTACCCATTTTTGTATAACTGTTCCTAGATAGGCGACCCTGTGATCTTGATAGGCGATTCCATTGCCCATACCGTATAATCAGTCTTGGATAGGTGAATCTGTATTATTTAGGGATGAATGTGTTTTCCTTTCCATATAATAAATTTTGATAGGAGAATCCATTGGTTTTGTCTGTATGTCTCCTGGTTAATCCTGCATAGGCAGACCCATTCCCTACAGAGTAGATCTGCTTCCTACAAAGATGATCCCGCTGAAACCCTTGATAGGAAAACCTATGACCTACATATGCAGACCCGTTACCTACAGAGGTGGATATATTTTTGATAGAAAATCTAGAGTCTGGATCCATTTGACCACTGAAATCCCACATTGTTGCAATCCTAGTTGTGCAATAAAAACATTTTTATCATCCTTTGATCTTCTGTAATCATCATTTTTGTCACTTCATATTTTCCAAAAGTCATCAAATCATCCATTCAATCAGATAAGTTCATCTTAGGGCATCCTTAATCATTAAACATTCAATCTAACTCCCCTAGACATCAATTTGAGAGCTTTTTATCCAATTTGGGCTAGTTAATCAGTCCTTATCATTGTCATCCTTGCTTGCTTAGGAACATAGCTTGTCCTGAGTTAGTAGTCACTTTCGACCTCATCAATTTGCTTCAATCCAAAGGTAAATTTGTGCCACAATTATCCCTTTGTAGTGTAGAAAAATGTAACCCTTTACATTTTCTCACTTGTTTGGGCCCTCCTAATTTATATTGGACTTAATAATGCCTTAATTTAGTGTTGTTAAATGTAACCCTTTACATTTACACACTTATTTTGGATTTCTTAATTAAATTGGGCTCAATTATGCCTTAATTAGCCCTTTAATTCATTTATAAGCCTAATAAATTACATTTTCCCGAAGAGGAAACCCAACAATAATTAATTCCTAAACATAAAAATTTACATTGAGCAATGTGTGTTCCAGGTATAGGGACCTAGGACCCATTCACCCATGGGCGAATGGGTCCTCCCTAGTCCTTTGGACCTAAATCTAAATTATGTTTTTGGCGGTATTTTAATGTTTTAAAATCCATAATTCAATTTCAGCTTGTGATATTTGAATTTCAGGAAATTAAGGATACATACCTATAAATACAAGGTTATTTCACTATGTTTCACCTAGAAATTTTATGAGTATATTCAAGTGAGAAAAAATATAGCAACGTTTATGATCAAGGGAATTCAAGAGTATATATATAAAAGTTTTATTACAACAATCAAGGTCTATTCATCATGTCAAATTCTTCTTGCATCATGCATGTTTTTGGAGCTAACAACGTGATGTAGGTTTCATGATCAAGTCAAGCATTCAAGGTATCATTTCAAGCAAGGATCAAGTGTCAAGATCCACATCCAATTCAACCATTTCATGCAAATTGTATAACTCCTAAGATCTCCATTATTAAGGTTTCATTCAAGGGTTTGCTGAGTCGTAACATAGCTTTGTTTATTCTTCATTCTCTCTTTCATGCATTATTTAATTCAAGGTTTGATTACCAAAATGGGGTTTGACCAAGGAAAATCCCTATTCACCCAAAACAAACATTTTTCTCTCTTGTATGTGTGATTGCAAATTTAGGATCAAGAAGACCTGAAGAACTTTTGAAGAGAAAGATTTACAAAGTTGTCAAAGTTGCAAAAGTTGTCAAAGTTGTCAAATCACAGAATTTAACCTATAGATTTTATTTTTGACTTTTTGACACTGAAACCTAGACAAATAAGAAGCTTCAGATATGCACCAAAGGCTCTCAAAATATTTTTGCAACCCCTATACTTGGACCCATTCACCCATGGGCGAATGAGTCCCAGATCAGCGTCCAGAAAGCACTTTTGGTGATTGGTACACATGTTTCTGCCCTTCTAAGATCTGCATTATGTTTTCTAGTTTTGCAAATATTGAGCTTAATCTTCAGGTTTCAAGTGTTAGATTGCATTTTGGAGTTGATTTTCTATTTTTTAGTTTTTCTCCCCAAAGTGTTGTTTGACCTTGACCCTCGTCCTTCAAGCATAGGGAAATATGAAGATTCTCACTTAAGGTTGATTCACCTAAAGGTTGTTAATCAATTCTTTGTGGGGATGTCATTTTCTAATGAAATAGCGAGAAATAGGTCCCTCACACATTTTCAAATAATCAAAAACCCCTCTTTACCTATTTTTTGATGTTTCATTTTGGTGAACCCGACATTTGAGCATCATAACTTGTTGATTTTGGAGTCTATTTTCAGCCATAGATCTAGGTTTTGCATTCATTTGAATTGCATTGCATTGATTTGCATCTCATTTAGGGTTGTTTACTTGCATTAGTTTGCATCTCATCTATGGTTTTGGGTTTTGCATTTTTGCATTTTTTAAAATATGGAAAATTCAAAAAATTTAGTCATTTTGCATAGTGTTTACATAACATTACATCATCATTCATTTACATATGAAAATTGAATCAAAATTGCATCTCAAATTAGGTCTTTTTGCTTGTCATTTAACACTATTTTGCACTTGAATTTAGACCTCATCTTACAAAAAATTGAAACTATAACTCACTATCTGAAACCATAACCTAGAAACCATAGAATTCATCTCAGAAACTTGCAAATTAATTTCTAAAAACCCTGAAGTGAGACCCATTCGCCCATGGGTGAATGAGTCCCTGATCAGGGCTTTTACTAAATTTCTAACTATTAAAATCATTGATTCTACCTTCTGTATTTTTGTATTCAGTCTACTATTTCAGTTTCCCAAATTTTTATTATTTGAAATTGTTTATATTAAGCATAATTTGTCAAATTTAGTGCATTGTTTGAATTGAAAATTGCATCTAAAAGACATCATTTTCAGGTTTTTGCATAGCATAATTAAAATATTTTCTTGTTTTAATCTAAAAATTACAAAATATTTACATCCTTCCTTTACAAGTTTGCTAAGAAAAAGTTCAATAACAAGAATGATGGTCATTCTTCCTATTAGGACTGGAAAAATCAGCCTTAAAATTCTCCCTAAAAAATTCATTTCTTTAAAATACCCCTTCCCCAAATTATCATTTTTAATT
The DNA here is from genome assembly GCA_007258455.2 of Sequoia sempervirens. Lineage (NCBI taxonomy): Eukaryota > Viridiplantae > Streptophyta > Pinopsida > Cupressales > Cupressaceae > Sequoia > Sequoia sempervirens. The sequence goes on from VDFB02271358.1 coordinate 1,165,559,336, forward strand.
TCAAAACATTTCATCTACCCGCCCTCCAAGCCATCACATTAATAAATTTTCCTCATCATACTTGTGCAATAAGAAAGTCATGTCACCGAGACTACATCAAATCGACAAGACTCACTTCGGGGTCTCTTTGAAGAAGCGATGAAGTGAAACAACATAAATTTTTTTGAAGAGAGTATACCATGTCGAGGAGACCTATTTTTGTGTCCCCCCAACAATCTGATCAAGATTTTATTGGAAACACTTCAATACATCGGATAGTAACATTTCGGGTCTCTTCAACAACCCGATACTTTGATTATCAAGGAGGAAAATATTTCAATGTGTAATTACACATCAACGTTCCCTTTCGAACATGATTTAGTGATATGTTAGGATGACAATAGAATATCAAAGCAATAATACTAGGACTTCACAATCGAAGAGACTTTGGCATGTCGAAGTGGGTACCTTATGAGTCCCTTCGATATAGAAAAAGGGGAAGAATTTATCGAGGAGAACTATGTATATCGACAAGACAAGGAGAGTTGTCTCTTCGCAAAGCGATGGCCTTCATAATGAAAGTGGACAAAAGAAATATGAAAAGGCTCTGAAACATTGGAGAAACTGGTTCCTAATCACCCCAAAAACCAAAAACAACTTATCAATTGGGAGAAATATCGATGAAAGGGATCTATATCGGCAAAAGTTAAGAATCAATCCCTTCGATATCCCTAAAAGAAAGATGTGAGAAATTGAACTAAAAATTCCATTGAAAGGAAGAATGCATTTTGGAGGAATAAGGATATTGATCCTCCCGATAAAGCGATGGCATTGATCTGTGAATTTGTGAACATAAAGAAATATCAAAGAAATCACTTACAAAGACGGTTTTGAGAAGACATGATGATATTAATATGAAGTCATAGGAGGTCCCTCCAAACTCCTGAAAGATTGAACAACCTAGCATTTATCGGGAAAAGAGATGAATATCGACATGGGTATGAAATTAGTCATTTTGATGTAGTGAAAGCATTAAAATCACTTAAGGTGATAAGACAAGTGATATCTCGAAGAAAGAAATTGGCAGCGATGGAAAGCAAATAAACGGTTGATATTTAAAATAGTAGTAGTGACATGAAAGTTGGCATCACTCAGAATTTATGAACTAGATCCAAGAAAGTTATAGATAGAAATTCTACATAAATCTAGTTGGAGGAATTCTCTTGCACTTGAGGAGGAAAGAAACCAGGAATTCAATGGTGAGTGCGGATGCAAAGAACTAGAAGGAGCGCGACCAACCCAAGTAAGTAACCTAGCTTGAATTGAATTCATCCTATTCAGACCATTTGAAGAATAAGCATCAAGTAGGGTTTGCATCATTCTAAAAGTAAATGGAAAGTATGTTAGAAAAATCCAAACTTTAAAGGTAAAAATTAGACACAAGACACTTAAATCAAGATTTGATTGACCAATGTCCTAGTTCTGGACTGAGGTCCAAAAGAAATGTCCAAATAAACCCAAGAGCTAAGAAATTAGAGGATAAAAATAAGGGATTAGGAGATGTATGGAAGAAAAAAAGGGGTTACGACCTATTCATATACCATTACCATTACAAGAAAATATATAGACACAGGCCGATATCTAACCCATGGAGGCTTAATTTGGGAAAACTAGTAGTATCTAACACGTTTATTAACGTAGAATTGATGAAGGCACTGAAAAAAATGTATAACCCTTAGACTCATATGATCTACTCAAAAGATGGGTCGTCCTTTGTACCCATTACATGAGATTACATCTATATGGTTTTTGAACTAGATTTGAGCATGGCGATGAATTTTAGGATCAAAGACATTCTGGATGAATACCACAGTATGTATGTCAGCTATAAAAGATTGAGATTTCCCTTGCACAAACCCCGAGATGAAGGAAATAGAATCAAAAGGTTTTCAAAAAGTGAGCACCCACCATTTTTAGCTGAATTATTCAAAGAGTATTTTCAATTCACTTACTACTCTGCTGGTCAGGTCTTGGGAATGGATGTACCCACCCTAATGTCCATAGCCCCAATGGTTTTAGCAACATACATACAAAATCAAGATGCTAGACCTCTGGATTACGTAGAATATTTGGAAAAATCCCTCAATGATGCACTGACTTCCATTAAGAATAGTATCAACATCTATTGCAAACATTATTCATTACTCATGCATCTAATCTTATATGAAGGACAATCTATTGGATTATGGAGTGATCATTTACGAATAAGGGACACAGACAATGATGGAAATGTTAGGCTGATACAAATGTGGAATTCAATATGGGATAGTAGATGCACTAGATCACATTACCTTTATTTTGAAGAATACTTTGTGAAGCCACTCTACAAGGTCCTTGGTCACCCTTGTGATTATAATTTGTCATCAGAAATACAAAAGGTTCTTACAACCTAAAGAGAAAGATCAAGCTGGAAAAGTGAACCGCAATTGGGGAGACTGGTATGTCTATGAGGACTGTACCAAGATTAGGGTTTACAGTTTGTTACCATTATTTTTCTTCCCATCTCATTAAGCCTTATGCTAATTCATAAAACCTTTCGTATAAATGTGGGCGACATTTTAAGTCACAATGTGAACCTGAGCGAGGTTTTTCATAGTTCATCAAACTTCTCACTTTGTCGCCCGAGACCCCTTTTATTGCCTCTAAGTGTTACATTGGGCGGTGTTTTATGTGCTTAGTCGAACCTCGTCCTCTGCGTGATTTTTATGAGCCTAGGCGGTCTTTTCCCATCGCACTCAAACTTGGGCACATATTTGTGAAGTTTTGCAAACCTCTTTTATAACCACCCATAGATGTTTGTTTTCAAATTTTCAAAAGACGGTTATATGAAGAATGTTGACAGTGACAACTACCACGTGTCTTAATGCTAAATTAAGACATTAATGCCTATCTTCCCCCATGTTTTTCCATGTAGTTGTGGTTAATAAAATGAAGGAATGAGAAAACATTCTTGTTGCATAAATTTTTGGGGAAGAGCTGGAGGAAGCACGCTTTTCAAATTATGGGGATCACCATTAGAGGTACTTTCAGTTTTATTCATCGCAACCTATCTTATTAATTGCTTACTCTTGCATTAAAGAAGTACATATTTTTGAAAGTCACAATTGCGCATGGAAAGGGTTAAATATGCTAGGTATGAATATGTGTCTGGGTTAACCTATGAGGGGCCTAAGATTGGTGACACTCGGCTAGGGCCTGTAAATCTAGACAAATTAAGAAATAAATTTAACAAACCCAATCCTCCACCTATCATTGAGAGGGTAATGGATAGTGGATTGATTGAGTTTTCCACATTTCCAATAGCAGTACAATGTCCCGAATTAGTGTTGGAATGCATCCGAAATTACAACTCACAGACACGAGAGGTTAAAACAGAGGACAATAGGCTTGTTTTGAAAATTCAGAGGTCATGCATTGTATGTTTGGGGACTTTTAGAAAGATATTCACCAAGTGGACTGTAACCAATTCTTTTCAGTTAGGTTCCAACACACACTTAAAAGGAGGTTTATAAAGGAATGTGATAGCAAAGAATTGGTTAGTCAAGCCGAAGAAAGGAAAATCCCAATTGCCTTGCAATTTTCATAGGAACCATTTGATAAATGAAGTATTTGACATTGTTGTGTTGTTACATAGGGTTAGGGGCAATGAAAATGTCCATAATTTTGAAGAATGGATTTATTTCTTTGTGCAAATCATATTCAACAGAGAACAATTTCTGGATTGGGATAAGATAATTAGTGATCGTATACATGAGTTGATGTCACTCTTTTTTTTGAATTTTTTTTTCTTCATGTCATCCTACTTAATATATGCTCTTGCAAGTACTCGACCTTGGCCCAAATTAAGGCCAAGTGATTTACCACCAGGAAAAGTACCAATCTATGACTACCATGATAAGCTCCAACTTCATAAAAGCTTCTTTCATTTCAGGAGAATTGCTGATGCTTTTACCATGAGAATGGTTAGATAATTGCAGGGGTGTCCAATGATGAGATTGTATCTTGAGGCCATACAGTTTGTTAATTTCTATGGTTGTCATTTTATTCAATTTCAGAGGTTTTCATATATAAGAGTGGGTGGATATGCAGGTTTTCCTATTAAATTTCCCAGGTACCTAGAAGATAAATGGGTAATTATTGAGGTCAACAAATAATTAGCTGATGTGAACAGGTTGTGTCAAGGCAAAAAGAGACTTACCATCAGCTTTCCATTTGGATTTGGTGTGTATAGTTTCCAATCTATATCTGATGCTTTGAACATTGAGGTAGAGCTGTCCAGGTATAATATGCCCTCATATGATGAGCGTGTTCCTTTCGACCTAAAGGACTATGTAAAGGAAAACTTGAAATTGGGTCCTTCTTTCAATCACCAACCCAACCTTGAAGATTGTTGGGCTAATTGTTTTGATGAATATGAGGTAAGGAGGAGAAGCTAGATGAGGATGACAGTGGAATAAATTGTTATTTATGATTTAAAATGGGATTTGCGAGATTTTATTGAAGATGGATATGATATGATTGACCTAGTATACACTAAAATCATAGAGATTCGACCCATTCCTGCCTTGGACTGGAACTTTAAATAAAAAGAAACTATTGAGGCTATAACCGCTGATGTTCTAACTAGAACTTGGGAATGGGTAACCAAGAAGAAAAATGAACAATCTCGCCCTTGTACTAGATCGAAGGAATCACGAGTTGCTAAAGGTACTTCCCAAGCCTCTGCTAGCGTGCAATTAACTAGTAATGTCCCTCAATCTTCATCAACAGGTGCCTAAGGAAGCGGTGATGGGGATCCACCAAACAAGAATGTGTACTCACAAACTTGTGGGGAGGATATTTTTAATTTACCTATCTTGGAAAAGGAAAATGAAGAAGAATAAGAAGGTTTAGAAAGTTTAAATGTTGACTCTCCCCCCTCTCAGAATGAATCACCTATTAGAGAGATAAATCCTTCTAAAATGTCAGGTGTAGCTGTGCCAGTAGGAGATACCCCTCCAGTTACTCAGATGATGTTTACATCCCTAGGCTTTAGGGAAACTAAAGTCACAAAAACCCTAACATGGCTAGAAGATTCACTATCCTGGAAAAGGAAAGCCATACAATCAAGCCTGCTTAAGCAAGACATGGTAAGTCAGCTATTACAGAGAAATTCAACTCCTAAACCTAAGAAGCTGAAAACCATTGCCAGGCTTATAGATGATACTGAGTCAGGGAAACTCCAACTAGATATTGCACACCCATATGTGTAGAAATATTCCTCACAAGCAACAATGAGTGATTTTGAGGTGAATAGGGTTGACCTCAGTCCTCCTACCAAGGATGGGGATGTTCACATTTTCCAAGTATCAACAACTAGAATGGTGGAGAGATCGAAGAAAGATAAAGAAAGCAAGGATGAATTAAAAGCTCAGGTTCAAAAATTGACTACTTGTTTGAAATCCATTTTTGAGGTCGTCCCACAACCCATTTCTCAAGAAGATGCTTCTATAGAGTCTCTCACTATGGTTGGAAAGGAAGCCCTGTCTAAAATCAAAAGTAGTCAAGGTTTAAGTCAGGCTATGGATGACTGGAATGAATCCCTTATCAAGAAGGGAAGCCTTATTATTTTTGAATCTTTTAAACATTTTCAAGAAGCAAATACTTTGAGGGATACCCTAGGAGATGATATCATTGCCATTGAGAAGGAAGAGAAATTGTGGGTTAATTATCAGACTGAATTGGAACTTTGGATGGGCTCAGATATGGAAAATCTGGCCATAGATCAAATCATACCTAATGCTTCAGATACTCACTTCCTGTCATGGTCTAAAGGAGTAGAATGGAAATTTTAGGTTTCCAAACAAAGTTTACAAAATCTTAGAGAGGTTATCAATGAATGTGATGTCATTTCAGATGAGGCATTAAACACCCTGATAGCTCTTGGTCTGCTGCAAGATAAAAATGGGATCAAAGATAATGTAGACACTAGAAGCTTAACTGCTGATTTCTAGAAAACAGTTAAAGAAGCTCTTGACATACCCACTCCTAATGCTGAACACTTATAGAAGCTAAGTGAATTACACTTGGTATCATCTTAGGCAATAGATCATTTGAAAGTTTGCGAGCAGTGCATGGAAATGGCTAAAGATCTCCATTTGACGTGGAAAGTGAGGATGAAAAATGTGGCTATCCCTCAACATAAAGATCTGATGCATGTCCTAAAGAATTTTCAAGCGTGGCAGAAGAGACCCTTGGTGATCTAGGAAGCTGGAAATGAAGTGACACAGTCGTAGTGGCATGACTCTTCTTTATTTCTCTTATTTTTCTTTTGATTAATGGGCCATGGACATGAAGAGGCGAAAATCATTCACCTATTTAAAGATGTATCTATTTTTCATATGTTCTCTCTAGACATTACTCTCCAAGTTTTGTTCAGTACTATCGATGAATGAAATTACCATTTTGTCTATGTGCAATTTGGCCGAGTTTATCTAATTCTTAAATCTTTGTGTTTAAGAATATATGTTGCATGTCTTATCTTGGTATGAGAAGTGCAGTTCTTACATTTAGTTTCATTTCTCATGTGGTATTGAGTGAATATTTTATCTCTGATGATTAATTAGTCTTTGCTAATATTTCCTGTTTACCGCTCAAGCACCTGGTACTTGGAATTTTCTAATATTGGGTTTACCTTTTCTACTTTCTGGTTAAAATCGTACACATTGTTTTACTTTTTTTGTTCTTTTAATTCATTGCATATCTTATGAGGGAGCTGTACCTCGAAAAAATTCAAAGAGTATTAATCTTGTTTAAAGATAAATATTCAGAGCTGTTGGCTAATTTCTTGCACCTTGTGGGCATTTAATTGTAAATTCTCAAAGGTGTAAAATCTGTTAACCAATAGATTTTTGGTGACTCCGTTGGGGATTCAAATTGTTAAATTGGTCACCTTATCTAGACATATATCACAAGTTAATTAATCAACCCTGTATTTTCATAGATTTACTAGAGGGGAGAGAAGTAGGGGGAACTCTGACCCTGTTTGTGAAACTTTGCAAAGAAATATTTTTTCTTATATTATTCCCTCTAAGCGAAGGGCTAGGAGCTGACCAAATTCACCTACTAGAATACTTGTTAACCATTCTATTGCTCAAATACTTGTTTTACACGAGACTGCTTTACCAATTGTGATCAACTTTCCCCTTACTATGCCTAACCCACAACCTGTCCCTTGGGGTGCTGCTATTGGTCCTTTGCAGTTAGGAAATAACTTACATGGTTTACCTGAATGGTCTCGTAAGAATTTTCACAAGTTTATTGGGGATGGTAAAATTTCACTAGAAGAACACATTGATGCCTTTTTTGCTACATGCGGTGTTCTCGCAGTACAAGAAGATGTTGCTGTCAGGTTGTTCATGGAATCCTTAACTGATGCAACAACACAATGGTTTTACCAACTACCGCATGGATGCATCACCAATTGGGCTACTATGCATAGCAAGTTTGAGGCCAATTTTAAAGGTGGAGATGACTTAACGCTGCTTGCTCAAGTTACTCATTTGAAAAAGGAGGTGAATGAGCCCATGAGGGACTTTGTAGCCAAATTTAATAGAATAATAAACTGGATTATAGTTGATAAAAGACCCTCTGTAGAAACACAAAAATGTTTCTTCATCAATGCACAACACCCAGATATTGGTCTTCTTTTGAAGAGACAACCACGAAATAATCTTGAAGCTACACAAGTATTGGCCGTGGAACTGGAGGATGATTTTATTTCAGTTGGAAAATGGAAAAAAGAGCTGCATAACAGTAAGGCACTTCCAACCACTTCTTCTAATCCTATGATTCAAAGATTAGCTAATGACATAATTGCTCTCAAGAGGTAGATGTCGAAGGGTAATCGACTTTATCAAGACATACCTAGGAAAGATAATTTTCAACCAGGGAATAAAGCACTGCCCTTGCCCACAACTCAACAAAGGTTGGTGATTGAAGCTCCTCCTCCTGATAATAAGAACATGTGTGTCTTCCATCTCATAGCTGATCATGATGGTGCAAATTTTCCCGAGATGAATAGGTTTATATAATTGACTACTACTAAAGAAGTCATAGAAGAAGTTATAGAAGAAGGCACATCATCTAATCAATATGGTAACTCTGTGAATGGATATTTATAATATGAACTCAATGATGATAGAGGAGGAGATGTGTACATCACTTTAGATGATGCTACTTGTGCTACTATCACTCGAAGTCAACAACATTCCAACCAAAAAGGTATTCCTAATTCTCCTAAATTTTTACTCACAAAGGCTAGTGTAACCTCAAAAGGTGAAAATGCTTCATCTAGTGTAGTCAATAGTTCCTCAAGAAATCCCATTGTGTCATCTTCTGAAAGTCAATTTGGAGCTTTTGATATCATAGAATTTTGTAAATCTACCAAAATTCAAGTATCCCAAGCTGAATATTTAAAAATGAATCCTAAAGAACTTGATAGGCTGATTGAATATGTTAGACCAGTGAATTCTGAATTACATGCAGGCTTAGATGAAACAATAGTTAAGCCTCAAGACCCAGCTACTAATGTCGTATCCTACAGTAAACCATCCTCTACATCGGCCTCTGATCCGAAACCTTACCCTTTCTATGTCTCTTTATTTGTTAATGGATTTAGGGTTAATAATTGCATCATTGATTCAGGTGCCTCTGATAATGTGATGCCTGCACAAATTGGTAAGGCCTTGGGAATAGAGATGACCAAAACATTTGGAAAATGCTACTCGATGGATTCCAAGCAGGTTCCCTTGCTGGGATAGATTAAATATGCTCAAGTTGCACTTGGTGCTTATCCAAACAAGCGACTCAAACTCACCATACTAGTTGTAGACATACCTGCTAGCTATGGTATGCTTTTGAGCAGAAGTTTTTGCAAAGATTTGGGTGGATAAATACAACTGGATTGGTCGTATGCCACCATACCGGTTGGTAAAGAAAAGGTATGTCTTGAACTTGAGTCAAAGGCTAAGATAATAGTGCTTAAATCTGAAGACCCTAAAGCTCAAATATTGTATGAAGTGAACGAGTTTGGAAATTATATGCTTTTCTCTGGTGAAGAAAATGGAAACACTTCATGTGCCTCAAATCTAGAATCTGAGCTCTAGACAATGGAGTTTGACGGAAGTTGTTCCCACGTTGGTTTAGGAGCGGGTGTTGTTCTCATTTCCCCTTCTGGTGAGAAATTACCTTTTGCATACAAGTTAGAATATGATAATACTAATAATACCGCTAAATATGAAGCTCTTTTGTTGGGTTTAATTGAGGCTAAAGGTATGGGAATTAAGATGCTCAAGGTTTTGGGAGATGTTGAATTGATTGTTAAGCAAGTGCGAAGTGTCTTCACTGTTAAGAATGAAAGATTGAAGCATTATCAAAATCGAGTCTGGGATGCTATCAATAACTTTGATGGCTTCTCAATTGAAGCTATTACCAAAGAACTTAACATGAGAGCTGAATCATTAGCTGTTTCTGCCTCTTTTCTTCTTCCACATCCAAAATTCAAAGACAAATCCTATAGAATTGAGTTAATCTACTGACCAAGTGTTCTTTATAATGTCAACCATTGGCAGGTTTTTGAAAATGATAAACAAATCTAGACCTTTCTAGAAAATGCTGGGGCCTTTGCTCAAACATTCTTTGAAGGGAGCGACAATCAGTGTAAGGATTTCTGCCCAAATGATGTAGCTGATCTCCAAGATAAAGTTATTCAATTAAAAGGGAATAAAATACCTAAAGGTTTAGTTTCTCTTGAAGATTTATTTGATCGCCATGACCATTCCGTCAAAAAGAAGATGAGTAATTTTGTTGGACACTCTGATGGGTTTGAAGCAGTAAATATTGGAGACTCTACTTCTCCCAAAATAGTATATATTGGTAAGTGTTGCTCCCCAAAAGAAAAAGAAAAACTAATAGCCTTGCTAACCAAGTACAAAGAGGTCTTTTCCTGGTGTTATGATGATTTAAAAAATTTCATGAATGGGAAGTTGTAGCATCATATACCACTCAAGGAAGAGAAAGCCACCTTTAGGCAGAAACAAAGGAATTATAATCTCATGGTAACCGATGCCATCTTCAAGGAAATTAACAAAATGCTAAAGGAAAGGATCATATATCCTATACACCATTCAACTTGGGTGGCTAATATTGTGCCAATACTCAAGAAAAATGGGGAGATTCAAATATGTGTTAATTTTAGGAATCTTAATCAGGCATCACTAAAAGATAATTATCCTTTACCTAACATGGATCATATTTTGCAAATAGTTGCTGGCTCAAAGATGATGTCTATGTTAGATGGATTTTTAGGATATAATTAGATCAGCGTATCAAGAGAGGATCAACATAAAACAACATTTACCACACCTTGGGGAACTTTTTCTTATAATCAAATGCCATTTGGACTTATTAATGCATGAGCCACATTTCAACGTGCAATGGATTTATCTTTTGGTGACCTCCAAAAAAAATTTATAATCATCTACTTTGATGACTTGACAGTGTTTTCCAAGAAGAGGATTGATCATTTGCAGGATCTGGAATGGGTCTTACAAAGGTGTGAAGAACATGGAATCTCTTTAAATCCAAAAAAGTCTATTTTTTCTATCACAGAAGGAAAGATCTTAGGCCACATCATATCTAAAGAAGGCATCAGAATAGATCCAGACCGAGTTAAAGCTATCTTGCAATTGAATCTTCCTTCAAGCCGAACTGGTGTAAAATATTTTTTTGGTCAGGTAAATTTCCTGAGGAAATTCGTTCCAGATTTTTCTAAGATTACTAAACACATTGTAGATATGATGAAAGAGAAACCGGGTTTTAAATGGAATGAGGCTAGGAAGTAGGCTTTTGAAAAACATTAAGGAAGCAATTGCTTGAGCTCCCATCTTGGTCAGTCTGGACTTTAAAAAGGATTTTATTATTTATTGTTACACTTTGGAGCATACCACATCTGCTATACTATTATAGGAGAATGAAGATAAAGTTTAGGTGCCTATTGCTTTCATGAGAAAACCATTGAAGAAGCATGAGCTTAATTACTCTCCCATTGAAAAGCATGCATTTGCAGTGGTCAGAGCAGTTAAACAATTCTGGTTCTATATTCTTCACTCACACTCAGTGGTTTATGTTCTAGACCCAGCTGCCAAAAGCATACTGACCCAACATGATATTGAATGCAATAGGAGAGGCAACTGGATAGCTAAGGTACTAGAGTATGACCTAGAATTAAAGACCACTAAGCTAGTAAGAGGGAAAGGACTTTGTAAGTTGATGGAAGAAAATGTGAAAGAAGAAGAAAGTGAAGATTTACCATTGGTATTAACTGTTAGCCTACAAGATGAGTGTTTCTCTGATATTTCTTATTTCCTTACTTATGGGAAATGTCCAAATCACCTCTCGAGCAATCAAAAAAGGAATTTGAAGCTAAAGGAAACTAAGTATGTCATCTGGGATGACATCCTGTACAAGAGAGGTATAGATGGAACCTTCTTAAAATGCGTTGATAAAGCTCAACAAGAACGACTACTTAACCTTTTCCACAATGAGGCCTGTGGTGGTTATTTCTCTTCTACTATGACCACTTTCAAAATCATAAGACATGAATATTAATTGCCTGGTATATTTAATGATGCATATCACTAGGTTGGTAAGTGTGAAAAATGCAAATTATTTGCAGGAAGGCCTCAATTGGCAGCCTTGCCACTCAAACATGTGGTTATTGGTGGACCATTTTAGTATTGGGGTCTTGATTTTATTGGTCCAATCATTCCACAATCTAGCAAAGGTCATACTTATATTATCACAGCTACAAATTACTTCACCAAATGGGTGGAAGCAATTCCATTCAAAAGAACCACTTCTGAGGTAGTCTGTGATTTTATCAAAGAAAACATTTTGGTCAAGTATGGAATTCCACATAAGCTAGTTGCTAATAATGATACTAGTTTTTCATCCAATGAATTCTCACTTTTCTGCTATGATCACAGAATCTCTATTTCCCATTCAGCTGATTATTACCCACGGGGAAACAATCAAGTAGAATCAAGTAACAAAAATCTGATAAACATTATAAAAAAAGTTAGTGAGAGACAATCAAAAAGACTGGCATAAAAATTTATATGAAGCCCTATGGGCTGATCAGATAACTCTGAAATGAGCTATTGGAATTACCCCCTTTGAGTTGGTTTATGGAGTGGAAGGCACACTCCCTCTTTCATTAGAATTGCTAGTTCAAAAATTACAAACTGCTATAGAGGAAGTTGAATTCAGTGATGCTTTAGAAAAAAGGATCCTGTACTTAACCAAACTACAGGAACAATGTGAAGAGATGGTAGAAAAGATAGCCATACATCAAGTGAGGGTCAAGAAGATTTTTGACAGGAACTACCAGCCTAGAAAATTCATGCTTGGAGATTTAGTTCTGTTGTGGGATAAACACAGAGAACCTAAAGGTGCGCATAAGAAGTTTGATTCACTGTGGATCTTTCATTTTAAAATCATTCAAGAACTCGAGCCTAATACATTCCAGCTGGCATACCCTGATGGGACCCCCTTGCCTATTCCCTATAATGGGAAAGATATGAAGTTGTATCAACTATGATGGCCTTCATGGCCTCCCCTCCTTTGTACATAGTTAGTTTAGGGTTTTTTTTTGGTTTTTGGCTTTCCTTTGGTTTGTTTCCTTGCTGCTAGAGAGTACATTCTATATAGACCGACTCTGTTGCCCAATGGATAAGACACTGATCCACTTCCATTTAAGTTGGGTTCATTACTTCATCCTTATTAGATAACGTGAATTTGCAGCCTGCATCTCGGCAAGCCTTATATACTAATTCCGCCAGAAATATTCACATTATAAATCGGTGACATTTTAGAAGTCAAAGTGTAGACGAGGCGGGGTTTTATGGATTCATCTACTCACTTTCTAGCGCTCCGAGACCCCCTTTTGTTGCCTCCTAGAAGTGTTACATTTAGGCTGATTGTTTTATAGCATGATCCGAGAGCACTCATCCCTCAGAGCATTGATTGTTATGAGCCTAAGTGGTCTTTTAAAATTAAATTACTTTCGAACTTACCTTGGGGTGCATATTTGTAGAGTTTTTTTTGAGACCTCTTTTAACTTCTGTAGATGTTTTATTTTCAAATTTTCAAAGAAACCTTGATTATATAGAAGAATGGTAGCGATTGGCCCATTTCTGTATGTCCTTAATGCTAAATTAAGACATTAATGCCTATCTGCCCCCATGTTTTTCTGTGTATTTGTGGTTAATAAAATGAAGGAATGATAAAACATTCTTGTCGCGATAATTTTTGGGGAAGAGTTGGAGGAACCGCACTGTTCAAATTACGGGGATCACCATTAGAGGTACTTTCAATTTTATTCATTGCAGCCTATCTTTTTAATTGCTTACTCTTGCATTGAAGAAGTACATATTGTTGAAAGTCACAATTGCACATGGCAAGGGTTAAATATGCTGGGTATGAATATGTGTCTGGGTTAACCTATGAGGGGCCTGAGATTAGTGACACTTGGCTAGGGCTTGTAAACCTAGATGAATTAAGAAACAAATTTAGCCAACCCAATCCTCCACCTATCATTGAGAGGGTAATGGGTAGTGGATTGATCTAGACTTCCGCATTTCCAATAGTAGTACAATGTCCCGAATTAGTGTTGGAATGCATTCGACATTACAACTCACAAACATGAGAGGTTAGAAAAAAGGACAATAGGTTGGTTTTGAAAACTTAGAGGTCTACCTTCGTGTCATGTTTGAGGACTCCAGAAAGGGAAGAATATTCACCAATGGACATGACCAATTCTTAGATTGAGTTCACTACCAAAAAGGGGGTTTACAAGAATGTGATAGCAAAGAATTGGTTAGTCAAACCAAAGAAAGGAAAGTCCCAATTTCCTCGCAACTTGCACAAGAACCATTTGATAAATGAAGTTGCTAACATCGTGGTGTTGTTACTATTGGAAACAAGCTACACTGAGAGGGGGGTGAATCAATGTATTGAAAAAAATAACTTTATTATTCTGACCTTTAATCCACTTAGAACATTTAATCAAAAGCAATATGCAGAAACAAAAAGTCAGAAACCACACAACCATAACACAAGGATTTTTACGTGGAAACCCTGTTAAGGGAAAAACCATGGTGGATGCCCAATCCATAATAAAATCCATAATAAGTTCTGAGTATAACCAAAAGAAGTATTACAAAATGGGAATGCACTTGCATTCAGGCACACTACCTAGAGCTCACTACTCAAAAGGATGGGCTCACTGCCCTTACAATGATTTGGATTAGATATAAAAGAAAATGAATTGAATAGATAGCGTCTTCTAATGCTGGATTACAGTTTTGATTAAGCTTTGATGATGAACTTATGTCCTTATGACTGATATTGAACTTCTTCTCTGCTCTACTTCAAGTTCGCACACAAAATCCTTATGCACAAGTGAAACTACTCATGATATCGCTTAACTAGTCCTTGGATATTCGCAACATACACCAACAATTTTTTTCATCATACAAAATGATGTAATTGATCATCTAAATATATCAGCGACTAAGGGTTTAATTGCTACAAGTCGACTCAATAAAACTTAAGAATATTTGTAACTTGTCGGCCCAAATCATGAATAAATTTGATGTGTATCCAAACAACTCAGCTAGTCCATAGCCATGACCAATAATTAAATATTTGAACATGAAAACATCTTGAATAATTCCACTTAACACATCCACAGGGCGCCACATTCCCTGAGTCGACTACAACAGACAAATAGACAAAAAAGTGTCCTACCAGACCTCCAATATCATACTGCAACAAATGCAACACCACAAAACTTGATAAGAGGATAATCCATGTGCTCAAAAATCAATTCCAAAGATCCACAACATAAAAGGATGATCCGGTGAAGCCGTCTGACTGGATACCATGTTCCTCAAGTATTCTGCCAGTAATACACACTGTATCACTTTATCTTCCGGTGTGACTGGATACTGAACTGTGGATCATGGGAATGACTTCAGTTGCCATCAATGACAACATTAGAAGCCATATGCCAACAATCTCCCCCTTTGGCATTGATGGCAACACTTAGTGAAAAATGACTAAGTGTCGAGACTGATAAGTACACTATGAAAATGTAAAATACTACTCTCCCTAAGAATAACAAAGCATTTTTCACTTCACTCTCTCCCCCTTTGACATCAATGAAAAAATTTTCAAAACTGTACAACCATATCTGGAGACTTAAAAAAATTTGAAGACGTCTGCAAAGACATTCTTCAGTCCACTTAAGTTTGAGTCCCACACAATTTTCAACCTCTCTAAAATAGTACTTGAATTCCTTGATGACAAATACTGCCCACCAATGGGTCAAATGAGTTGGAAATAGTAGCCAACTACTGCTCAATATCTTTCACTTGCTTCTTATTTGCTTCAGTAAATTTTGACAAGACTAAGCAAGACTTGTACACTTTTCCTCCTTAGGATATAGGGCTTTGGATATTCTTTATCGCGAGGGGCCCACAACAGTTGTTACCTTTACGACAATCGGTACTTTAAATTTCAACCCCAATGCTGTCTCTTTGGGCTCCTTTGTTTTAAGTTTTTTCAAAATTTGGAGACCATTATTTACATAAAAGCTTCTATTTCTTTTCCTTGCTTGGGATACGGGCTTTCTCAAATCCTAAAGTGGAACTTATAAGCTTTTCTCTGGCCATGGGTGCCAAATAGCTGTTTGTGGGATCGGTTGGTGGGTACACGAAAAGTGTTGGGCAGCGCATCCTCGAGGTAAACATCTGCTTCCATACCCCAAAGGGCGCAGTCAAAGCGGAGTTCTAGGATCAATGGTTTCCATGTGACGTTAGTGTTATATCCTTTAGAAACATATAGTGTCTTTATCTGCTCCACCCCAGCCTGCATTAGGGATTCTCTCTGGCCTGCATCAAGCTTTTGGCTTTTTTTTTTCGTAGGCCCACATGATTGTGTTTGTGGGTGTAGATCCTCAAATTTGCATGGTACTATCCCTAGATCTGAACAGCTACCCACGGCGCTATCATTCACCGTAAAATTAGACTTTACCAGCTCCGGCATTTCCAACGGGTGGAGTAGAAATTACGAATGATTAATGGGTTTCAGTTTGAATACGTTCTTCTTGTATGCTGCTGATTTTCTCGGATTCTAGTAGTTGACCTACGAACCAGCTACGCCCGCGGATCAAAATCTGCATTTTGTTGTTGAATAAACTGTATGTTGTATGGATGGCTCCTTGCGGGCTAAAGATTCTCCCTAGCTTGAATTATGGTAAAATATTATGGCCTATAAACCACATGGATTACCGACTTTGTAAACTTTTGGCAATATAGTCAATAGTCATTTGCCCTTTTGTCCCAATGGGGCCGATTTAGCTTTTGGTAACCCACATCATTCTTTACAAAACAACTAGCACGGAGATATAGAAATCTTTTGCGAATTGCAAAAATTTCTTATCTTCTAGGGTTTTGAATTCTGGTTTCACAGAAAAATATTCTTGAACTATGTGATGAGAATACAATTCCAATAACTGTGAACTACCCAAATCTTCAATATTTGCATGCACATATGCCCTAATATCTTCAATATGCAAAACTTCGTATGACACTGATGAAAATGCACCTAAGGGCTTTGTATCTACAGACTTATAGAGATGCCATTTGAATTTTGGACCACGGCTTATGCATGGCACATTCATAGCAGTGGGCATAATTGCGGACACGCACAAAATTTACAGGTTTGTAATAGAAGCGCACTTTGGAGGCTGAAAACAAAATTTATTCGTAAGATTCTCCACTCTATGCTTAGATCTGTGAATTTACAATTATCACCCTCAAGAAGCTCTCCAGACCTCTTTCTTTTGAATGTAGAATAGCAAATGAGGGTGGAAGCTATTCTTTTATTGTCCTTGAATATAACTTTTTACTTTTGCAATAAATGCCCTTTCCCTAACTCAACTAGTTTACTATCTTTTATGTTCCGAGACAAATAATTCTTATGAGGGTCCCCATTATTCTTCACTAATGCCAAGATTCTAGTACCAATCACTTGTAGGGGGTTTAGGAGTTTTTCTTGACAACTCCCCCTATGGCAGAGGCCTGAGATCAATTTCCTGAAGTATTACCAGAAGTGGCTTCTGGTGTGGGTCCATTTCCTTCTACAGAGGGATTCTTCTTCACCCATTTCTTCTGCATTTGCTTCTTGATATCATCAGTAGTTACTTTCCATTTTCCTTTAGCATCAGGTTGCATGTTCTGTTTTACCAAACCTCTTTTGTTCCAACAGAATCTAGAAGTGTGAACAAATTTGTTGTAGCTATAGCACACAACACCTATCTATCCAGGCCAATTGTTCCACTAATTTTTTCTTGATCTGCACTGGTTAGCAATATGTCCAAGTCTATTGCATGCATAGCATCTGACATCTCTATGAATTTTTTTTAGCACAACTCCGCATTCACTTGACTTATGTCCATACTTATAGCAACTAAAGCACTGACCTGAGAATGATGGTCCACTTGCATTCACCTTACTCCTCCAATGAGAAGCCATATGACCAAATTTATTGCAGGTATAAAAAATAGCCATTAAATCTTTGAGCATTAGGTTTCCTTACTAGATTCCTTCTGGGTCCTTTCATCTGGTTTCCTTGTCCTGAAGTCCTTTGTTCAAAGCTCCTTTGTCCAGATCCAAAGCTTTCTCCTTCTTCATAGCCAATACCTCGTCTATCACCATCATTTCTTTGTCCCTTGATTAATTCATCAAGTTTGGATAAGCTTGCTTTGAATTTCTCCTTGAACTCATTTGCAGTAGCAAGTTCATCTCTGAGTTCATCAAGCTGCTTTTCAAGCTCTTCTTCATTGTTCTTGGATTGTTTCAATTCATTATCTAGTCGGGTACATTGTTCTGACTTTTCTTTCAAAGATTGTGCAAGCTTTTCTTCATTCTTCTTTCTGTCCTCAAATTCCTTGGTCATTAACATCATGACAGATTCCATCTCATGCTTCAAGGAAACATTCTCTTGGGAAAAATTTTCACACTCTTCTATTTTCTCTTTCAAAACCTGACTGAGTTGTTCATCTTCCATGGTTTTGTTCTTCTGTTTCAGCTCACCACATAACTCCTTTATTTTCTCCCTTGATTTGTTGATCTTGTCTTTTAAGGGCTGGATGAATTTTTCTACATTTGTAATATTTTCTTGTAGTTCCCGGATCTTAGACTTTGACTGGTCAAGATTATCCAAGGCCACCATGAGTTGCTATTGAAGATTGCTTGTATCCATTGAGAACACTTTCCAAGATCTCCCCAAGTTGTTAGACTTCCTTCGAGGAACTCGCTCTAATACCAATTGTTGGAAACAAGCTACACTAAGAGGGGGGGTGAATCAGTGTATTGCAAAAATTAACTTTATTATTTTGACCTTTAATCCACTTAGAACATTTAATCAAAAGAAATATGCAGAAACAAAAAGTCAGAAACCACACAACCATAACACAAGGATTTTTATGTGGAAACCCTGTTAAGGGAAAAACCATGGTGGATGGCCAATCCACAATAAGTTCTGAGTATACCCAAAAGAAGTATTACAAAATGGGAATGCGCTTGCATTCAGGCACACTACCTAGAGCTCATTTGTCAAAAGGATGGGCTCATTTCCCTTACAATGATTTTGATTAGATCAAAAAGAAAATGAACTGAACAGATAGCATCTACTAATGCTGGATTACAGTTCTGGTTAAGCTCTAATGATGAAATTTTGTCCTTATGACTGATATTGAACTTCTGCTCTGCTCTGCTTCAAGTTCACACAAAAAATTCTTGTGTAAGTGAAATTGTGCATGATATCGCTTAACTACTCCTTGGATATTCACAACACACACCAACACTTGTTTTCATCATACAAAATGATGTAATCGATCATCTAAATATATTAGCGACTAAGGGTTTAATCGCTACAAGTCAACTCAATAAAAATTAAGAATATTTGTAACTTGTTGGCCCAAATCATGAATAAATTTGATGTGTATCCAAACAAGTCAGCTAGTCCATATCCAAGACCAATAATTAAATATTGGAACACGAAAAAATCTTGAATAATTCCACGTAACACATCCACAGCGTGCCACATTCCCTGAGTCCGCTACAACATACAAATAGATAGAAAAGTGTCCTACCGGACCTCCAACCTCGTAGTACAACAAATGAAACACCACAAAACTTGATAAGAGGATAATCCACGTTATCAACAAGCAATTCCAAAGATCCACAACATAAAAAGATGATTCGGTGCAGCCGTCAGACCGGATACCCTGTTCCTCAAGTATTCTATTGGTAATACACACTGTATCACTTTATCTGCTGGTGTGACTGGATATTGAACTATGGATCATGGGAATGAATTCAATTTCCATCAATGACAACATTAGAAGCCATATGCCAAAAGTTACATAGGGTTAGGGGCAATGAAAATGTCCACAACTTCAAGGAATGAATGTATTTCTTCATCCAGATTATATTAAGTGGGGAACAATTTCTGGATTGGGCTAAGATAATTAGTGATCGTATACATGAGTTGATGTCACTCTTTATTTTGAATAGATTTTTCTTCAAGTCATCCTACTTCATATATGATCTTGCAAGTACTCGACCTTGGCCCAAATTAAGGCCAAGTGATTTACCACCGGAAAAAGTACCAATCTATGACTACCATGATAAGCTCCAACTTCATAAATGCTTCTTTCATTTTAGGAGAATTGCTGACACTTTTACCATGAGAATGGTTAGAGAATGGTAGGCGTGTCCAGTGATGAGATTGTCTCCTGAGGCCATACAATTTGTTAATTTCTATGGTTGTCATTTTATTCAATTTTAGAGGTTTTCATATAGAAGAGTGGGTGGATATGTAGGTTTTCCTATTAAATTTCCCAGGTACCTAGAAGATAAATGGGTAATTATTGAGGTCAGCAGACAATTAGCTGATGTGAACAGATTGTGTCAAGGTAGAAAGAGACTTATTGTCAGCTTTCCATTTGGATTTGGTGTGTATAGTTGCCAATCTATGTTTGATGCTTTGAACATTGAGGTAGAGATCTCCAGGTATAATATGCCCTCATATGATGAGTGTGTTCCTTTCGACCTAAAGGACTATGTAAAGGAAAACCTAAAATTGGGTCTTTCTTTCAATCACCAACCCAACCTTGAAGATTATTGGGCTAATTGTTCTAATGAATATGAGGTAAGGAGGAGAAGTTGGATGAGGATGACAGTGGAACAAATTATTATTTATGATTTAAAATGGGATTTGTGAGATGTTATTGAAGATGGATCTGATATGATTGACCCAGTATACATTGAACTCATAGAGAGCCTACCCATTCCTGCCATGGACTGAAACTTTAAAGAAAAATATACTATTGAGGCTAGAACCATTGATGTTGTAACTAGAACTAGGGAATGGGTAACCAAGAAGAAAACTGAACAATATCACCCTTGTACTAGATCGAAGGAATCACGATCTGTTGAAGGTACTTACCAAGCCTCTGTTAGCAGGAAATCGATTAGTAATATCCCTTAGTCTTCATCAACAGGTGCCCAAGGAAGCGGTGATGGGGATCTACCAGACATAAATGTGTACTCACAAACCTGTGGGGAGGATATTTTTAATTTACCTATCTTGGAAAAGGAAAATGAAGAAGAAGAAGGGTTAGAAAGTTTAAATGTTGAATCTCCTCCCTCTTAGAATGACTCACCTATTAGAGAGATAAATCCTTCTCAGATGTCAGGTGTAGCTATGCCAGTAGGAGATAATCCTCTAGTTACTCGGACGCTGTTTGCATCCCCAGGCTTCAGGGCAACTAAAGTCACAACAACCCCAACATGGCAAGAAGAATCACTATCAAAGAAAAGGAAAGACATACAAGCAAGCCTGCCTAAGCAAGACATGGTAAGTCAACTGTTACAAAGAACTTCAACTCCTAAACCTAAGAAGTTGAAAACCACTGCCAGGTTTATAGATGATATTGAGTTAGGGACACTCCAACTAGAAATTGCACATCCATTTGTGTAGAAAGATGCTTCACAAGTAGCATTGAATGATTTTGAGGTGAATAGGGTTGACCTCGGTCCTCCTACTAGGGATGGGGATGTTCAAATTTTCTAATTATCAGTAGCCAGAATGGTGGAGAGATCGAAGAAAGATAAAGAAAGTAAGGATGAACTAAAAGATCAGGTTCAGAACTTGACTGCTTGTTTGAAATTCATTTTTGAGGTCATCCCACAACCCATTTCTCAAGCAGATGCTTCTATAGAATCTCTCACCATGGTTGGAAAGGAAGCCCTGTCTAAAATCAAAAGTAGTCAAGGTTTAAGTCGGACTATGGATGACTAGAATGAATCCCTTATCGAGAAGGGAAGCCTTGTTATTTCTGAATCTTTTAAACATTTTCAAGAAGCAAATACTCTGAGGGACACCCTAGGAGATGATATCATTTCCATTGAGAAGGAAGAGAAATATTGGCTTGATTATCAGACTGAATTGAAACTTTTGATGAGCTCAGATATGGAAAAGCTGGCCACAGATCAAATCATACCTAATGCTTCAAATAGTTGCTTCCTATCATGGGCTAAAGGAGTAGAATGGAAATTGTAGGTTGCCAAACAAATTTTATAGAAGCTTAGAGAGGTTATCAATGAATGTGATGTCATTTCAGATGAGGCATTAAACACCCTGATAGCTCTTGGTCTACTGCAGGATAAAAATGGGATCAAAGATAATGTAGACACTAGAAGCTTAACCACTAATTTCTAGAAACTGGTTAAAGAAGCTCTTGACATGCCCACTCCTAATGCTGAATACTTACAAAAGCTAAGTGAATTACACTTGGTATCATCTCAAGAAATAGATCATTTGAAACTTTGCGAGCAACGCATGGAAATGGCTAAAGATCTCCATCTGACGTGGAAAGTGAGGATGAAAAATGTGGCTATCCCTCAACATAAAGATCTGATGGATTTCCTAACGAATTTTCAGGCATGGAGGAAGAGACCCTTGGTGATCCAAGAAGCTGTAAATGAAGCGACACAGCCGTAGTGGCACGAATCTTCTTTATTTCTCTTATGTGTATTTTGATTAATGGGTGGTGGACATGAAGAGGTGAAACTCATTCACCTATATAAAGATGTATCTATTTTTCATATGTTCTCTCAACATTTGAAAATTTATAGAAAACAGTCCCTTATGCCAAGTACTCTCTGTTTTGGTGACTTTACTATTGTTTCAGATAAAGGATATGAAGCTATTTATGATAAATTGGCTCAATATAATCTACCCAAAGGAAATGAAAGAAAATGGTTTGACCCTGAGCATTTCATTAACAATGCTAAGTTGATAGAAAAATTGAAAGGCTATAAACATGAGCTCTTTGTAGATGATGATTTAATTAGAAATACTAATGAATTCCATGTATCAAGAAGAAGTGATTTGTATAATAGGATAATGATCGTTGAAGCATGGAAAAGGAGTCACAATCCAATATACACTGGGGCCTTTCATGAGATTGAAGACCCTATGGAGAGAATGGACATGATGCTTCAACATGAAAATGAATTGACCAAAGATGTACCTTCTTCAACATTCAAGATAAGAAAAGGTGCTCCTTCAACAAGAGATGTCGTGGTAACACAAGCTGAGGATGTAACACCTTTTTGCCACATATCACCACAACCTACCCCAGCTATCAATTTTTCCATTGATACACATATGGAAAGTGAGGAAGATGTTGAGGATGAAGTTGAATTTGTATAGACAAATGAACCTATTATTGAGAAATATGAACCTTCTCCTGAAAGGAGTGTTATATTTGAAGCATCGAATCATATTTCTGATAATATCGGGCACAGTGCAAGTCAAAAGTTCACTTCAGATGATGCCTTTTTCAAGTCTTCTGAGTTCAACAAATTTTTTTATGAATACAAGGGTAAGATAATAAGAGGAAGAGTAAAAGAAATCCCTCCTGATAGAGAAGCTGAGGTCTTATATAAATTATAAAAAGAAGTGGATCAGGAGATGGAAAACATTACTCCAGAAAGGGGGCAAGAGTTGTTGCAAGAGGCTAGAGTTATGCTCATACCAGGATGAGATATCAGCTCTACCATTGTATTTGATAGTTTCAGGAAAAGGAAAGACAAATATTTGCAATTGACTACTAAAGCAAGTGACAATATCTATACTAGTTCTGGATACAACCCTGATAATTCCACTCTTCTAATTTGGGCATTGTATCCACTAGAGAAAAGTCCTGCTATTATTAGTGACCCAAGTCAATAATTCGGCCATCTTCTTGTACAGAGAGTGGGAGACACTGATCCCATGGAAACTGTTGAAATGAATATTAATGTTGCAAAATTTACCAAGGTACAAATTGAAAAATTAGTGAAAGATAACAAGAAGTACATTTCTGATAATGAGAGATTGCAACAAGAAGTGGTCAAATATAAGGATAAATTACCTTCTTCCTCAGGGACCTACTCTCCATTAGTGGAATGTGAGAATAAAGTACTAGAAGCTATGTCAGAAACCATATACTAGAAGCATAAAAATGAAATAGCCCAAAAGAAATATGATGAATTGGAAAGGAAGATGAAGATCACCAAGTTTGAAATGCTCAAGAAAGCTAACAAGGTTTGGGAAATCCACAATAGAACACATGTTGCTTACCAAGAACACAAAAGGTTACACCTGAGGGTGATGGAGACAAAAGAAGAGATATCATCTAAGAAAAATATTGGTGAACAAGTGTTAAAAGATTATAGGGAATTAATTGATATGCACGAGAAGTATCACACTGTGCTGACACAAGAACTTAGTGATTTTGACCAACCCTTGAATATGGCTCTACCTAATTTCTTTGATGTAATGAGGGAGAGCTAAAGGAATAGAGTATATGGAAGGATGAACTCACCCAGTATTTTCCAGTGGCCCTTGACAAGGTGAATGATGAAGCAATGGTGATATAAAATACAAATGTGTAGTTAGAATAGATTTTCACTCTAGAATTTGTTATGAAGGATATCATCACCAATGCCGATACCTACGCAAAAAAAGAATACATCGAGCACTTGTCCAAGGTTAATATATTTACCATTCGAGCAACATAAGGAACATAAGTAATCAAAGTTATGTAACATCAAATACACTATCATGGAGCACAGACCTTGAACATATCTTTGGTGATCATGGGTACCTGATGAAGATTAACGGATTGTAGTGTGTCACGAATTGTTGTAGACTCCCTTAGTTATCTCTTGTTTATTTCTAATTACATTTGCTAGTGTTTTAGAAAAACATAAATGAAACGACACCACTTTTTGTAATGGCCTGAAGCTTGTTGCTTCCCGTATATAAGGGAAACCGAGGCCAAGTTATCACAGTAATTTAGTATCTAGACATAGTATTGTAAGCATAAAAGACTTGCAATATGAATTGTAATATCTTTTGAAGCAATATAATGGAGGAGAAAATTTGAATTGGTGGCCCAATTTCTGGTGTTTAGCTATACTATTAGTATTAATTCTTATATGTTGTTTGGCTGTCTCCGGAGTGGTCTTTCTCTATTATTAAAATTAAGTATATCAATATATATTTAACTTGTCAAGATACATTTTCTGCACTTGTGTGATTTCCTTTATTGGTTCTTTGAGAAGAGAATTAAAATACTCTCCCAAACATGGAGGCAATGCTAAAAAGGGTGATAGGCTGTGAGCTACTTTCTATGATGGATGAATTCTCAGGCTATAACCAAGTGAAGGTCAAAGAGTCAGAACAATACAAAAATGCCTTCACCATGCCCTGGGGTACATATGTTTATGTGAGAATGCCTTATGGCCTCACAAATGTTGGAGCAACATTTCAAAGGGTTATGGATGTAGCCTTTGTTGATTTGATCAATGCTATAATGGTGGTCTATCAAGATGATATGACAACATACTCCAAAAGGGCCGACGACCATTGTGCACATCTAGAAAAGATCTTCATTAGAGCATTGGAATATGACATATCTCTACATCCAAAGAAATTCCATTTTGCTATCATAGAACACAAGTTGCTAGGACATATAGTCTTGAAAGATGGAGTGAGGATCGATCTTGAACAAGTGGAAGCTATTGATAAGATTCCCATTCCAAAGATTGTAAAATCCATCCAGTCCTTTTTCGGATAAATTAATTTTGTCCAGAGATTCATTTCAAACTTCGTAGAGATTGTTAAGCCAATCTCAAAAATGTTAAAGAAAGGAAAAAAATTGACTGGATAGAGGAAGCCATTGATGAATTTGTTTCAATTAAGAGAGCAATCAAAGAAGAACCAATACTAAAATCTCCAGACTTTGACAAACCCTTTCAGATATTCTCTTTTGCATCATTCTACACAGTGGCAACAATAATGTTATAGAAGAACAACGAAGGATATGAAAAACCTATATCAGTCTTTAGTAAATTACTTCAGGGGGTGGAACTGAAATATGACATTACTGAGAAGCAAGCCTATACATTGGTGAAGGCAGTTAAAGCATTTAGACCTTACTTGATAGGGACAAAAGTAATAACATATGTACCAAATGTTGGAGTGAAGGATGTTTTTTCACAAACAAAGGTGACTGGAAGAAGATGTCGATGGATAAACCATATCTAAGAGTTCAATATTAATATTCAAATTACCAAACTTGTAAGGATACAAGGATTAGCAAAGTTGATGGTCAAGTCCAATTTAGAAGCAACAATGGTTTGCAATATGGAACAAAAGGAGAATTGGGTATCAAGTATTGAGCATACATCATGGTACACCAACATAGCATACTATCTTAAAAATATGAAATGTCCTGAAGGTTTAAATGACAACCAGAAAAGGACCTTGAAACTCCAATCATTGAAATATGTCCTTATAAATGGAGACCTATATTGGAAGAATAAAGATGGTATCTTACTGCTATGCTTGGATGAAACACAAGAAGAATATATCCTAAAAGAGATGCATAAGGGTGTATGTGGAGGTCACTTCTCGGAAAAACCCACTGCCCACAAGATATTAAGAGTAGGCTATTATTGGCCTAAAGTCTTTAATGATGCCCACAAATATGTGAGGAAGTGCGAAGAGTGTCAAAAGTTCTCTGGAAGACTCAATTATCAAGGAGACTTACCATTGAGACCAATGCAAACTGAAGCCCCTTTTCATTAGCGGGGAATCAAATTTATAGGAGAAATTACAGAGAGATCTAGTGGTGGACATAGATGGATCTTGGTGGTCATGGATTACTTTACGAAATGGATAGAGGCAATCCCAAAAAAATAGGCCACTAGAAAAGTGGTGATAAACTTCATGTTAGAGAACATCATCACTAGATTTGGGGTACCTATAAGGCTCATCACGGATAATTGCATGTGTTTTAGATCAGATGAATTCAAGGAATTTTGTGATTGCTATGGCATAATAATTTCATATGCTTCACCATACCATCCTCAAGAAAATGGGTAGGCAGAATCCAATAATAAAAATATTATTAAAATAGTCAAGAGGATGTTAGATAACAACAAAAAAGCATGGGATTCCAAGCTCGGATTGGCTCTATGGGCAGACAAGATTACTGTGAAGAAGGCTACTAGAAATTATCCATTTGAGCTAATAAATGGAGCTCAAACTAGGCTCCCAATACATAACCTTTTACCAATCTACAAGTTCATCTTGCAAAAATATATAGATATCCCTGATCCTATGGAAGAAAGGATAGAACAATTGGCTGAGTTGGATGAGATTAGGACCCAAGCCCAAGAGAAAAATGAGAAGATACAGTCACAGATGAAGTATTTATTTGACAAAAGGGTAAGAGATAGAAAATTCAAGGTTAATGACATTGTCCTTATGTGGAATGCCAGAATATAGGATAAAGGGAAGCATGGGAAATTTGAGGCATTGTGGTTAGGCCCATTTATCATCATTGGTAAATGTGGGGAAGAGTCTTATTATCTAAAAAATATGATTGGTGAAGAACAGGAATTGCTAGTGCATGGACAATTCTTGAAGTATTTCTTCTCTTGAAATTATTACTCTCCATGCACTATAGATTAGGATTTTTTTTTTAATTTTATTTTACCACCCCTACCCTTGGTCTGCATCCCAGAGATTACTTCTAGATTCTTGCAATGACGTCATAGTCATTCATCCCCAATCAAGCCGATGTTAGGACTGGAAAAATTATCCTTAAAATTCTCCCTAAAAAAATCATTTCTTTAAAATACCCCATTCCCCAACTTATCATTTTTAATTTCAAAAAAATTTATCTACCCACCCTCCAAGCCATCACATTAATAAATTATCCTCATCATACCCATGCAAAAATAAATTCATGTCGCTGAGACTACATCAAATCAATAAGGTTCACTTTGGGGTTTCTTTGAAGAAGCGATGAAGTACAACAACATAAAGATTTTCAGAGAGAGAATACCATGTCGAGGAGACCTATTTTTGTGTCCACCTGATAATTCGATCAAGATCTTATCAAAAAAATTTCAATACATCAGAGAGTAACATTTCAGGTCTCTTCAACAACCCGATACATTGATTATCAAGGAGGAAAATGTTTCAATGTGTAATTACACATCAACGTTCCCTTTCAGACATGTTTCAGTGATATGTCAGGATGGCAATAGAATATCTCAGCCTTCATATTGGGACTTGACAATCAAAGAGACTTTGGCATGTCGAAGTGAGTACCTTATGAGTCCTTTGATATAGCAAAAGGGGAAGAATTTATCAAGGAGAACTATGTATATCGACAAGACAAAGAGAGTTGTATCTTCAACAAAGTAATGGCCATACTGAAAGTGGATAGAAGAAAGATGAAAAGGCTCTGAAACATCAGAGCAACTGGTTCCTAATCACCCCAAAACCAAAAACAACTTATCAATTGGGAGAATCAATGAAAGGGATCTATATTGGAAAAATTCAAGAATCAATCCCTTTGATAGCCCTAAAAGCAAGAAGTGAGCAATTGAACTAAAAATTCCATCGGAAGGAAGAATGCATTTCAGAGGAATAAGGATACTGATCCTCCCGTTAAAGCAATGGCACTTATCCGTGAATTTTTGAACATAAAGGAATATCAAAGAAATCACTTACAAAGAGGGTTTCGAGAAGACATGATGATATCCGTATGAAGTCATAGGAGGTCCCTCCAAAGTCCCGAAAGATTGAAAAACCTATCATTTATCGGGGAAAGAGATGAATATCGATAGGGGTATGAAATTAGTCATTTCGATGTAGTGAAAGCATTAAACTCACTTAAGGTGATAAGACAAGTGATATCTCAAAGAAAGAAATTAGCGGGGATGGAAAGAAAATCAACAGTTGATATTTAAAATAGTAGTAGTGACATGAAAGTTGGCATCATTCGACATTTATGAACCAAATCCAAGCAAGTTACAAATAGACAATCTACATAACTCTAGTTGGAGGAATTCTCTTGCACCTGAGGATGAAAGAAACTACAAATTCAATGGTGAGTGCGGATATAAAGGACCAGAAGGAGTGCGACCAAACCAAGTAAGTAACCAAGCCTGAATTGAATTCATCCTATTCAGACCATTTGAAGAATAAGAATCAAGTAGGGTTTGCATCATTCTGTAAGTAAATGGAAAGTACGTCAGAAACATCCAAACTTAAAAGGCATAAATTAGACTCCAGACACTTAAATCAAGATTTGATTGACCAATGTCCTGGTTCTAGAACGAGGTCCAAAAGAAATGTCTAATTAAACTTGGGAGCTAAGAAATTAGAGGACAAACAAAAGGGATTAGAAGATGTATGGATGAAAAATAGGGGTTATGACCTGTTCATATACCATTACAAGAAAATGTATAGACATAGGATGATATCTAACCCATGAAGGCTTAATTTGGGACAACTAGTAGTAACTATCATGTTTATCAACATATAATTGATGAAGGCACTGGAAAAAATGTATAACCCTTAGACTCATATGATCTACTCGACAGATGGGTTGTCCTTTATACCCATTACACGAGATTACATCTCTATGGTTTTCCAACTGGATTTGAGCATGATGATGAAATTTAGGATCAAAGAACTTCTGAACAAATACCACATTATGGATGTTAGCTATAAAAGATGGAGATTTCCCTTGCACAAGCCTCGAGATGAAGGGAATAGACTCAAAAGGTTTTCATAAAGTGAGCACCACCCATTTTCAACTGAATTATTTGAAGAGTATTTTCAATACACTTACTACTCTATTGGTCAAGTCTTGGGAATGGATGTACCCACCCTAATGTCCATAGCCCCAATGGTTTTAGCAAAAAACATACAAAATTAGGATGCTAGACCTTTGGATTACACAAAATATTTGGAAAAATCCCTCAATGATGCGCTGACTTCCATTAATAATAGTAGCATCATCTATAGCAAACAATATTCATTACTCATGCATCTAATCTTATATGAAGGCCAATCTATTCAATTATGGAGTGATCATTTATGAATAAGGGACACAAACAAAGATGGAAATGTTATGCCAATACAAATGTGGACTTTAATATGGGATATAAAATGCACTAGATCACATTACCTTTATTTTGAAGAATACTTTGTGAATCCACTCTACAAGGTCCTTGGTCACCCTTGTGATTATAATCTGTCATCATAAATACAAAGGTTCTTACGACCTAAAGAGAAAGATCAAGTTGAAAAAGTGAACCACAATTAGGGAGAATGGTATGTCTATGAGGACTGTACCAAGATTAGGGTTTACGATTTTGAAGGAGCACTACACCTCTTACCAAGGACAGTTCCAGATAGAGTGGCATACCTGGAAATAATTAGACAATTGGCTTATTCAAATTTCCTACATTTGAAAAGTTATAGCAAACAGTCCCTTATTCCAAGTACTCTCTATTTTGGTGACTTTACTATTGTTTTAGATAAAGGTTATGAATCCATTGATGATAAAATGGATCATTACAATCTACCCAAAGGAAATGAAAGAAAATGGTTTGACCCTAAGCATTTAATTAACAATGCTAAGTTGACAGAAAAATTGAAAGGGTATAAACATGAGCTCTTTGTAGATGATGATTTAATAAAAAATACTAATGAATGTCATGCATCAAGAAGGGATCTGTATAATAGGATAATGATCGTTGAAGCATGGAAAAGGAGTCACAATCCACTATACACTGGGGCCTTTCATGAGATTGAATACCCTATGCTTCAACATGAAAATGAATTGACCAAATATGTACGTTCTTCAGTATTCAAGACAAGGAAAGATTCTCCTTCAATAGGAGATGTCGTAGTAACACAACCTGAGGATGTAACACCTTTTTGCCACATATCACCACAACCTACCCTAGACACCAATTTTTCTATTGATACACATATGGAAAGTGAGGAAGATGTTGAGGATGAAGTTAAATTTGTACAGACAAATGAACCTATTATTGAGAAATATGAACCTTCGTCTAAAAGGAGTGTGTTGTATTCAAAGCATCAAATCAACTTTATGATGATATCAGGCACAATGCAAGTTAAAATTTAACTTTATATGATGCCTTTTTCAAGTCTTCTAAGTTCAAGGAATTTGTTTATGAATATAAGGGTAAGATAATACGAGAAAGAGTAAAAGAAATCCCTCCTGATAGAGAAGCTGAGGTCCTAGATAAGTTAAAAAAATTTAGTGGATGAAGAGATGGAGAACATTACTCCAGAAAGGGATCGAGAGTTGTTCCAGGAGGCTGGAGTTATGCTCATACCAAGATGGGATATCAACTTTGCCATTGTATTTGATAGTTTCAGGAAAAGGCAAGAAAAATCTTTGCAATTGACTACTAAAGCAAGAGACAATATCTATATTGGTTCTGGATACAACTCTAATAATTCCACTCTTCTAATTTGGGCATTGTATCCACCAAAGAAAAGGCTTGCTATTATTAGTGACCCAGGTCAAGTATTCGGCCATCTTCTTGTATAGAGAGTGGGAGACACTGATCCCATGGAAACTGCTGACCTAAATATTAATGTTGCAAACTTTACCAAAGCATAAATTGAAAAATTAGTGAAAGATAACAAGAAGCACATTTCTGAGAATGAGAGATTGCAACAAGAAGTGGTCAAATACAAGGATAAATTACCTTCTTCCTTAGGGACCTACTCTCCGTTAGTGGAATGTGATAATAAAGTAATAGAAGCTATGTCAAACCATATACTGGAAGTGTGAAAATGAAATAGCCCAAAAGAAATATGATGAATTGGAAAGGAAGATGAAGATCACCAAGTTTGAAATGGCCTCAAAATTAATAAAGAGGAGATTTGAAAAGATACTCAAGAAAGCTAACAAGGTTTGGGAAATCCACAACAAAACACATGTTGCTTATCAAGAACAAAAAAGGTTACACTTGAGGGTGATGGAGACAAAAGAAGAGATATCAACTAAGAAAAATATTGGTTAACAAGTGTTAAAAGATTATAAGGAATTAATTGATATGCATGAGAAGTATCACACTGTGCTGACACAAGAACTTAGTGATTTTGAACAACCCTTGAATATGGCTCTACCTAATTTATTTGACGATGAGGGAGAGATAAAGGAACAAAGTATATGGAAGGATGAACTTGCCCAGTATTTAGCAGTGGACCTTGACAAGGTGGGAAATGAAGCAATGGTGATAGAAAATACACGTGTAGTTAGAACAAATTTTTACACTAGAATTTTTTATGAAGGATATCGTCACTAATGCTGATACCTATGCCAAAAAAGAATACATTGAGCACTTATCCAAGGTTAATATGTTTATCATTCGAGCAACGTAAGGAATAGAAGTCATCGGAGTTACGCAACATCGAATACACTATCATGGAGCACAGACCTTGAATAGATCTTTAGTGATCACAGGTACCTGATGAAGATTAGCAAACTATAGTGTGTCATGAATTATTGCGGACTCCCTTAGTTATCTCTTATTTATTGCTAATTATATTTTTTAGGGTTTTAGCAAAACATAAATGAATCAACACCACTTTTTGTAATGGAATGAAGCTTGTTGCTTCTTGTATATAACGGAAACCAAGGCCAAGTTATCATAGTAATTTAGTATTGAGACATAGTACTGTAAGAATAAAAGACTTCCAATATGAATTGTAATATCTTTTGAAGTAATATAATGGAGGAGAAAATTTGAATTGGTGGCCCAATTTTTGGTGTTCAACTGTTCTATTAGTATTAATTCTTATATATTGTTTGGTTGTCTCCAAAGTGGTCTTTCTCTGTTATTCAAATTAAGTATATCAATATATATTTAACTTGTCAAGACACATTTGCTGCACTTGTTTGATTTCCTTGTTTGGTTTCTGTGAGAAGAGAATTAAAATCCTTTTAAGAGATCATTTTTAATAGGTTTCTGCTTAGAATTAAAGTCCTTTTAAATTGATTATCTTAACTAGTTTCCTTCACACCAAAATTAAAATCCTTTCAAACATCATAATAACTTAGAAAGATATCACTAGGATTTGTAAGAAGAGCCCAAATAACTGACAAAATTGCACGTTTATACAAAGTATAAACATCAAAAAGTGCCAAACAGTTAGAGTTAAGCTAAGAAAGAAGATCCACATATCTTACACATCTCGACTCCATTTACCCAATAGGATTAGGAACTAGTCACATTCATTTCAAGCAATACTCTATATAAACCTTGTTCATACATTCAAATCTCAAAAAATTTACAGTAGGATTAATTGTTAGACTTACATCTATCTCACATTACATGCCATTATGGATAGATTTCCCAAGTTAGAGATTACACACATAACTTTTAAATTTTCTCCATCATTTAGGTACACCCACATAGGTCTAGCAGAGCCTAAAGTGTAGGGGGTTCTCAACCACATCAATTAGCCTCGTTTATTAGCCAAAAATATTGTAAGCCTGACCATAGAGCTTGGAATCCTCTTAGGGTTTGCAACCTTCATTTTTGAGACCTAACAGATTGGTGACTCTACTAGGGAAGAACTTGAGAAAATCTAGTAGCAGGTCATCTTTCCTTATAGAGTCATTTAATTTTTTAGATAAGATCTTCAACCAAAGATTCATAATTGTGTAATTTACAGCTCCCCATCCGAGTCACCCAACTAACAAATTGGCGACTCTACTGGGGAGGAGCTTAATCAATATTGAATCTAGGCCTTTTTTCTAGAGTCATAAAAATTCACATTTGTGTAATTACACATTCACTTGATTGAGTAAGGGATTCCGATGGGGATAAAAAAAAAACAATCTCATTCAGACCCAAGTACTTAATTTTTCCCACTTTTTAAAAAGTGGGTGGTGACTCTCAAATCTTTGAGATCATTGTATGACTGATAAATTGAACATCAGATCATAAATATTGGACCTTAGGAATCAAAGGACTACAATATCACCCAAAATGGATAGTAGAAGATCTCTGCATAAAGGAAGTTCAAAGAAAAATAATGCTAAGTGGACAGAAAAAAATGCCCCCCCTTCAAAAGCTCACATTACTAAGAATGGAGCAACATCAAAGCAATTAGACGTCACATAAAGTGATCAAGAGAATACATCAGAATAGTCATTCACAACACACAATAGTTTTAGTCCATTACATGAATTAGAATGCCACAATAATGATGGGTTCCCATCAAGACATTTTCATATTCAGCCTGAGAAAAATAGCTTAAGTAATATTGTTCTTTATTTCAAAGCCGACCCTCAATAAATGAGTGAATTCAATGATCGTGCAAAAGAGGAAATGGTACACCACCATAGGGAGTATGATTATACAATGACACTTCAACAAGGTAAAGCAACCCACTATGAATTCATGGATCAAATGGTATCCACAAAAACTCATAATAGTCCACCAAAAGATACACAGACTACTAAAGAGGTACTACAAAACATACAAAAACTACACAAAAATCTCAGGTTAGCTAGACTCAAGGAAGAAGAAGAACGAGCAACACAAGAGTTACAATAGATAGAATTTCAAAGTATAACAAGTAACTCAAAATATATACCGCCCCACAAGCAAGGTGAGCATGTTAGTGCAAGTAATTTATAGGGTTCACACCAAAATACAGGTGTTCCAAAGGCACCTTACAGTGCAACAGGAATCCAAGTGGCTCAAATTGTGTGCAATAAAACATTCCACCACAAACCTCACAACCACAAAATGTCCAAAAAAATTCCCAAGCCATGGCCAACACTCATCCACCTCCTCGTCAATAGTATGTCCCACCTCACCATCCATATATACCTCAACAAACTATGCAAAGCTATGTATACCCTCACCAGAATATACAACAACACATACCTCACCATCAGTATCAACAAGGGTCACAATATCAACCCAACCAGCCTAACCAAAACCCCTACTTGCAAGGACCCCTAAATATAAATAGATATAGACAACTAGATTTATTGGGACATCAGTTATGTCCAGATCCAATAAGTAGTGAGTTAAGAAATGCAATCCCAATTTTTTTTGGAAATCATGCTAACTCACACATGTTCCATTAATTACAAATGAAGCGTGGCCATTGGTTGTGCATCATGCACCCAATAACACATTTTATTTTGGGAAATTACATTTAATATTTTCAGTTGTCTTTTAATTTTATATTATATAATTGTAACTGATCACTTCTAGCATTTACTATTTGTTTGTAACAACTCTTTTAAATACAAGTACAACATAAATATTTCATAAGTGCAACCAATTTAAATAAAATATTGGTGAAGATCTTCCCATACAAGTCTGATTGGTCTCCATAACACAACATTCTCCCACTTGGAGTCTGATTAGACTCCACACCATACCATCTCCCACTTGGAGACTAACACTCCTGCCCCTACAACTCCCACTAGAAATAAGTACCTTGGATCCTATTGTTCTATATTTCTTAAATTCAACCTTGAAGGACAATCAAAGCGAAAGAGGAGCTCAACTTCTCCCTTGTCACCGCCTTCATAAACATATTTGTAGGATTGTCATCCATATGAATCTTTTCTAGCCTTACCTATCCATCCTCCAACACCAACCAAATAAAATGATATCTCAGTTGTATGTGTTTGGATTTTGAGTGCAAGGTAGAATTCTTTGCAATATTTATAACACTTTGACTATCCGTAAACAAGTAACTTTCAGCCTGCTAGTTGCCCAACTCTTCCATGAAAAGTTGCAGCCATATCATCTCTTTGCTTTCCTTTATTGCAGCTACATACTCTGCCTCCATGGTGGATAAAGAAACCATGTTTTACAATCAAGAAATACAACTCACTGTTGTCCCACCAATTGTAAATACATAACCTATGGTACTCCACCCGGTATCAATATCCCCTGCCAAATCTGAGTTGACATAGCCTTTTAAATTATTATTAGAGCCCCCAAAACATAAAAATTTATTGGATGTACCACTCAAATACCTAAGAATCCATTTTACCACATTCCAATGCTCAACTCTGGGATGACTCATATACCTACTAACAACTCCTACGACATGTGCAATATCTAGTCTCGTGCATACCATGACATACATTAAATTTCCACAGATGAAGCATATGGTACCTTAGACATTTTTCCTTCCTCCTCTTGTGTCTTTGGACACATATCCTTAGTCAATCTAAAATGACTAGGAAAAGGTGTGCTAACAACTTTTGCATTCTCCATATTGAACCTTTGCAACACCTTTTCAACATAATCAGCCTGAGATAAAAATAATTTTCTATTTTTCCTATCTCTAGTAATCTTCATACCAAGGATTTGTTTTGTTCCCCCAAATCCTTCATAGCAAAGGAACTTGCTAACTGTTGTTTTAACTCCCTTATGTGATCCATGTTAGACCCTGCTACAAGCATATCATCAACATATAAACATAAAATAATGTAGCTATAATCATCTAACCTCTTAAAGTAAACACAATGGTCTAAATTACACTGGCTGTAGCCTTGCTTAGTCATAAAACTATCAAATTTAATATACCATTGCCAAGGTGCTTGCTTCAAGCCATGGAAAATTTTCTTCAATTTGCACACCAATTTCTCCTAACCTTTGACCTAAAATCCTTGTGGCTGTTTGATATATTTCCTCTTCCAAATCACCATGGAGAAAGGTTATTTTTAACATCTAGCAATTCCAAATGCAAATATTCAACAACCATAATACTTAAAACAGTATGAATAGAAGTCATTTTAACAATTGGAGAAAATATTTCATCAAAATTAATGCCCTTTTTTTGTGCAAATCCTTTTACAACTAACTTGGCTTTAAATATTTTCTTACGTCCATCTTCCTTTTTCAGTCTATAAACCCATTTTTTTGGTAAAGCCTTTTTACCTACATGCAACTTGCATAATTCCCAAGTCTGGTTTTTCAATAAGGAGTCCATTTCTTCTTCCATTCCATGCTCCCACTGAACCTTGGCATCCACCTGCACAACTTCATCATAACATTCTGGTTCACCAACATCAATCAATAAAATAGAATACAAAGAGGGAGAAAATATTACTGTAGGCCTACTTATCCTTGAAGATCATCTAACATTCACTAGAGTTTGTGGTCTTTTTTTTTGCTATTTTTGCGGAGCATGAGGGACCACTGGAACATCACTGTTCAGAGTATCATCTAGCACTACATAATCATTTTCTTTCTTCTCATGCTGCTACAAATTGTCTTTGTACAACAATTTCTCATTGAATATGACATCCTTGCTTCTCACAATTTCTGATTTTCAAAATCCCAAAGCATATAAACCAAATTCATCAATTCCATATCCAAAAAATATACATTTCTTTGACTTAGCTTCCAGCTTGGTTCTATTTTTAGAATCTACATGTGCAAATGCTTCACAACCAAAGGTGTTGAGAAAAGAATAACTCACCTTCTTACCCGTCCATGCTTCCTCTGGAATACCACAACCCAAAGGATTAGAGGGACCTCTATTAATTAAATAAACAATAGTGTTTACAACCTCTACCCACATGTTTAAAGGTAACCCAACATGCAATCTCACACTCCTTGCATGCTCCATTATTGTTCTATTCATGCACTCAACCACTCCATTTTCTTGTGGAGTCCTTGGAACCATTTTTTTTCTTATGAATACTATTAGAGGAACAATAATATTCAAACTCTTTGCTGCAATACTCACCACCATTATCAGATCTAAGACATTTCAACATTTTACCCGTCTCATTCTCAACCAAGCTTCTCCAATTTTTAAAATTTTCAAATACATTTGATTTCTGCCTAAGGAAATAAATCCATATCTTCATAGTTGCGTCATCAATAAAAGTAACATAATACCAAGAGCCACCGAGAGAAGATACCTGAGCTAGTCCCTATACATCCGTATGCACAAGCTCCAATTTCTCATCTTTCTTTTGCTTCCCACCCTTGAGAAAACTAACTCTCTTTTGTTTTTCATACACACAAATTTCACAAAAATCCATATTAACACATTTTAGACCTGTTAAAACTTTCTTTGAGTGAAGTATTTTCATACCTTTTTCACTCATGTGCCCAAGTCTATTATTCCATAGTGTTGTTTCACCTACAACAACTATCTGATTTTCTGCCTACTGACCTACAACAACTGTTCCTAAAACTATTACAGAACCCACAACAACTGTTGTAGCTTATTTTTGCAACAACTTCCCTATTTTATTTTTATCTACAATAGATAAAGTAGAAGGAATAGTGTGATGTGTAAAAATATATAAGGTGCCTACTTTCACACCTTTTTCTAACACTAAGGCACCTTTTGTAACCTTCCAATTTTTATCACTAAATGTAACAACACAACCTTCATCATCTAGTTGCCCCGCTGAAATTAAATTTTTGCTTAACCTTGGAACATGCCTTACCTCTTGTAGTAGCTAGTAATTCCCATTTTGTAGCTTAATATTGATTCTTCCCTTTCCAACAATCTAACAAGGTTCATTATCTCCCAAATAAACCAGCCCAAAATCCCCTTAGTCATAATCAAGAAAATAACTTCTACAGGGTGTATCATGAAATGAAGCCCCTGAATCTAATACCCAAGAATCATCAACATTATCAAGGGAAAGAATCAAAGCATCCTCATCAAATTTATTACTTACCACATTTTCCCCTTTATTGCCTTCCTTTTTGTCTCCTTTATTTTTCTGAGACCAACAATCTTTCTTTAAATGAACCAGCTTACCACAGTACCAACAATCCATGTTGTCTCTGGATTGGGACCTCTTGTCCTTTGATTTTCCTCAAGACTTCCCACAACCTCCAGAATTCTTTCCTCCTTTTTTCTTCCCCTTCTTTCTACATTCAAAACACTGCCTGATGTGGATGAACCACCTGAGCTTTTCCTATAAATATCCTCACTCAAAATAACACCAACAACATCACCAAATTTCAACGTATTTGAACCAAAAACAAAATTATTAACCTCCATTACCAAGCTATTCTAACTTTAAGGAAAAGAGCACATAATCAAAAGAGCCCTAACTTCTTCATCAAACTTTACATTTAGAGAAGTTAATTAACTGGTAACCATATTAAACTCATTTAAATGATCAACAACTGACCCACCTTCTACCATTTTCATATTAAATAAAGTTTCATAAGAAATACCTTATTTGAAATTGAAGGATTTTCATATATCTTTTCCAGGGTTTGCATCAACTCTTTAGTTGTCTTTTCTCTTGTACTATTAAATGCCATCAATTGTGCCAGGCATAAGTGAATACTGCTAAGACCCTTTCTGTCTAAAATATCTCAATCCTCATCAGACATAGCCGAGGATTTCTTGAATTTCCCTTCCAATGGCCACCATAAATCCTTCTGACAGAGATAGTCCTCCATCTATATCTTCCATAACTAATAATTCTGCCCATTTAACTTGTGAACCTTCAGCTTACCCTCATCTCCCATAAATCCCACTCAACCATGAGATCTTCCCACAGAGGATAACTAACCACAACCCAATCTAATACCACTTGTTAGGGATAGAAGGCATATTTTTATCAGTTAAATGCAGATTTGATCAATAAAACAGAGAAATAGAACACACAGAAGTAAAGGGAAACAAAAGAACAACATCAAGATTTAACGTGGTTCACCCAAAATCAGGCTACATCCACCAACACAAGGTCCAATATATATTAAAATTTTAGTAAATAACCTTTACAAAGCTTGCAACAACCACTACAACCTCCAACAATTTTTTTCTTCATGTTTTACCACTGTTGTTTATACATAGCCTTTGCTGCATGTACCCATGGTACTTCCTACATTTTTCCAGCCACAAAATTGAAAAAATTTTGCTAACATTTTTCATGACCTACTACCCTCAAAACTCTTATCTGAGTGTTTGTATATACTCCCACACATTTCCCATTAATTAAAAATGAAGCACAACCATTGGTTGTGCCTCATACACCCAATAACACATTTTCTTTTGGGCGGCTACATTTAATATTTTTAGTTGTCTTTTAATTTAATATTTTATAATTGTAATTGATCACTTCCAACATTTACTATTTGTTTGTAACCACTCTTTTAATTAAATACAAACATAAATATTTAATAAGTGCAACAAATTTAAATAAAATATTGGTGAAGATCTTCCCATCCGAGTCTAATTGATCTCCAACTCATAGAAAAACCACCACAACAACCACTGGTTTATCATTCGCCCTATCATCAAAATCCTCCTTCAAATGAAGGGTCACAACACTCCAACATACCCAGTCAAGATCTCAAAGTAGGTCATCCTCAACCCTTTGACAAAGCGAGAATGTTTAATCAACTCGAAATGTCTATTGAAGAGTATCTTAGCAATCCCACCAATGTGTAAATGACCAATCACATCATTGCAGAACAATCAAATAAGATCCTTGCTTCATTACCTATGAGGGGTGCCAACCACCACCTGGGTTTAACATGAAACAATATGTTGACACCTTAGCCTCCTCCCAATCTCAGGATCCTTAGAGTTCTCAAGTTCATCTGAATCCGTCAGTCCCTCAAGCCCCTCAAGTCCCTCAGGTCACTCCTCAGGATACCTGGTATCAACCTGGGTTTGGGAATGACATGTGTGTCCGGATTCCACCTTCCCCTCTTTGGATCTCAGTTAGGGGAGCTACACCAGAATTTAACAATCCTTAGGGTCATACATCTATTCCATCCACACCACCCCTTCCACAAAATCAGTCAAATCAGTCATCGAGGAATATTGAGGGAAACATATCCAATGTCTTAGCATCTGCACCCCGTCATGTCTCTCTCATTCAAACACAACCATTATCACAACCTATACCACTATTCGATTGTAGTCATTCCATCCCACAACAACCACCTTATCATCAACCACAATGACAACATACTCAATACATCCCACAATTGTATTCATCCTATCAACCACAACCACAAAAACATTCCCAACCTCAGGTTCAACCACAACCTCAACAAAAATAATGACAATCCCAAGGAAATCCATCATACTAACAACAATATCAACTGTAACCTCCACATACATATGCCAATCCACCTCCTCATTACTTTTCCCCTTGCTGTCATCAACCTCCACCTTTTGTGGAACCTCCTTCATAGGATGCTTATTATCATCTGCCTCCACCACATAAAAATCCACATCAAAAATGCATTACACCCAATCCCAATCATCAATATTACTAGAAACAATCCCAACAATATGCATCCTACATTAACCCACAACAACCCACATCAAATATATACCAACAACAATCCAATCCGTAACCACCACCATATGTTCCTCAACAAAAACAAACATACGACTATCAATCAAATCCATCCATCTTATGGTGGTATTCCACAAGCTCCATCTCAACAAAAACTAGCATCATCATCCTACTATTAGTCACCTCTAAACCAACAACAAAATTACACCAACCAATATCAACAAGCACCATCATACCTTCAATCATCATACATTAGTCCATCATTTAATCAATCATTTCCACCACCACCACTGTATTATCAATATGCTCCTTATGATCAATCCAATCCTACAGGTCCTTCCCCATCCAAACCTATTAATAAAGAATAGGAAGAAATGAAGGTTTCATTGAAGGATTTATAAGCTAGCACGCCATCCTCTAAAAAGTCCTTCAAATTTGAGGAGATTTACCCATATCCATTTGATCCATCAATCTCCACTATTCCTTTTCCAAAACATTTTGAGATCCCAAAGTTTGATAAATGTAAGGGACAGGGAGATCCACGAGACCATTTGCAATAATTTTACATGCATTGCTAAGAGGTCTTGTATAACGATAACTACCTTCTTCGGTTGTTTCCTTGTAGCTTAGGAGGACAAGCTTTAGAATGGTTCCTACATCTCCCTCACAGGTAAATCTCTACGTTTTCTAATTTATTAAAAAGGTTTGTGACACACTTCTCTTACAACTTGGAGAAGGATATAGATACCATGGACCTCATGAAGAACAAACAACATAATAGTAAGACATTTGCTAGCTACTTGCCAAGGTCATGAGCCCAGGCCAATCATCTTAAGTGTAGCCTTCTTGAAAGGAGTTGGTTGGAATCCTTGTTGAAAACCTACATCTCGAGTTGGCTTATAACTTGTGCATTCATTGTGCATCCACCTTTGTTGAGGTAATAGAAAAAGGGGTCACTATTGAGAAGGCTCTTATTGCTAAGGGACTTATCAAGATCTTTAAAGAAGATAAAGATAAAAAAATTTGGTGACAAATATCACTACTGGAACAAGAACAAGAATGTAGTTAATGATGGTGTCACTGATACCAACCATATCTAGGTAGCTAATGCCTCTTGACGAAAAAAAAATCACTCCCCAACAACCAATGACAAATGTCATATCTGTGCATCAAGGGTACCTCATCCTCCCAATTAGTCCAATCAACTGGGTCAAGGAAATGCTAAATGAACATTCACTCCCTTAGGAAAGCCATTAGAAGCAACCTTTAGGAGATTTATTCAAGCTAATGTAGTTGTTTATCCAATAACCAAACTTTTTGATGAGTCAAAACCAAAGCCGAATTGGTATAGGGAAACCAAATATTGTGATTTCCATGAGATTAAAGGTCATTCCACCAACAAGTGCCAGAATATTAAGAGTTACGTCCAAGGAAATATTGTAGTTGAGGGAAATCAGTCTACATTGTCTAATGCTCAGTTGCAAATATTCCAAAATTCTTTCCCTAAGCACAATCAAGTTCCTAGCTCCTCTAACACAAACATTGGATCCAATAACAACAACCAAAACAACCAAAGCAACAATATTAGTTATAACAAAGTCCCTTTTAATTATGATAATACAGTTGGTTGTATCACCCAAGTTGATCCACATGTTTCCAAGATTCATGTAAAGGGAAAGGACCCTCAATGTGTTGTTACCACATGCCGAACCAACATATCAGTCCCAAGACCTTCTACATCCTATAAATTTGCAATATAATATTCTTGATTGCTTAGGAAAGACTCCCACCCAAATATCTATCCTAGATTTGCTGAAGTCTTCCCCTACACATTAGAAAATCCATACCAAGGCTCTACAACACACCCATGTACATAATGACATGGATCCTACCCAATTTCAAGCTCTTGTAGGACACCTATCATCTACTTATCAGTTGGGATTTAGTTAGAATGATATGCCTCCTATTGATCCCACACATAATTGTGCCCTCCATATAGAAGTCCTTGTTACTAACAATAAAGTTAAACGAGTCTTGGTAGATAATGGGTATGCCCTCAATCTATGTACATTGAAGTTCATAAAATAGGCGGGGTATACTCATGATGACTTAGAAAATTAGGTAATCACCATCAAAGCTTATGACAATGCATAACGAGATTCAAAGGGCACTATTTATCTTCCTACTCAAGTTGGCCCCGCCATGCAATACACAACATGTCATGTCCTTGATCT
This sequence comes from Sequoia sempervirens, assembly GCA_007258455.2. NCBI lineage: Eukaryota > Viridiplantae > Streptophyta > Pinopsida > Cupressales > Cupressaceae > Sequoia > Sequoia sempervirens. The sequence goes on from VDFB02271358.1 coordinate 1,165,602,470, forward strand.
AGACCTTCCATATAATCTCCTTCTTGTCCAACCATGGCTTCATGCTATGCAAGTTGTTCCATCCATGTATCACCAATTCCTTAAATTCCCACATAATAGAATTGAGGTTACTATTCCTGTAGATCAACATCCTTTTGAGTATTGTCGCGCTCTTGAGGCCTCCTTCCCACATTCCTTCCATTGTCCTAGAATTGAAGTGGGAACCCCTCATACTACTCCATCATCATCTCAAGTCGATGCCAATGCTTCATCCACTCCATCTTTTAATCCGAATTCCACCATTACCAAGGTCTAGATCATTGATAAATGTTGTGGAGAATATGAAATATGCACCACACTTAATGTGATCACAATGCCCTCTTCTCCATGAACTTATGGCCGACCCACTGAATCTGCACAATAAGAGGGACCAATCACCAAGACAATTAGCTCCAAGAATGTGGGTTCCACTACCATCCAGTCCACAAGAATTTTACAAGATTAGCTTGATGATGACTGTTGTCAATCAGATTGCACCCGAATGCTTGAATATTGAAATTCAACAATCTGTTGAAACATTGGAACTAATTCCAGGCTGTGGGTATCCTATAAGGAATTAGACCTCCAGATTCTAGGCTGGTTCCTATTTAATTTTATGGTTAATAACTGAGTGATTTTCTGGAAAAAGGAGAAAGACTAAATCTAAATGCAAGAAACTGTAAATTAAAGGTGATGCACCTAATTGATAAAGATTTGCAATTTTGATTCACAATAAACCTCAGAAAACTAACCACACAAGTCAATTTTGACAGTTTCACCACAAAAAATGATTCTAAGGAAGGCTTGAATAAATCACCTTTGAAGGAAAACAAGGTTTTCACAGCAAAGAAGAATATTATTCATTTACACAAACCTGGACCTGTGACTTTAACTATTCAAATGCATGCAAATATAAATGAGACAAATATTTTAAAGGTTCTGATATTTAAACACAATAAAACTTCATCAAACCATTCATAAAGACAACCAAATGACAAGGCAAACTTTGATTTTACTGTAATTTGAAGGAATCTTTGCAAAAAGACATAAGTAAACCTGTAAAAACACTGTTGTATTAATCTGAAAGCTGAGTTACATGACCATTCGCTTTGCAGAATGCAAAAGCTGAATAACAAGAACCCAAAATGAAAAAGATAAACTTTTTCAATATATACAATATGAATGCACTTCAAAGTGCATGAATAAGCAACTGATAGTCAATTTTAGTGATAAAGTGACAATTCCAAAGTGAAATCCGAGCAGAAGTAAAAATCCCTGAAAATGTGGTTCAAACTCATGCAAAAATGAGTGAACTCAGTCTCAAACTCGCAGTCATAAAGCATGCAGCTGATTTGCAACTCAAACCGAACTGGAAATCTCTGAATGTGGGCCAAAACATGTGAAAATCCACCTTGCTTTAATCAACTCGCCCATGCAACTGGAACTCCTTCGGATGACCAATCTTCAGTTGTCAATCCCTGATTCTTCCATTTCAATTTACATCATTTGCATGATTTTACCTAAAGAGGATTAAGTGATTAAATATTAAAAATAAACCATTGTATGATTATTTTAATATCTAAAAGTGGAAAAGCCCTCCTTATTTCATTTTAAATATTAATGTAATATACATTAATATTTAATTACATTGATAGCTCCAAGTAAAATCATGCAAATAAACATGAGTCAAAGTAATCATTTTTTCCTAGAAAGGAAATAATGACTTAGATAATGCGCATGGACTCATGCAATAATTATGCTTTGCTTGACTTTGAAAAACATAGACCACGGAGATAAATAAAAGATAATGATTAAATTAAAATCATTTTCTCATGTCAACTTAGGGCAGGATGAAAAAGCTTGAACCCTAAATTCATGAGCATTTTTCACTTTACATTTTCACTGAAAGAGCCTCTGCTGCGCCGCCATGAAGGGTTTGATGCTGAAAGCCCACCATTTCATGTTGTTTTTTGATGGTTACTATGGAAATTTTACAGGTCAAGGTGTGGTAATTCTTCTCTTGAACAAAAATTTGGACTTTTCATTCCACTTGAAGCATTTCCCTAGCTCATACAGCCGTGGCTTTTACAATCTTCTGATACATTTTCCCTCCTTTTGTGTATATTTCTGTTGCTGCTCTTTCTGGGCGCCATGAATGCTTTGAACTAGATTTTTTGTGAAGTTTGGGAAGTGGGAAGTGGGTTTTGAATAGCAACATGCCTGAATCTTCTCCATATTTCGCTGCTGGTAAGTCATTGTTCTCGCTTAGAACACTTTCAAGTTTTTTTTTTGTTTTTAATCAGCAAATACCTGGAAATATTGAGTATGCATAAGGAGAACAATATATACTTTGAAACTGCGACCTGTCAAATTCATGCATTTTTTTTATTTCTTGTGCTAGCCGTGATCTCCCAATGGCCTCGGTCTCTACTGATTTCTCCACTGAGTTTGCTTCTTCCCTAATTTTGTACTTGATAGCTTCTTCATTGGTTCCATTGTCGGAATTTGCATTTAGAAACATAACACACTTCTCATCACCATTTCATCTCCTCAGGGCATTTATTTCCTATTTTTTGATATAAGAGATGCAAATCATGAAAATTGCTTTACTGTCCTCTTGATTTGGTTTTAAAAGTATGGTGCTCGGCCTGTAGTCTCTCAAGGTTGTTGAATGCACATTAATTGTCATACTCTACTGTCATAGATGCAAGAGGATAATATTGTTTTCTGTGCTTCTCTATTGTAATATTGTGGCTCAAAATGGTGATGCTATTCTAAAAATGACATCTCTTTTCTCTTATCACCGACCTTCATATGCTGATTTCTTGCTATTACTAAATATTGTTCTTTGAATAACATGTCCTCCAAGTAGGTGTTCAAGTGATAAAACTAAGTATTTCTTTTTGACAGAAAATAATGCATTCATTATTTCATTGCTGTGATCTGTTCATTCTGTCACTGTCTCCTCTTTGTATGGCCTGGTTGTCCATTGAAATCAGATGCTCACTGTAGCTTTTACTTGCTCTGTAAAGAGTCTCTTTTCCATATTTACTATATAGAAAGTTTGTTATCATTTCTGAATGTTAATGGTTGTAATCCAACATGGCAATAAAAACAAATGTTGAATTATCCTTTTCTTCCCATTGATAGCATGTCTGTAGCAGCTTGATGCTTGATGCTCTCTTTGATAGGCATAGAGCATGGTTCCTTTTTGTTATTTTAATTCTGCTAATTGAAACAAATAAGGAATAACAAATAGTAATGACAGTCATAACTTCTTTTGTTTGTCTCTCGATGCTTTAATAATGGCTATAATATGGAAGTCCCTGGCAACTTTTAATGTTACTCTATTTGCTGATTACCATCAAAGGATTTTTCCTGATCAAAGGTTGTCCACTTCAAGCATATATTGCTAAATATTGATGTTCATAGTTGCTGCTCTTAATGATTGCTGCTCAAGGTAATTGCTGCTCTAGGTAATTGCTGCTCATTCTCCATGACTGCACCATTATAAATCTGTACTTGATGCTGCTACAAACTACCTCTGTTAAGTCTTCATGTTTAATGTCTTGATATTTCTCATCTGGTATTTGAAATAAACATGCCTGTAGAATGTTGTCTAAGCCATAATTGCTGCTCCATTGATATTTTGATGCCTCCTTGCATATACTCAAAGTTGGACCTTTGATTCAGCTGTAGTTTCATCATTCCCCATGACTGGAATGCATTTGTTACTTAACTCATAAACTGCCATTATATTATTCTTTCAAACACCAAGATTACTTTTAGCTTAAAATGGAGATGAAAAACAACTCTGACATTGATGGTCCATACCTTGCAAAAGTTGTCTACTTCAAGAGTAGATTACTACATTTTGAAATTAATGTTGCTAAATAATTTGAAATCTCTTTGAAATAAGGCTGCTTGCATGATTATATCATTTAGTTTCAGCAACATTGATGCTTTTAATGACTGTTATCAACATTCATGAACTTGCGTATGGAACTTGAGAATATATCCTCCTTGATATGCCGAGCTCAACCCTTGTGGGAGCCCGTTTTGCTCCACATATCTGATAAAATGATCTTGAACATGATGAACCTATTCCTGCACATTGAAACAAACATGTTAGTAAAATAAAAGAAGCTGAAAGCTTCCATTGAGTCATGTTTTTTCTTGATTGTCAACCTTTCATCTGATGGATGCCTGATCGAATGTATGTTATATTTTTGTTGGTAGTGTAGGCATATGATAGGATATGATTTTTCATTGCTTAGAGACCATCTCTAACGCCATTCTTTATCGTTCTTGCAGATGCTTTTGAAGCCTGGAGCTGGATCAATTTGAAAGCACGACAACTGAAAACCTCAAGTGTAATGATGATTCGTCATTCCAGGCAATGACGAATCACCTTCTATCTTATGTTTACATTATTTTCAGTTGTATGATATACACTTCCTTTATGTATTCATCATTTTATTGTGTAAATCAAATTTAGTTACTCTCGCGGCTTGTGCGAGATTCAGTGTTTTTACAAAATGAATAAAAAGCATTCTTTTATGCAAATTTATGAGTTCCTTTGTCTAAGATTTGCATAATAACACTTGAAATTAATAAGTAATCAAAGTTTCTGGAACATAATGAATACTTAAGCAGAAAATTTTTGTACCTTCTTTGATGGATGCAATTCAGCTCTACCTGTTTTGAGCTGGTAGTGAAAAATAGGTAACAAATTGGCGACCTTTGCGGAGTGTTTTCCTGCTAAACACAATAGACCAGTTGCCTAGTACATCCATTGGGCATGGAGTCCTTCTCTGCTCTTCAAACTTCTAAAAACCTTGTAACTCAGCTTCAAAACACACAAACTGAAAGAAACTACTGCAATTTTGTTGAAGACAGAATCTGAAAAACTAGGTGCAACGATTGCACTTATTGAAAACAAAACAATACTTGAAAGTGTTCTAAGCGAGAACAATGACTTACCAACAACGAAATATGGAGAAGATTCAGGCATGTTGTAATTCAAAACCCACTTCCCACTTCCCAAACTTCACAAAAACTCTAGTTCAAAGCATTCATGGTGCCCAGAAAGAGCAGCAACAGAAATATGCACAAAAGGAGGGAAAATGTATCAGAAGATTGTAAAAGCCACAGCTGTATGAGCCAGGGAAATGCTTCAAGTGGAATGAAAAGTCCAGATTTTTGTCCAAGAGAAGACTTACCACGCCTTGACTTGTAAAATTTCCATAGTAACCATCAAAAAACAACATGAAATGGTGGGCTTTCAGCATCAAACCCTTCATGGTGGCGCAACAGAGGCTCTTTCAGTGAAAATGCAAAGTGAAAAATGCTCATGAATTTAGGGTTTGAGCTTTTTCATCCTGCCCTAAGTTGACATGAGAAAATGATTTTAATTTAATCATTATCTTTTATTTATCTCCCGTGGTCTATGTTTTTCAAAGTCAAGCAAAGCATAATTATTGCATGAGTCCATGCGCATTATCTAAGTCATTATTTCCTTTCTAGGAAAAAATGATTACTTTGACTCATGTTTATTTGCATGATTTTACTTGGAGCTATCAATGTAATTAAATATTAATGTATATTACATTAATATTTAAAATGAAATAAGGAAGGCTTTTCCACGTTTAGATATTAAAATAATCATACAATGGTTTATTTTTAATATTTAATCACTTAATCCTCTTTAGGTAAAATCATGCAAATGATGTAAATCGAATTGGAAGAATCAAGGATTGACAACTGAAGATTGGTCATGCGAAGGAGTTCCAGTTGCATGGGCGAGTTGATTAAAGAAAGGTGGATTTTCGCATGTTTTGGCCCACATTCAGAGATTTCCAGTTTGGTTTGAGTTGCAGATCAGCTACATGCTTTATGACTGCGAGTTCGAGACTGAGTTCACTCATTTTTGCATGAGTTTGAACCACATTTTCAGGGATTTTTACTTCTGCTCGGATTTCACTTTGGAATTGTCACTTTATCACTGAAATTGACTTTCAGTTGCTTATTCATGCACTTTGAAGTGCATTCATATTGTATATATTGAAAAATTTATCTTTTTCATTTTCAGTTCTTGTTATTCAGCCTTTGCATTCTGCAAAGCGAATGGTCATGTAACTCAGTTTTCAGATTAATACAGTAGTGTTTTTACAGATTTACTTATGTTTTTTGGCAAAGATTCCTTCAAATTACAGTAAAATCAAAGTCTACCTTGTCATTTGGATGTCTTTATGAATGATTGGATGAAGTTTTATTGTGTTTAAATATCATAACCTTTAAAAATATTTGTCTCATTTATATTTGCATGCATTCGAATAGTTAAAGTCACAAGTCTAAGTTTGTGTAAATGAATAATATTCTTCTTTGTTGTGCAAATCCTATTTTCCTTCAAAGCTGTTTTATTCGAAGCCTTCCTTAGAATCAATTTTTGTGGTGAAACTGTCAAAATTGACTTGTGTGGTTAGTTTTCAGAGGTTTATTGTGAATCAAAATTGCATATCATTATCGGTTAGGTGCATCACCTTCAATTTACATTTTTGCATGCATTTAGTAATAGTCCTTCTCTCTTTTCCAACAAATCACTCAGTTATTAACCAGAAAATTAAATAGGAACCAACCTAGAATCTGGAGGTCTAATTCCTTATAGGATACCCACAACCTGGAATTAGTTCCAATGTTTCAACAGGTTGTTGAATTTCAATATTCAAGCATTCGGGTGCAATCTGATTGACAACAATGACATCAATCAATGGGTATATAGAGAGGAACCAGATCCTTCACCTCCTCTCCTCAAGTACTTCCAAGAGGTCTATTCACAAACTTCTAAGTTGGCACAAAAATTTAATTATCAGGGAGGAGGATTGGGTGTAGATGAGAAAATAATGCGAAGGACAATTGATAGACCCACGCACCCAAAACACCAAGGTCTTGGCTATGATAAGAAATAAAAACAACCCGTTGTGTCGTCTAGTACATCAAATAACGTTAGTGCAGAAGTTGGTATCCTCAATGACATACCTAAAGAGGAAACTATCATACTCTCTTACGATTATTTGGATGTCTCCTCTTTATTCAAATCCACTTCCATATTCACCATAAGCCTTTCCCTACACCATCCTGACCTGATAGATTAGGACCTACGAGGAAGTGCACTTGTTGATATTTTCCCTTTTGAAGAGGTGTATGTACACTTTATGGGACTAGAGGAAGACTATGATGTTCACCTTGGGGAATATGAACACCTTAACTACAAAAGTAAAAATAAACAAAATAAAAAAGGGTCTCCTAGTGAAAACCTCCCTGAGGCACTTTTAGACTCATCAAAAGTAAAAACAAAGGGTGTATCCTTTGATGAAAACCTCCTCGGGGTGTTAGAGGATGGGGATGTTCATCTTCCCCTCATAGGTACTCACTTCTTAGAAAGGTATTCCATCCTAATCAAGGAAACAAGAGAGATAAATATGGGAACAAAAGAAGAACCAAAGATCACATATGTGGCCAAGTCCTTGACTGAGGAAGAGTATCCTATAATTTCCAATCTACTCCAGGAAGGAATCATTCATTTTGCATGGGATTATTCTGATATGCTCGGATTGGATCCAACATTAGTGGTGCATCACCTTGATGTCTGTCCTGATGTCAAACCAGTAAAGCAAAAGCTCTACAAAATGCACCTGCAAGTTTCTCTCCTTGTTAGAGTTGAGTTGGAAAAATTACTAGTAGCAAGATTCATCAGACCAATTGATTATTCTGATTGGATTTCCAACATTGTACCTGTAGATAAGCCCACTAGGGGCATCCACATTTTTACAGATTTCAAAGACCTTAATAAATCATGCCTAAAGATAACTTCCCATTACCAAACATTGACATTCTTGTTGATTTAATAGCGAGACATGCTATGCTATCCTTCATGGATGACTTTTTTGGATATTATTAGATTAAAACTGTACCCGAGGATCAACACAAAACAAATTTTACTACACCTTGGGGCACCTTTTGCTACAATGTCATGTATTTTGTTCTGAAAAATGTGGGGGCAACTTATCAACGTGCTATAACAATCATCTTTCACGATCTGATCAACATCATAATGGAAGATTATGTTGATGACTTATTAGGGAAATCCAAGACTAGAGAAGAACATCCAAAGATCCAGAAACAAATCTTTGATAGCTTAGAGCAATACAAGTTGAGGATAAATCCTAAGAAATGTGTCTTTGGGGTCACTTTAAGAAAATTATTGGGATTCATTGTGTCCAAAAGAGGTATAGAAGTTGATCCAACTAAGGTGAAAGATATTATGGAAATTCCCACACCAAGAAATCTGAAATAGTTAAGGAGTTTGCAAGCCAAGTTACAATCAATCGGGCACTTCATTGCTCAACTTGCAGATAAATGTAAACCCTTTACACATATTTTGCATAAAGATATTGTCTTCAAATGGAATCCAGAATGTGAGTAGGGATTTGATAAAATTAACGAATATCTTGTCAACGCTCCCATTCTGATGTCTCCTACACTCAGAAAACTATTGTTGCTCTACATTTCTACTACATGAGTTGCATTAGGTGCAATTGTAGCACAACATGATGAAAATGGGAAGGAAAGGGCTATTTATTACACTAGTCACACATTAGTGAAGTATGAACTCAACTATACCCCTATGGAAAAATCTTTCCTTGTAGTTGTCTTTAGCTCACAAAAGCTTCACCACTACATGATTGGTCATTCAATCAAGTTGATTTCCAAGGTTGATCCACTTAAGTATCTATTATCTAGAACATCATTGATAGGTTGCATGGCTAAGTGGGTTATTCTACTAAATGAGTTTGATATTGAGTACATAGAGTATAAAGAAATCAAAGGAAAAATCATCGTAGATCAATTGGATGATGCTCCTTTAGTGAATGCATATCCTTTAGTGGTTGAGTTTCTAGATGAGTCAGTGTTCACCATTTCAAAAGTAGACATAGGAACACTTTATTTCAATGGGTCCTACACACAGAATGGGGTTGGTGTTGGCATCCTTTTTGTCACTCCTTAAGGTGACTATATCCCTAGGTCATTTAGGTTGGATTTTCCACGCACAAATAATATTATTGAACACAAAGATTTATTCACTAGCCTCTGAATTACAGTTCAATGGAACATCACCTGCATCCATGTTTATGGAGACTCACAACCTATAATCAAACAAGTCAATGATGAGTTCCAAACAAAGGATGATAAGATTATTTTGTATAAATGCATGGTGGATAACTTCAAGAAATATTTCAGTCATATCCAGTTTGAACAAGTTCCTAGATTACAAAATAAAGCTCTAGATGTTATTGCTACCATAGGCTCTCTCATAGATATGCCTCGAGATTGTACAAATTGTGTTTTTGGTCAAGAAATTATTGATCCCCGCATACGACATTCCTAATACTAAAATGGTGTGTTAAATCATAGGCCCTCAATCCCCATGGTATCATGACATCTACATCTATCTTCATGACAACATCCTTCCACCCAATATAAACCGTAACCAACACAAATCCTTCATCCATAGAGCATCCTACTACACTATCCTAGGAGAAACTCTTTATCGTAGAGGATATGATGGATCTCTTCTTTGATGTTTGATCTAATTGGAAACCAAAGTAGTGTTAGGCGAAGTACATAGTGGAATTTGTGGGGAACACACTAATGGAATGGCCTTAGCAAAGAAGCTTCTTCGAACTGGGTATTATTGGCTAAATATGGAACATGATGCATGTGAATTTGTCAAGAAGTGTGTACCATGTCAACAACATGTAGATTTAATTCATGCTCATGCGCAAGACTTACAATCGATCACAACACTGTGTCCTATCTTGCAATGAGGTCTAGACTTAATTGGAAAGATATAGCCTCCATCCTCTAATGGCCATACATTTATCATCACTGCTACCGAATACTTCACTAAATGGGTGCAAGAAATTCCACTCTCCCTCATTATTGGCACCCAAATATCCAAATTTATCCTTTACCATATTCTCTACAAATATGGTATCCCATCCACCATCATCATCGACAATGGTAAACCTTTCAAAAATCAACATGTAAGACAACTATGTGAGACTTTCCATATCCAACATTGATAGTCCACGCCTTATTACCGTCAAGGTAATGGCTAGGCCAAATCCACCAACAAAACATTGATCAAAATCCTAAAGAAAGTTATCAACAATACAGGTCAAGATTGGCACCTTCACCTTAATCCCACCCTCTGGGCTTACTGCACAACCATTTGTATCCCCAATGGTGCTACACCATACTCACTTGTAAATGGCACCAATGCAATATTTCCGATTGAATTCAAACTCCCCTCACTTTGTATCTCTTTAAAGAACCTAGTTACTGATGAGGAGTACCAAGTTACACACTTGAGTCAATTAGAGCTTCTTGACGAGAAGCATCTCAACACTTATAATCACCTGCATTCCTATCAACATTGGCTCAAAATAAGCTATAATAAGAAGGTCTGACCTCATCAATTCTAGATTGGTGATCTTGTACTCAAGGAAAATCAACATACCCAACAAGATAGAGAAAAGAAAGGAAAATTTGAAGCTAATTGGTTGGGTCCCTACATCATTACTGTTGGAAATATATGCCTCAATCCCACAGGTTGAAACCTCTAAGAGAGACAAGTCGGTGTGACATGCTTTGTGTCTGGCTGACTAGCAGTTGAAACCTTGTTGAACAACTCTGGTCGCTGAGACCTTGTTTCTGTCTTGCCGAGTGGACCTGTCGCTATGACTTGTGGCAATCACTGTAACCCTATGCCAAGTGGAGATATTTGGCCGATAGGCCATTTCTATCATATATCAGGGAGACTCTGGGTGACAAGTGTTGTCGGGGGGACCCTTGGCCGAAAGTCTTATCGAGATTGTATGTCTCGCTGACAAGGTGTTACACCTGCGGTCGTCAGAGTAACTCATGTGTTTCAGAATGAAGTCTTAGCAATGGAGAGAAGTCTTGCCGACTGTTGTTTGGTCCTGGTATGACTTAAGACTTCAGAGTAACATCTAAATGATAGTGATATGTCTTGGTGATAGATGAAGCACTTCAGAGTAACTTTGAACCTTGGTATGATCTCCTGGCGAAAGCAATAAGTCTTGCTGACTTTTGGATGTTTCGGTATAACATAAAGAGCTTGGTATGATCTCTCAGTGAAGGATGATAGTCTTTCCGATGGGAATTCTATTGTCTATGTGACTTTGGAGATTCGGTATGATGTTTCACCGATAGCGATAAGTCTTGGCGATAGCAATACAAGTGATGATCATCGGTATGAGGTCTTGGCGACAAGGCGAAGTCTGAGCGATAACTTTCTGAACTCAATAGAACCTCTTGCCGATAGTGTTGACTCTTGGTGACATCGAATGTTGGCTTTTTTGGCATCGGGGAGACATGGTTAGTGTCTCACCGACATGCCAACACAGGTTGAACGCTTTGACCGAGTGAAGACCATCCTACGTGGCTTGTGTTCGACCAATCTGGGAGCAGAATGGGAACCGCTAGCAGATGGACTATTGCGGCCGTTACTGAGAGGAAGTTCGATAGACTAGAAGTGACATGGATATACTCAGTGATTGCAGATTGTGATCGGTTCGATGGATGTATGTTCGATGAATAGTTGGGTGAAGAGTTCGAATGGTGATTAGTGTGAATTCGATTATGAGAGCATTGTAATGTGAATGTTCTGTAGCAAGGTTGATCATAGTGAATGCTGCTGTAAACTGACACCAAAAAGATAAGTCAGATCTCTGTATGTAATCTTTATTACTGTAATACAAAGTGACTTCTCTTGGTGTGGTGGGTTTTTCTCCCGTAAGGGTTTTCCCATGTAAATCTGGTGTTCATATGTGTATGTCTAATTCTCTGTTTCTGTTATCTCTTTCATGTGCATCTTAATTGGACTGTAATTGTAAAAATTTAAAAGTGTCTCTGCATTCTTCCCTGAGGTTTTGACATTAGGCAAGTTGCTTCCGCATCTAGCTTTCCTTACAATTACGACTAAGTATTTTTCTGGAGCGTATCGACTTGCCACACCCAAGGGAGGACCCTTGGAAGAACCCATCAATATTGTGTACCTAAAGCAATTTTATACCTAAGTCAGTTGGGTTACCCCACCTATAAAATACCAAAAAAGTAAAAAATCCATAGAAATACAAAAAAAAGTTGAAAAATGTCAAAAAACAAAAAAATTATTGTCAATATTAAAGAGAAATAAATTGTCCTATGGTGAAAACCACCCCCGGTGACGCCTTGGATAAGTCAATTTGGTGAAAACCTGGCAATAGGCACCATTCGTAGAGGACTTAATCATTATCTACCTTGCATCTCATTTTCCTATATGCTTACATATCCACTCCCATCCTATCTACACATCCTATCCTTATATCCTATCATGTCCATCTTCCATTGATCTCCTATCACCTATTGAATTGTATATTTTGATTGAGCATTAGATAGTATAGATTCACTATCCCAAGTCCCCAGCTTCTCCCTGCTTGTTGGTGGTGAGCTTCTATAAGTCTTACTGGGTATCCTAGTCTCATGTTCTTATACCAGTTGGGCTTTAGTTGATTCCCATCACTTATATATAGTGTCTTGTTGGTCGGTCTCATGTCTTCATCAAGGATCCATCCTCGTGTCTTTTATAATTAGGACTCACATCATCCTTTTTCTTGGGTCCTTTCATTGAACTACATTTCCTCTACGCTTTCACATAGGCAAGGCCATCTTTCATTAGCCCCCAAGGCTTTAGTCCATCTGTTCGAGTCGGTCATCATCATCTTTCCATCTTTTGTCCATCATATGTCATTAGTCTTTTATCGAACTACATTTCCTCTACGCTTTCACGTAGGCAAGGCCACCTTTGATGAGCCCCCAAGGCTTTATTCCATCTATTCAAGTTAGTCATTGCCATATTTCCATCTTTTTTCCATCATTTGTCATCAGTATTTTTATCAAACTACGTTGCCTTTGTGCTTTCACATAGGCAAGGCCATATTTGATGAGCCCCCGAGGCTTTAGGTTGTCTTTTGGGGTTTGTCCTTGTCCTTGTCATGTCACCAAGAGTGTCCCTATATTGCTGGAAATAACAAACAAAATCCATTCATTCTTGGAAGCCCCAATCAGTTTCAGTTATCCCGAGTTGTATCGATCCTATGATCTACCCCACCCATCTTCGGTATTAACAAGATATATCATTCCTCACATCAGACCATATCAATCCCATCCACCTACCATCCTCATGGTAAAGGATATTTGAGATTTATTGTGATTTCTTGGTGCTTTTTCATTTTGTTTATCTTTTGAGAGCTTCCTACTATACCTACTCAAGGTCGCCACGATCCATCATATCATGGTGTTCTTTGATTGGTAGACATAGGGGCATATCTTGGTTTTCTATGTGATCGTGTTTTCCTATTTGTCCCACGTGGTACCCATTAGGATCCCTATGGTCTTGTGTTACGTTGGGGAAACCTCTTGTGCTTGTGGTTTTCCAACATCAGCCCGACCAAAGCCCCTGTGACTTTGGGATGCTAGATTAACCTTCCTATTTGTTGTGTCAATCCTATGCATGGGGTACTAATTTTCCTTGGTTCTTTATACCTTGGCATGTGGTTTACTATGTTATATCAAAATATAGTGCTCTTTAATTGATAGCATGGCATTAGATTGCATGATTCACGTCATAATCCCCCTTCATCTACTGTCTTGTTGCATCTCCCCAATCCATTCCTCTAGCCTATAATCATGGGTTTTGGTTGTGCAAATGATGTTTCCCCCTCATCTATTCTGCCTAGTAGGTTGCTTCAGTTTTTGACAGGTGTACTACACCCACCATTTCATTATCATATTGTATTATCTATTTCATTATCATGTTCCATTATCATTTTTTTTTTGCATTTTCATCATCAATTAAGTTGTTTAGAATGATATAGATTTGTTATTCTAAGCATCTTAATCCATTTCACTTTGCATTTTCATCATTAATTAAGCTGTTTAGAATGATATAGATTTGTTATTCTAAGCATCTTAATCCATTTCACTTTGCATTTTCATCATTAATTAAGTTGTTTAGAATGATATAGGTTTGTTATTCTAAGCATCTTAATCCATTTCACTTTGCATTTTCATCATTAATTAAGTTGTTTAGAATGATATAGATTTGTTATTCTAAGCCTCTTAATCTATTTTACTTTGCATTTTCATCATTAATTAAGTTGTTTAGAATGATATAGATTTATTATTCTAAGCGTCTTAATCCATTTCACTTTGCATTTTCATCATTAATTAAGTTTTTTAGAATGATATAGATTTGTTATTCTAAGCATCTTAATCCATTTCACTTTGCATTTTCATCATTAATTAAGTTGTTTAGAATGATATAGATTTGTTATTCTAAGCATCTTAATCCATTTAATTTTGCATTATCATCATTAATTAAGTTTTTTAGAATGATATAGATTTGTTATTCTAGGCATCTTAATCATTTCACATTATCATTTCATTAGGATCATTTATTGCATTAGAAACATAACATGCATACACCATATTCCATCAGGATCATTACACATCCATTGCATATCACAATTAATACCAATAACATCCATATCATCAATATCATAAATCATATCAAGCATCCTAATCATACACATAATCCCTCGCATCTTGCATCACATAACATTAGTTTCACATCATACATAATAATCATAAACATAAAACATCATAATCATACATCCATAATAAACATAAACAACATCACATCCTACATCACACGCATGTTAGTCACAATACATCATAATCATACATCCATGATAAACATAAATCACATCACATAGACATCACATGATCCACCACCATAATCACCCATGTCATATGAATACTAGTATGATAATATCCACAATGTCCATAAATGTGAAATATCCCCCCTCCAAATGGATATTTACTAATTGACTTTCTGCCTTGTCTAATTGCCTTAGGTTTTATGGTTTTTTGTGTGATTTTGTGTTTTTGAGAATTTTTGCCAGGAAATGCAAATAAATGCAATGAAATATATAAACAGTTGCAAAACAACAAACTATGGAAGCAAATGCAATTTATTTTCAATTCAGATTTATCATTGCATTACATTTACAAGAAACTCATACCTGGAGAGACAAGCCATATAAATTGTATTTTGGAAATTTATGACAGCAACCTGGAAACCTTGAAATGTGGACATCTTGTTCAATACACTAATATATCCACCTCTATTTGGTTGCTGATTGAAATGATTGTCTTAGATGACCCTATTGGTGAAGATGGAACCCCTAATCCCTAAGCATTTCATCCTAGAAACTCCACGCCCAACCTTGATGAAGTACGACCCAAAAAAAGGACTATACAGCTTGATCTTTGTCCCCCGCGTGGCTACCAAAGAGAGTGCAAACAACAATAATAACTATCAACAATAACTATTCCTCCACCAATTATGATCAACAATTATTAACCTCTAAAAATATGAACCAACTGTCTCCAATCAAGCACAATTGTGACCTCTGAGTGAAGCCACCTGAAGATGCAAACCTTGGGTGGTATTTCACACCTATTGAATGCACAATCTGAGAGAGCTACATTCTCCAAGATCAATCTGCAGCTGAAAACCCTCATTTTCTTCTCACAACAAAAATCCTCATAAATTTGTAAGTGTTCAATAATAAATAAAATGTTTTTTCAAATATTTTTATATCTCTCCCAAAAAGCATGATTCCCAAGGCACTTTTTAGTCATTAAATATAATTAAATATATTTTAATTTTGTTGCCTTATAATATTTCTTCATGTGGGTGCCCATATCAATGACTAAATTATTTTACTTTATGTTATTAAATAAGCCTTTATTATAAAGTCAATAAAGTCATTAAATGATATTCACTTTAATAATAATTAAAATATCATAACTCCATCAATAATCAACATTAATTAATTCTATTAATGCCAGAAGGTAGCCCGCTGATTCCTCTTCTCACTAGGGTGCCTTACTATAAATAGTAATACTAGATCCCAACATCTGAGTGACTTAATAAAAATAGTAAGTATGCATAAACAGAGCCCAAAACACCTCCAGAAGGCGAACCCTGAATATCACCAAGTAATGGAGAAGAAAACACCATAAACTACCATCTGAAGAACCAAATAACTTCCTCACAAGGCCTTCTAATCACCATCATTAACCTACGAGGACCTAATGATAGGCTAATCCACCAAAATCTGACACTAGCTAAAAAGGGGACATTACAGTCCGCCCTCCCCAAAATTGTTTGACCCCAAGCAATCTCAACTAAAGATAGAACACATTACCACCTAGGTCCCAAGGGAAGAACTGTGGTTTGTCCTTCTTGTCCCCAGATAACTCTTGCAACACCAGTATCAACACAACTGATAAAACACGTTGACCAAGGTCAACCCCTGTAGCATGTGTCTCAAAATTATGATCATCATGATAAAGCAACTCTAGATACAAGCAAGATTTTCTTTCCTCATCTACATAAAGAGGAACCTCATACCAACTATCTAGAACATGCATGCGGGATCTGTGCATTGAATCCAAATAATGTACAAGTGGGTCGAAGGTAAAACTATATGCACTCTACACAATGTACACGCTATAGAATTCATTTGTAAGCCCTATCGGGAATCCTGATGCACAAGAAGGATCCAAAAATATGTGATCATCGCTTAAATCCACACTAGGGTCAAGAGGGAGATCGTCATCTACCTCAAAGAGTGGATTGTCATAAACCAAACCAACATCATTCTCAAATAGAGGATTATTAACAAATTGCACATTAACCCCTTGCTAATCTGAATTACCTTCCTTTGAACCTTTGGAGCAATGAATAGAATAATAATCCTCTTGGATTTTCTCACACTCCTCCACCACCATGGCATGTAAAATCCCCTCATCTATTCCCCTCAATACATACTGTCTACCATTCACCTCAAACTTCATTTCCATTTTTTGCAAGTTGAGGGAAAAAATTTCAATGGCATGAAGTCACTTCATGCCCAACACAATGTCCATCTCACCCATGCTAACGACATAAAAATCATCCTCCTGGTGCAAGTAAGAGTGAAACCATCTGCTACTCTTACCCTGAACCCCTCAAAGTTCTGAACCTGAATTCCACGCCTAGCAACCAAACCCTCATCGATGAAGTTATGCATAGCTCTAGCATCAATCAAAGTGATACAACACTACCCGTTCACAACTCCTTTTATTCTGAATGATCCCTATCTTTGGATGCTAGAGTATAATGCCATAGGAGATAGATTAGCATCTTTTCTTGACCCTGTAGATGCTCTTCCTATCTCATTATTCTTTGGATCAACTTGTTGTTTTGAATTTTCAAAATCCAAATCATCAGCGTAATACCATTCCATTCAATTTTCCTTGCCCTCGACAAGACCATTATGATCCCTACTATATTTTCCTTTGTACCAATAACATTATTTATTTTTTCTTAAGTCATTAAGGGTCTCATCATCAAGCTTAAATGTTGATTTATTTTTCTAATCTGCAACTTGATGATGGTTCTCATCCTCTGGAGGAGTCAAAGTTTTAGGCAGAGATTGCTTTTTCGGGGCAGCGAGCTCCATGCTTCGTGCCTTTTTCATCACATCTTATAGAGTAGGTGGGTCAAATTCCTTGATCCAACCTTACAATGGTTCAAGCAATCCCTCACTAAATAGAATAACCAATCTCCTCTCTAAAATGTTGTAGAGAAGGGGGATTCGCTACTCATGAGTCTCTTTATTCTCAATAGATTCCCAAGGGACGAACTTCCCTAAACTACCTCAAGGAACACAATGAGAGTTCTAGAATCCAAAGGAGCAAGTCACAAAGGTTTTCTGGAAAAACTAACAAGATCTTGACCAAAGGATGTCAATGTGGAATAAGGACAACAGTGCAACACACTGACATCTCAAAGGCGCGTTGACATCTCGTACAGACTAGAAAGTGAGAATATCACAGAAAACAACAAAGTGACTACTGGCAATCTAATTACTGAGAAATTCCAGAATGCGGGAAAAATGATAGAATGTAATAGAACTGAAATAAGGTAAAGTAAATGATATAACTAAAGAGGATAGAGAAAGAAAAATTCTCACAACAATCCAAGTAATGAATCCTCCAACACATAAATGTCTTCAATACTTGCACGCGTAAGATCTAGAGAAAATGTTGGGGCTGTATAGGGCTTTGCCTCAGTCAAACCCCCATTTTGGTGTTCCCACCTCCACAGAAAACTAGATGGATATATAGAGAAAGAAAAAAAAGGAGTGATAAAAGCAAACCCTACTCGAGGAGAAAAACTCGTATCAAAAAATATAGGTGATAAAAGAAATCCCCGCTTGAGGAGGAGAACCCATATCATGAAGTAGAGATGCAATCAATAGGGATGTGACAAATACCAAGATTCTCGCAAGCATAAGGTGAGAGAGATATCAGTTACAAGGTTTAAGGGAGCCAAAGGGAGAGGAAAAGATAGCTGCAAGCGCCAAGAGTATTGTAGAGAGCGCTGTAAGAGCTTGAGAGTGTTGCAAAGAGAGTTTCCAAGAGAGCTTGAAAGTGTTGTAGAAGGTTGTTGTAATAAACAAGAGAGATATGCAAGCAAGAGAAAGATGGGAGAATGTCCAAGATAGAAGCCCAGTAGGAGAAGAAGGCCAAATGGATTGAAAAGAAAATTTTTTAAGAGGGAGAAGAAGCTTCCTAAGCCGTTACAAGGCATCCCAAGCCGTTACCACCGATAAAAGGGGCTGACAAGTGGAAAACATGCTCGAAAATGGTCGTTTGAATGTTGAAACGTTGTAGGAAACTAGCATGGTGCATAGACATCCATGTGGCCTGCTAGTGTCCAGACACATCAGGCTACAAAATGACACAAACGGGAAAAGCACAAGGTTTGATGCAAAGTTGACGTGCGAAGGTAGCTGCTAAAAATGGGTTTCAAGCATCTTGAGAGGGAAAACGACTGATGTAGGGGCTAAAATGAGCCTAGATAAATGCTAAGGGAGTGGAAACCAAAGTGGATGCAAGAATGTATGTGGAATTTTACGATATTACAAATGCTAGGCACCATCACCGACAATCTCTGAAACTCACCAATGTAAGACTCTAAAGTGCCCACTTGTTTGAGCTAAGCTAGCTCTCTAAAATATAACTATAGATCCTTACAATCAAACCTCCCAATGAGTCTCTTAGTGAACTCATGATAGGTAGTAATAAGATTGTGTTGTAATGTAACCATGTCGTGATACCACCACTCATGCGCTAACCCATCCAAGTGTAGAGTGGTGAAATTAATCGCTCCATCCTTTGGCATCAGTCTCAGTGACAAATAGCTGTCCAATTTTTGGACCCACGATCTCGCAACTTGCATTTATCATTGTCATCAAAGTGTGGTAAGGTGACCTTGCTCACAACCTCCTACAAATCACAAGTGCCCTATGGTGCCTGGGGTGCCCTGTGCTCTATCCTAACTGCTCCTCCCCCTCTAGGCCTCTTCAAATCCAGGAACTGATTTAGAGTCAACAATTCATTGACCTCAGTTGGTAGGGTCATATACTCAAAATAATGGTGTATAATATCACCGGCTGTAATAACATATGGCTCCTACACTGGAACCTCTGGTGCCTAGGGCACCTCCCTAGGAGTGAAGGTAGGATGCATGGGTCTGAGAATTGAACCAGTGGAAGTAGTAGACCTCGTAATTGGCACATTAGGCTGACCAACTCTACTAGTCTCACCAGGATGACTGGGTTGTTGAGGTGGGGTAAACTATCTCATAGTGCCCAACATTTGTGACATCATATCCATCATATTATCCATCTGCCTTTAGCTTTGGATTCAAGACTAAGTGAACTTGCTCATCCCTTATCCCTCTCTGCCATGGTGCTTTTCATACTCTCTGTGTCATTATCACTATCAATATTGTGAATACCTAGAATACCTAATATTGTTTCACCTTCTAGTACTGGAGGTGGTTTCCACTGTGTTGCACCTCTGGTGTACTAAATGTTCTTTTTACTCATAAAATAATATTACCAACACATGATGGCACAAAGACTATGCTCTAATACCATTGAAATATCTCCCCTCCAAATGGATATTTACTGACTAACTTTTTGTCTTGTCTGATTGCCTTAGGTTTTATGGTTTTTTGTGTGATTTTTTGTTTTTGAGAATTTTTTCCATGAAATGAAAATAAATGTAATGAAATATATAAACAGTTGCAAAACAACAAACTATGGAAGAAAATGCAATTTACTTTCAATTCAAATTTATCATTGCATTACATTTACAAGAAACTCATACTCAGAGAGCCAAGCCATATAAATTGCAATTCTAGAAATTTATGATAGTAGCCTAGAAAACCTCAAATGTGGATGCCTTGCTCAATACACTAATATATCCACCTCTATTTGGTTGTTGATTGAAATCATTGTCTTAGCCGCTCCTATTAGTGAAGATGGTACCCTAAATCCCTAGGCGTTTTAGCCTAGAAACTCCATGCCCAACCTTGATGAAATACAACCCAAAAAAAGGCTATATGACTTGATCTTTTTCTACCACATGGCTACCAAAGAGAGTGCAAACAACAATAATAACTATCAAAAATAATTATTCCTCCACGGATTATGATCAAAACTTATTAACCTCTTAAAATTTGAACCAACTGTCTCCAATCAAGCACAATTGTGACCTATGAGTGAAGCCACCTAAAGATGCAAACCTTGGGTGGTATTTCACACCTATAGAATGCACAATCTGAGAGAGCTACGTTCTCCAAGATCAATCTACAGCTAAAAACCCTTGTTTTCTTCTCACAACAAAAATCCTCATAAATTTGATAAGTGTTCAATAATAAATGAAATGCTTTTTCAAAGCTTTTTATATCTCTCCCAAAAAGCATGAATCCTAAGGCACTTTTTATCATTAAGTATATAATTAAATATATTTTCTTTTTGTTTCCTTATAATATCTCTTCATGTGGGTGCCCATATCAATAACTAAATTATTTGACTTTATGGTATTAAACAAGCCTTTAATATAAAGTCAATAATGTCATTAAATGATATTCACTTTAATAATTAATTATTATTAAAGTATCACTTTAATAATAATTAAAATATCAAAACTCCATAAATAATCAAGATTAATTAATTTTGTCAACGCCAAAAGGTAGCCCATTGATTCCTCTGCTCACTAGGGTGCCTTACTATAAATAGTAAGATTGGACCCCAACATCTGAGTGACTTACTAAAAATAGTAAGTATGCATAAACAAAGCCCAAAACACCTCCAAAAGATGAACCCTAAATATCACAAAGTAATGGAGAAGAAAACACCATAAACTGCCATCTGAGGAACTAGATAACTCCCTCACAAGGCCCTCTAATCACCATCATTAGCCTACAAGGACCTAATGATAGGCTAATCCACCAAACTCTGACACTAGCTAAAAAGGGTACATTACAAAATGTCCATCAAATAATACAAATGTCCATGTACGAGAGAATCAATGAGTACAACAATATGACTATACATGACACAATCTGTATCCTAATTCTGAATCATCATCCAGGGTCACTATACCATCTGTAAAAAATTTGTACATTGAACTCTGCATCGACATCACTTCCGCCACTAGTATACCTATCAAAAATGGGAACTTGTCTCCACCCTCTACACATGTCTACCCATTGCTCCCTACGTCAAAAAACTAAGGGGAATCTGGTACTCCTCTCCCCTTCCTCCTAGTAGACCCATTTGTCCACTGGATACACTTGATCCTCCTAAATAGGACCTCCGCCCTAATCAGGATGGTCCCCTACTCCTGCCTGACACCTAAGACCATGTAGGCGCTCTTTGTGTTGGATCAGGGATAGTTTAGTAGTATAAATCCCTGTAATATCCTGCCTCTCCTAAGGCATAATGCACCTCCTCCATTCAGGCTCCTAATGCTCGTGCCACATCCCTCTCCTTCCTATATCAGTCTCTATCTGCTTGGAGGCTCCCTCTATCTTGCTCTCTTGCCTCCCACACCAATATCAAGTTGGCCACCACCGCCTCTGCTTGCTCTTCCCATCCCAATGCCCCATCACACTCTCCTTGAAGTGTCTCCATAATAATCTAAGCCTAGTCAACCAAGCCTTGCATTGTATCCCTCTATTGCCTCATGTCCTCAAACAACTCCTGCAACCTCTCCACCTCCCTCCTTAGGCCATCCCTCTCTATTGTTGCCCCCTCCTCTACCATCAGATGTGATCCTTGCAAAATCTCCATCTCTTCCTGTAGCTTATCCCTATCCTCCTTAGCCTGCCCCAATCTCCTCTCTAGAATCACTATCTAAGCCTACGCTCCCATACCAGTCAGGCTGCTGTGTCATCCGCGGGTGGTGGCTAATACACTAGTAGTGCCATCTCCCCAGGAATCTCCTACTCTCCGTCCTCTCCTCCTCCTCCTCTTGTATCACCTATTCGGCATGCTTAACAATCCTCCTCCAAACCCTCCTCAAAGGGACCTCCTCCTCCTCCTCGCCCTCGCCCTCCACCTCAGGTGCTACACATGTGACTGTACCATTTGTGCTATAGGTGTCACCCTCTCTGGTCTCCGCTCTCTCCACTAGGCTACATATCTCTTTGTGACACCTAGGTCATCTAGGCCACCCCTCCACAACCACACATGTAATGCCCCTCATGTTGTTTTCATTGTTCTGATACTCTTCTCATGCGATGTTGCGTACTTGAGACTATGATGGTGATTGTTTCACCAATTTGGCTTGTGTGTTTTGTTTGGATGCTTATGATACTATTTTATGATGTTGATGATATGATGATGCATGGTGTTCATCTTTATCTGGTTATGCTTATCATCTGGATGCAGTATTATGCTGTTATATAAATTGATTAATGTTTACTTCATGATATTATGATAATGTGTTACTGTTTGGAGTCAGATGAGGGGACGGTGTAGCATCGCTCGTTCGCAAGTGCCCTGCTACACTGCAACTTCCTCTCAGAGTGTGCTTGCGATTGGATATATGTATTGCTTGACGTTGGTTTGATGCAGGATGCAGGTACCAGTCACCGACTCTGCCTGCACTGTCAGGTTTGAGCGTGCCCTATAAGCCCAATGGGTATGATGTGGAAACCCGAGTTGACAAGAAAGTTCCTTGTCCCAGTCCGTCACCCTGTCATTTTGTTTGACGACGTCGTCTGCATGCAACCTCGTTCTCGTTTTGGTATTGTTTTATTATGAGTCGTTTAGTTTTAATTGTTTAATGTTGTTCTATTTATTTGATATAGTGATGTTCATAGTGATTAAGTATTATTAATTGTTTAATTAATTGGTTTGACGTAACTACGTTCGTAAGTATGATGTGATTTAATTAAAATAATAAATTAAAGTATTAAATTATTAAGAAAACGTTATTAATTGATTATTAAATTAATTCAAAGGTTATAATGAAACATAAATTTGCATTTATAAATAATGTTTATTTTAAATTTAATATAATGGATTATTATTCCACTTATTAATGATGTTTATTTTTAAAAAATTTAAATATTTGGTTAATAAGGTATTGAATAAAATATCAAAATGGATATTATAATTGGAACGATAAATTTCAAAAGTAATTAAAAAAAATTACGTAACGGTTATGATTTATTAAATTTAAGTAATATGATTTAATGTTACGACGATAAAATAATAACTAACAGTTAAAAAAAATAGTTTTTTTTTAATCAAACATTAGTGGAGAGTTAGGTTTCTAAATAAACTAAAATGTAAGGATTTACCAGCAGGTGGTAAATCAAGGTAAGAGAAATTGACGAGTGTAGGGGCATGCACACTCGAAAATGGAAAAATGATTTAGAAAATTCGCATTTGTCCAGGTTGGTTTATCGAAAACCTTAGAGAATTTCCTTGATTAAGATGGGGAATTTTGGGGAGAGACAACATTCGAAAATTGAACAAAAATTTTAACTCTAAATTGGGCTCTGGTAAAAAGTAAAAGAATATTATAGCTGAGAGAATTTTGGGAAGAAGCTATTTTTTTTATTGTTCTGTTGGAGAACAAAGAACATATTTTAGGGACTGCAGAAGAAATTTCATTCTGCTCGCCATCTCTAATCCTCGAGCATTTTATTCTAGGTTGGAAATATTTCGTTTCCATTTTTATCTATCATTTACAAATTTTCTTGTATGCTTGACAAACGAATATTACTGACTGGTATCGCCTCTCCTTCATGCTGTTATATTTTGGACCTTGTGGTATGTCAATTCTACTATAGTAAGGTTGTAGTGATAGTTTTCTATTGTATGTATATCTTTTGTTTTAGGCACCTTTTGGTGTGAATGATATCCATGCTTGTGTATATAGAAGTTTTTTAATTTCCAAACATATAATTGTGCTGGAGAATATCGATCCTATTTAGTTTACCCTTGTAGTGTAATTCCATATTTTTGTTCAGGCTAACATGACTTTGAATGGAATGGTAACACCCTCCCTAGCTCCCCTTTATTTTCCTTTTTATGTTTTATGCAAAGAAATTTCATTGAAGAATGAATCAATCAATGTTCGATTCTTGTGTTATCTCTGAAGATTTTGTCCAAGCATACAACCGCTGCCCTCATGGAGTCCATGGTTGTTTTACGTGATCAATCCCTTGCTGCCATATTGGCACCCAACTCTTAGTTAGATTCTTAGCTCATATAGATATATATGTGTAGCTCATATAGATATATATGTGTGCGGTAGGGGTTTTTTATATATCGCGTTTGTGTATGGGCACTATGCGCTGTTTGAAACAACAGGTCAATGCTTTGTAGACATTTGCAATTCTGTTTCTAACCGCAATATTCTTAGTAAAGATGTGTTTGTGTGTGTATATATATATATATCTGTTTGTGTTTGATTTTACATTCAGTATTTCATTATGATTTTTTTTAATGCGGATTTAAGCACAAGTTAAGTATGTTCAATGTTAGTTTTAACAACATCGTTTTAAATTAAACATGTTAATATATATATATATATATAATCACATCATGTAATGGAATAAAGAGAAAATTTGTGTAAAAGAATGTGTGTAGATTTATTATTCGAATATGATTATTTTCTTGTAATAAATGAATGAATAAAATATAATTGGTTATTATTCTTTAAAATTTTCTTATGCGAGGTTTATTGTGGTCATGTTTGAGTAAATGGGCATTTAATTATTCTTGAGTATGTTTAGGTAGCTATTTGATTACTAAAAAAACTGATTATTACTTCAAATGAGTATATATATACGGGTTAAGTAGCTTATTCAGGCGAATTATGTACTTAGTTACGAAATCTAATTGTGTCCAATCCGTTTAAAGTTATTATATTTTATGATTCATAGTTCTTAAATGTTGTAAAGGAATTTTTATAATGGAGTTTGGATATAATGGGAATAATGATTTAACCTGTTTTGTAAAATTGACTATTGGAATATGTTTATTTGTTTGATTCACTATTTAGAGAAGAGAAATTTGAAATTCATAAATTTATATATGGGTTAGTAAATGTAATTAAATTAGGAAATTGTTTTAAATAATCAGAATAAAATATTTCACTGCAAATTGTGTTATGAGTAGCTAGTATGGTAGAGTTCAACTTAGTCAATGGATTTATGGTAAGTGGAATTTATTAATATTAAATTGATTTATTATGGGATTTGATTAAATGGGTTTTATAATTGAAAAATTGAACATTGAAGTTAGATTATTGTTATTAAGTAAATAATCCTTTCGTAACTTTATATGATCTTATTGAGTTAGAATATTTTTCAAATTGGATAGGAATGTATAAACAAGTGGAGTATCGAATATGCTTTTAAGTTTTGTTACATGGAATTGTGTTGGGAGATTGAAGATTGATTTTTATGTTCCCATGATTGATTGTATTTTCCATTGTATTATTTTCCATTTTGACGAGTTTATATGCTAAGCCATGCTGTGAGTTTCTTTGGGAACCCAAAGTATTTGCGTACCCTTCAGTTGGGAGTATATGATAGTTGATGTTATAGGCTTCCCGAGGAAATGGGAAACGGGTTTATGTTGGATTTCTTTGATTTGACTTTGAATCGTTTGATTTAATTATTAGTTTTGAACTCTTGTGGGTGTTACCTTATTCTGTTGTTGTGCCTTTTGTTATGGCTATTTGGAAAGAAGTTTCATGCCTCACATCTATACTAGGACTCGTGATTTTTGGTGTTGTGTGTTTTGGTACACCCTTGGTGTTGTGAGTTTTGTTTTGGGGCTAATAGGGAGAGTCACTCTTCATGGGGGGTGACGCACAAAGGGGCAGCCTGGATAACCCATGGAAGAGTTGGTTAAATAAGTGAAAACCTAATAAAATAAACTAGTGGGTATGGGTAGGAACACATTAATTAAAGATAGTAAGATACCTCGTCCATGCCGTTAGTGCTTTTGCAGGATAAGGGTGGGTTGAGAAGGCCATGGTCGGCAAGATCGCTACCTGTCCTCATGAGAGGCTAGTGGTCCCACAAGAGTCACCATATGGGGTCAGCGCCTAGTGCGAGGCAACCAGAATAACCATAGATGGGGGCCGACGCCTATTGAGAGGCAGCCAGGATAACCCATGATAGGATCATGTGATGAAACTCTCCCATAGTATCCCTTGCTATTGCCTTTGTGTGCCTTTGGAAGTGGTCATCTTAAGTAGTCATTTTGATGTTTTTTTAGTCATGTATCTTGTTTGAATGAGTCTTGAAGTCTCCTGCTTGACTATCTTGCCGAGGGTCTTTCTTGTCAATTCCTAGCACGGGGGGTGGGCCTTCGGGTCCACATGGTCAGGTAGAACATGATTTTCACCCCATTGGGTTCCTAGGCAGTGTTCATAAAGTGCAAGGTTCGTGTTGTTGCAAATAATCCAGAGCTTCACCACAATTTAGTTGTACCATGTTCATTTTTTTAATACTCTTGTATTTGCTATATCTTTCCCACTATGTGTCGGGAAGCACTAATGTGCACATGTAATATTGAAAACAATGTAATTTCTTATTATCAATGTACTTGTATATTTTGATTTGATCAATGTAATGTATATATGTATATATTATCTTGATTTTGTTATGTGTCGTATATGGATACTTTTCCATTATGTAATGTCATGAATGGATGGTTAATGTATTCTTAATATCATTATGGAATGGGTTTTGAATTCATAATGTCGCCACGTGTACCCCAGAGGATGTAGCATATGTTGTATAATTTATTTACATGTAATGTATGTTCATGTTCACCTTATGTAATGTTTTACTTTCAAAAAATATTTGGTTGGTAATTTGTTAGTTTTCATTGTCCTTTGGGTTTGCACAGCAAGGCACTACAACTTGGTATCAGAGCCAGGTTTGTAAACACTGGGTACTCTAGGTAGTTTGAGCCCATTAGGTTAACCTTTGCGCTTAAATCTTGATCTCACATGTTCCCCTCTAATGTTGCGCATGAACATGCCTCGGGGTAGGGGTCATGGCAGTGGAAGAGGCCGAGGTGGTGGCCATGGATCCAACCGCCAAAGTTCATCATCTATGAGCTCCCATGATTTAGAATATGAGGAACGTTAGAGTTCCCCAAACAATCTGGGAGGCTAAGGACAAAACCCAAAGCAGCTGTGTTAGGAAGGAGGGCAGTTGCGACACATTCTTGAGGAGATCCTTGGTCGTTTAGGCCCTAGGCTGGAGGAGGAGCAGTGGGTGGAGAGAGAAAGAGAGAGGTCACCAAGGCAAAGAGAATTGTCAACAGAGCAAGATGTCGTAGTGGTAGGTCACATGAGAGGCCTATTGAGAGCACGACCTCCCACATTCGATGGTACCGGTGGAGGACTGGAGGTAGAGACATGGCTGATCGATCTAGATTGGTACTTCACTATGCACCCTTACAAAAGTAATACTAAGGCTAGGTGCACCATCATGCACCTCACAGGGTTCACATCCACATGGTGGCGATTAAAAGAGCAGAAATTGCACCTATACATTGGTTTAGTGACCTGGGAGTTATTTATGGAGAGATTCAGGGCCCGTTTCCTTTCATACCAATAGAGACAGCGTCAGGCAAATGAATTCATTGAGCTGAGACGAATGGCAATGTCCGTAGAGTAGTACAAGCGTCGGTTCTATGACCTCAAGCAGTATGCAAGAATTGACAATGATGAGGCGATGCTAGTACAACACTTTGTCAGGGGCTTCAATGCCCAAATTAGTGGCAGAGTACGGGTCTTCGAGCCGAAGACAATGGAGGTAGCTATTGAAAAGGCTTGTCTTGTGGAGGAAAACTTGGCCATGGATTTGGGAGGCCACACATGTGTTCAGATTGGCAGTGCACCTGCTTCAGGAGTTGGTTCTCAAGGTGGGAAACCTCAAGCTGCAAGCTCTTCCAGGAGTCATCATGCGCCCTCTAAGGGTGGTCAACAACAACAACAGCAATAGTCGCAGCCTAAGCACCATAATTCTCAGTCGCAACAAAGTGGCAGATCTCAGGCTAGAAATGATTGGAGTTGGCAGCGTAACAAACGTGATCGTTTATGATAAGCTAGCTTTGTGTTCATAGTCAGTGATTAGTGGTGGTAGTTTCCCGCAATCTAGTGCCCCCTTAGGTGGCTGGGGGTATGGCCGAGGCACAGGTTGTTTCTCTTGCGGTCAATAGGGACATATTGCGAGACAATGTCCACATAAGAACTCTGCAGGTTTCAGTCAAAGGCCAACTACTTCTAAGTCGATAGTGGGTGATGCGGATAGGTCACACCGAGTATTTGCTACAGTTGATAACCGCTAGGCTGGGCACCAGGGTGAAGTTGTAGAGGCTAACGGTAGAGGACAAGAAGTTGATTCGGGAGCCCATGGGTGAGCTTGAGAGGGTCCAGTAGGGACCTAACCCTAAGACTTCAGCGTCATGGGAGGATGCATCCTGCATTAGAGAGTCTTCTTTTTTTTGTTCTCTAGCTTCCAGGAGTAAGCCTAGATCTAGAGGGGGAGGATATAATGCCTCTCGTGTTGTCATCATTTTGATACTCTTCTCATGCGGTGTTGCGTACTTGAGACTATGATGGTGATTGTTTCACCAGTTTGGCTTGTGTGTTTTGTTTGGATGCTCATGATACTATTTTATGATATTGATGATATGATGATGCATGGTGTTCATCTTTATCTGGTTATGCTTATCATCTGGATGCGGTATTATGTTGTTATGTAAATTAATTAATGCTTACTTCATGATATTACGATAATGTGTTACTATTTGGAGTTGGGTGAGGCGACGGTGTAGCATTGCTTGTTCATGAGCGCCTTTCTACGCTGCGACTTCCTCTCATAGTGTGCTTGCGATTGGATATATATATTTCTTGACATTGGTTTGATGCAAGATGTAGGTACTAGGCACTGACTCTGCTTGCACTACCAGGTTTGAGCGTGCCCTATAAGCCCAATGGGTATGATGTGGAAACCTGAGTTGACAAGAAAGTTCCCCGTCCTAGTCCTTCACCCCGTCATTTTGTTTGATGACGTCGTCTATGTGCAACCTTGTTCTCATTTTGATATCATTTCATTCTGATTCGTTTAGTTTAATTGTTTAATGTTGTTCTATTTATTTGATATAGTGATACTCATGGTGATTAAGTATTATTAGTCATTTAATTAATTGGTTTGACGTAACCATGTTCGTAAGTATGATGTGATTTAATTAAAATAATAAATTAAATTAATAAATTATTAAGAGAACGTTATTAATTAATTCAAAAGTTATAATGAAACATAAATTTGCATTTATAAAAAATATTTATTTTAATTAATATTATTATTCCACTTATTAATGATGTTTATTTTTAAAAAATTTAAATATTTGTTATAATGAATAAAAACAAATGGATATTTTAATGGAATTATAATTGGAACAATAAATTTCATTTATTATGAATTAAATAATTTGATAATTTACAGTGATAAAATAATAACTAACAGTTTTGTTTTCATCAAACATTAGTGGAGAGTTAGGTTTCTAAATTAACTAAAAAGTAAGGATTTACGAATAGGTGGTAAATCAAGGTAAGAGAAATTGATGGGTGTAGGGGCATGCATACCCGAAATGGAAAAATGATTTAGAAAATTGCCATCTGTCCAGGTTGGTTTATCGAAAACCTTAGAGAATTTCCTTGATTAAGATGGAGAATTTTGGGGGAAACAACATTTGGAAATTGAACAAAAATTTTAACTCTAAATTGGGCTCTGGTAAAAAGTAAAAGAATATTACAGCCGAGATAATTTTGGGAAGAAGCTGTTTTTTTTTTCTTTTTCTTTTGGAGAACAAAGCACAAATTTTAGGGACTGCGGAAGAAAGTTCATTTTGCTCGCCATCTCTAATCCTCGAGCATTTTATTCCAGGTTGGAAATCTTTCATTTCCATTTTTATCTGTCATTTACGAATTTTCTTGTATGCTTGATAATCGAATATTACTGCCTAGTATCGCCTCTCCTTCATGCTGTTATATTTTGGACCTTGTGGTATGTCGATTCTGCTGTAGTAAGGTTGTAGTGATAGTTTTTTGTTGTATGTATATCTTTTGTTTTAGGCACCTTTTGGTGTGAATGATATCCATGCTTGTGTATATAGAAGTGTTTTAATTTCCAAACATATAATTATGCTGGAGAATATTGATTCTATTTAGTTTACCCCTGCAGTGTAATTCCATTTTTTTTTTCAGGATAACATGACTTTGACTGGAATGGTAGTGCCCTCCCAGGCTCCCCTTTATTTTCCTTTTTATGTTTTATGCAAAGAAATTTCATTGAAGAATGAATCAATGAATGGTTTGATTCTTGTGTTATCTCTGAAGATTTTGTCCAAGCATACAACCGTTGCCCTCATGGAGTCCATGGTTGTTTTGTGTGATCGATCCCTTGCTGCCATATTGGCGCCCAACTCTTAGTTAGGTTTTCGGCTCATATAGATATATATGTGTGTGGTAAGGGTTTTTTGTATACCGCGTTAGTGTATGGGCACTATGCGCTGTTTGAAACAATAGGTCAATGCTTTGTAGACATTTGTAATTCTGTTTGTAACCGTAGTATTCTTAGTAAAGATGTGTGTGTATATATATATTTGTGTGTGTTTGATTTTACATTCAGTATTTTATTATGATTTTTTTTTAATGCGGATTTAAGCACAACAAGTTAAGTGTGTTCAATGTTAGTTTTAACAACATTGTTTTAAATTAAACATGTATATATATATATATATATATATATATATAATCACATCATGTATTGGAATAAAGAGAAATTTTATGTAAAATAATGTGTGTAGATTTATTATTCGAATATGATTTATTTCTTGTAATAAACGAATGAATAAAATATAATTGATTATTATTCTTTAAAATTTGCTTACGTGAGGTTTATTGTGGTCACATTTAAGTAAATGGGCATTTAATTATTCTTGAGTATGTTTAGGTAGCTATTTGATTACTAAAAAAAATGATTATTACTTCAAATGAGTATATATATACGGGTTAAGTAACTTATTCGGGTGAATTATGTACTTAGTTACGAAATCTAATTGTGTCCAATCCATTTAAAGTTATTATATTTTATGATTCATAGTTCTTAAATGTTGTAAAGGAATTTTTATAATGGAGTTTGGATATAATGGGAATAATGATTTAACCTGTTTTGTAAAATTGGCTATTAGAATATGTTTATTTGTTTGATTCACTGTTTAGAGAAGAGAAATTTGAAATTGATAAATTTATATATGGGTTAGTAAATGTAATTAAATTAGGAAATTGTTTTAAATAATCAGAATAAAACATTTCACTGCAAATTGTGTTATGACTAATTAGTATGGTAGAGTTCAACTTAGTCAATGGATTTATGGTAAGTGGAATTTATTAATATTAAATTGATTTATTATGGGATTTGATTTAAATGAGTTTTATAATTGAAGAATTGAACATTGAAGTTAGATTATTGTTATTAAGTAAATAATCCTTTCATAACTTTATATGATCTTATTGAGTTAGAATATTTGTCAAATTGGATAGGAATGTATAAACAAGTGGAGTATCGAATATGATTTTAAGTTTCGTTACATGGAATTGTGTTAGGAGATTAAAGATTGAAATTTACATTCCCATGATTGATTGTATTCTCCATTGTATTATTTTCCATTTTGACGAGTTTATATGCTAAGCCATGTTGTAAGTTTCTTTGGGAACTCGAAGTATTTGCGTACCCTTAAGTTGGTAGTATATGATAGTTGATGTTATAGGCTTCCCAAGGCAATGGGAAACGAGTTTGTGTTGGATTTCTTTGATTTGACTTTGAATCGTTTGATTTAATTATTAGTTTTGAACTCTTGTGGGTGTTACCTTATTCCGTTGTTGTGCCTTTTGTTATGGTTGTTTGGCAAGAAGGTCCATTCCTCGCATCTGTACTAGGACTCGTGATTTTTGGTGTTGTGTGTTTTGGTACACCCTTGGTGTTGTGAGTTTTGTTTCAAGGCTAATAGGGAGAGTGGCTCTTCATGGGGGTCGATGCACAAAGGGGCAGCCTAGATAAGCCATGGAAGAGTTGGTTAAATAAGTGAAAACCTAATAAAATAAACTAGTGGGTATGGGTAGGAACACATTAATTGAAGATAGTAAGATACCCCATCCATGTCGGTAATGATTTCATAGACTAAGGGTGGGCTGAGAAGGCCATTGTCGGAAAGATCGCTACCTCATCCTCATGAGAGGCTAGTGGTCCCGCACGAGTCACCCTATGGGGTCGACGCCTAGTGCGAGGCAGCTAGGATAACCATAGATGGGGGTCGGTGCCTATTGAGAGGTAGCCAAGATAACCCATGATAGGACCATGCGATGACATTGTCCCATAGTATCCCTTGCTATTGTCTTTGTGTGCCTCTGGAAGTGGTCATCTTAAGTAGTCGTTTTGATGTTTTATTAGTCATGTATCTTTTTTGAATGAGTCTTGAAGTATCCCACTTGATTTTCTTTCCGAGGGTCTTTCTTGTCAATTCCTAGCACGGGGGGTGGGCCTTCGCGTCCATGGGGTCGGGTCGAATGTGCTTTGCTCCCCATTGGGTTCCTAGGAAGTGTTCGTAAAGCGCGAAGTTCGTGTTGTTGCAGATAATCTAGAGCTTCGCCACAATTTAGTTGTACCATGTTCATTTTTGTAATACTCTTGTATTTGCTATATCTTTCCCACTATGTGTCGGGAAGCACTGATGTGCACATGTAATCTTGAAAACAATGTAATTTCTTATTATGAATGTAATGTATATATGTATATATTCTCTGGATTTTGTTGTGTCGTATATGACTACTTTTCAATTATGTAATGTCATGAATGGATGGTTAATGTATTCTTAATATCGTTATGGAATGGGTTTTGAATTCGTAATGTTGTCACATGTACCCCAAAGGATGTAGCATATGTTGTGTAATTTCTTTACATGTAATGTATGTTCATGTTCACCTTATGTAATGTTTTACTTTCAAAAAAAAAAATGGGCGATAATTTGTTAGTTTTCGTTGTCTTTTGGGGTTCGCACATTGGGTCATTACAACACAACCTCTTCCAATTGGTCCCACATCTACTTTAATCTGGCCACTGCTACCCTCTGCTCCCATAATCCGCTCTCCCGACTAATGCGTTGGTACATCTCCTCCAGCTTTGGGATATCCTATTGGACCCCAAAATGTCATGTCACCCTATCTGGTTTGTACATCTCAATAATGTATGGGTCTTGGTCGATCAAGTAGCATCGTGAGAACATGTATCCCCTATATAGTCTATCCTCTTCCCTCCAAGATCAGAAATCATAGGCTAGGTACAACCTCCACACAATCTCATCCTCTGTCAAATCATCGATCACATGGTGCAAAAATGAGATGCTTCACATCTCTACATAATGCCTCATCCCTCTATACTAAAACACAATAGGGAGATCATCCCCCCTCTCCTCTGTTCCTACCACATCCGGTCGGGTGATCTAAATGTGTTGCCAGGCCCACACCTATAGCAGTGTCACGTGGGTGATGCTTTCCCCCTCCTATAGAAAATAGTGTGCATATCTCTATATAGTTGTGCGAGGATGCAAGCTCCCCACACATATGCTCCCCTCCTCTCTACAATATGTTGTACAATCTCAATCAACTTGAGGTCGAAGTATCTGCCATTCTTGTTTGGGAGGAGGATCCCATTGATCAATCCACATAGATACAGTGGAAACGCTGGTGTTTTATTGATGTAGACATCCAAGTCCAGGGACTTCCCCCTATAGGAGAGGTCTGTAGTCCCAAAACATTGCCCGTAGACTCTACTCTACGGGTTGTCTAGTCACCTCACTCACAAGTAGTCCTCTGATAGGCAGCCACAATATCCTCCACACATCCTCTAGAGTTATAGTCATCTTCCTTGTGGGGAGGAGGAAGGTGTAGGTCTCAAAACTCCACCGCTTAATTAGTGTTGTCATCATCAGTTAGTGGGCCCTGATAGCTGGGAATATGGGCATATGTAGTAGCCTGGTGATGTCTAGTGTAGTGAAGTCCTCATCTATGAGATCCATCACTACTGATAGACTGACTGAATGTCGCCCCCTCGACCAACGTTGTTAATGTCTTGCATTCATCCCACTAATGCGTCAACCTTTTCATTATTATTCATTCTTATTCTTGCATTTTTCACTAACTACCTTTTTCACATAATCACCCTTGTGCACGACACGATCACCCATCCCCCTTTGTGCGCATTTTCCCTTGTATGAAAAATGATCACACCTACACTGCTTCCCCTTGACGGTCACACATTTTCCCCTGTGCGGTGATGGATTCACCCATCTGCCATGGAACCACGCATCTACCCGTGTGGGTGTGTTCGCCTATGTGGGTGCAGGCTCACCCATCCTACCTAGAGGTGAACATGTTTCAGCCCCTGCCTCACGCGATCGCCCTTCTACACCCGTGTTCACCTATCTAGGGCGTAACGTATTTTCCCATCCCTCATGGGCGTATCAGTATCTTCATGGGTGATTCCGCTTCTACCCTACCCTCACGCGTCTGCCTATGCAGATGCACAATTGCCCCTCTCTTCCCACATATTCACCTGTCTTCTATAGGGGTGAATGCGTCACCTCAATAGGCGGATCCGCCTCCACATGGGCGAATCTTCTCACACCTAAACTACCCTCATATACTAAAACTTAAAAAAACATGTGCAAAATGAAACAAAAAGGTGTGATTTTTGGGGCATACCTGATAGGGAGCCTCACCCTCTTGATAGTACTCTCGAACCACGTCCAAATGACGTGTGATGTCTCCTCAATGTGCCATTTTTCTCTTGAAATCATCAAATGCCATGTATGCACTAGAATCCAAATGAATAGTAATTTCTCCTAATTATTATTTATTATTACCTTTTTAACCCTTCTTTTTACCATTTTTTAAACCTAATTTCTTCTTTTGGCTGCCATTTGCACCTCGTTTGTCTATTTTCCTCCGTTCAAAGGAAATTCTTCACCATTTTTTGTCATGCTCTTCCTGGTTCCACTCTTTTCACTCTGTTGAGACACCACTTGGGGCCCCTTTTTCCCTATCCACCCTCTCGAGGGGGCATCATCATCCATATTTTTTCTATTGTCTCCCCTATCATTTCCCTGTTGTATTGGGGAATCTTGTTGTCATTTTTCTTCCATCGAGTCACCTATATTTATTTTTCTTTGAAACATCATTATTTCAACAATATTTTGAAGAGGGAAAAAATGTAGACATGTCTAAATTTGACCACTTCCATATGGTCAAATTTATCCCTTAATTTATCTAATCTGCATCTACATCCATATTAATTAAATAATTTTATTATTTGATTAATATTCATCTTTATCCCTAATGTTCGTAAGGTATTTAATTAATCAATTTAATACTTTATCATCTTTCTTCTCCAAATTAAATAAATAGATCAATTTATTTAATTTGGTCATTTAATCCACATGAATTAAAATTAATTTTTAATTCATCATTTTCTCTCTCCAAATGTCACATCCTCTATAATCCCTCCTTAATCCAGGTTGGTCTAATTAACCTATGATTAGGATGTGCACACCACTAATTGTGATTAGTTCCACATCATCCATAATCTACCACTTGCCTTAATCCCCTCATTATCATTTGCACAACCTTAATCAGTGATTAATTAACCCTAATCTAATCCTAATGCCAATTATGGCATGTACCCAAGTCAACATTCATTAATTCTTTCCCTTTTTGGAGAAGTTATCTCCTCTTCCCTAGGAATTTTTAATTCCTATTTACTCCTCCCATGAGCCTACATGGAATTTTTAATTCCATTTTATTATCCCCATGTGTCTAGTTGGAATCTTTAATTTTAATATATTCCCCCAAGGTCCCTTGAGAATTTAAAATCAATTTTAAATTCTCTCCTCCTCTTCCCTAGGAATTTTTAATTCCCCTTTCTCTTCCCAAGGAATATTTTTGAGGAATTTTAAAATTCCTCACTTGTCACATCCTCCCATGATTTGGGGAAGGATAAGAAAATTCATTCCTTTTTTCTCTTCCCAAGGTACTTGAAAGTACTTCCACCTAGATGCCATATCACCTCCACCTCATTACATCCCCTCCACCCAGGATGACACATGTCCTCACCATATGTGTTGAGATTCCTCCCTACTTTCAATCTTGGCCATCCATTCCTTTTTCCTCCAAGAATGACTATTTCACACAACCAATTTTCATTCATTCAGAACATTCACACATTCACAATTACACTCTAGCCTTCAAGCATCCAAAGACACCATTGTTGCAATATTCAAGCTTTCATCTTGCATCATCAACTTCAATCACCATCATTGCATTTCTTGCATACTCACCATCATTTTCATATAGGTTGCATGCTATCAATTAAGGAAAGGGGCACACAAAATCAACATCAACAAGGGCCAACCATTCAACAAATTTAAACAAGGTAAAAATTTGTGTTTGTTTCTTATTCTTGTTTAGATTTCAACTTAGGTCAATCTTGAGTGTTGTTTTCATTTTTATACTTTTCATTTAATCTTCATTTGCATACTAGATTATAGAAGCACTTGCACACAGTTACATAGGCATCTATGCAAAGTTGACATGGTACTATATTTTTTTTTAGTGATCAAAGGTTGACTTATCTCCATTTAAGGATCAATGAATTCAAAAGAGAGATTGTTTTATAAATCATTTTGGGTCAATGGAGGAGAAAATAAATTTATTGATGTATTTACTATTATTAAAATATGGTCTCCAAAGTGGGAATAGGGTTTTTGCATGATACCAAGGTTTTGGTAAACAATTTATATTTTTTTTCTCTTTTCTTTCCTATTTATTGAGGGTATGAGATAGTGGTTTAATATTTTTTATATAGGTATACAAGTGTTGCTAGAGTGAAGAGAGTGTTAGTGTTTTGGATGTATCTCTTTGTTGAATATTAATACATGTTGAATTTTTTGTGTGAATTTTTTCCTAAAAATATCCACCCCCATAAATTATATGTTCATATAGTTTGCTTATTTTATGAAATTACATAATCATCATATGGTAATCCTTGGATAAAAAGTAATTTTCAAATTTTCATACACTTGTGAGAGATTCTATTACAACAGTTTCATCTTCTTTCACAATAATGCAAGTCATTAGAGATTGGACACTACCTAGAAACATAAAAGAACTTTATAGTTTTTAGGATTGGAAAAATTTATCAAAGGTTTGTTCTTGGATTCTCAAACTTGGAATGAGTTTTGAATCAAATACTTAGGGGAGTAGTAAAAGTGAAATTAATTGGGATAGAGGAATTATAATGAGCGTTCACCAAATAAAACTAAAGGCTGTGCTTTACACCTATATTAGTTCTTCTACACTTGCAATAATATTTTAAAATTGAGATATATGATTTAGAATATGTTCTTGGAGTAGCTCTTGTGAAAAATAGACATCTAATTGCTTACCACAATGAAACTTTCTCTAATATAGTTTGTATGTATCTTGCATATGACAAAGAATTGCATGCCATTGTTGAAGCTTGCAACTAGTAGAAGAAATGTATATTGGGAAAATAAAATAAAATTCACAAAAATTAAAAGCCTCTCCAATTTATGAAAACACAAGGGAAGTTGTAGAATGATTGTGGCACAGCCATGGTAGGAGGGTCCTCAAAGAGAACAATCCAGACTGTGCAACAAGAGTAACACAACGAAAGCAACACAAAATATGGAGGAAAATGCAGATGTAAATATTCTCATTAACATAAATCTCAGTTACGTTCGGCCGACAACATTCGGGCTTACAGATTCGGATCATAGGTCTGATACAACATGCTCAAAAATACAACTTTCCAATATGCTCCTATATACGAGCTGAATATTACATATCAGATCTATATTATCCTCCTTGATCGAATTATTCACTACCTTCCTAATGATCTATTACAATATTTATACCACATCTAGAGGTCAAGAAACATCCGCGTCGGCCAAAGATTATTACACTCTCCAATGAAAGAAAATGTAGCGTGTGCATGAGCAGGTCGGCCTCAAATTCAAATTACTCCTCGGTGTATGCATAGGATGAAGTGTGGACCTATAATGAAGGTCGGGGACACTCCACGAAACATTTAAAATCACACTGTTGAGATCTACAAGTTATGGGAACGATCCATGAACGATCAAATTAGTCGTAGGCTTGAAAGTTATTCCTATGCCAGTTCAAGAAACTTCCATGAAATCCAAAATCGATAACTTGTCAAAAAAAGATCTAATCACACTCAAATATTGGAATAAGATAACATGTCGATGAGATCCATGTTGACGATGTCAAATACCAAGATCCAAGATATGGTCTGGTGAGCAAAGATGACGAATCCATCAACATGGACTGAGCAAGAATAGAACAAGAACAAAAACTGATAGAAAATATTTTTGGTTGATGCAAGATTGCCAAGAACCAAGGATGCTCCTGCATCAGACATTCGGGGTTAATGAAAAGTGAGTCCCTCACTTTTTCGGGGCTAAAGGAAAACCAATATGGTCTACCTCAGCCTGATAAATCCAAGAAGAATCCTCCACTGGTCCACCTTTCCACTTCACAAGGTATTCTTTATACTGTCTTCCACGAGTTTTCCTCCCATCTCTAATATCCAAAATCTCTTCAATCTCATCTGACTAATGTTTAGGAAACTGATTCTCCAATTTCGCTTCACTGTCTTCACTAAATTCCACTTTATGGTACTGATGTAGATCTACAATGTTGAATATAGGTGATATACCCATGCCATTTGGTAACTCCATTTCATATGCATTCCCTGAATCAAATTTCTTCAAGATTTTACAAGGTTCGAACTTCCTCATCTTCAAATTTTGTATGTGCCAACTGGAAATATTTCCTTCCTCAAATATACCATCACTTCATCCCCAACTTTGAATTCCTTGTCTCCTCTTTTCATCTACTTTCTCCTTATACTTCTGGTTCATGTCTTCCAATTGTTGTTTCACTTGATTATGCACTTTCTTCATGTGTTCTGCAAATTCTTCTGCTTCTACACTCCTCTTATCTTCCATACTGATGTCTCTCAACTCTGATATACCTCTAGGATGAACTCCAGTAAAAATCTCAAAAGGTGTCTTTCCTGTACTCACTGAATTATTGTAAGCAAATTCTGCTTGTGCAAGGACTAAATCCCAACTTTCGGTATTCTCTCCAACCAAACATCTCAGCAAATTTCCCAAACTCTTGTTTACTACCTTTGTCTGTCCATCAGTCTATGGGTGAAACACAGAACTGAACTTCAAATATGTCTTCAACTTCTTCCAAAGTGTTCTCCAAAAGTAACCAACAAACTTTACATCTCTATCTGAAATAATACTCTTAGGTAATCCATGCAATCTGACCACTTCCCTGAAAAACAAATTTGCTACATGTACATCTGTTGTCTTCTTATAAGGTATGAAATGTGCCATCTTAGAAAATATATCTAGCACCACAAATACAAAATCATTACCTCTTTGTGTCTTCAACAACCCAAGTATGAAATCCATACTGATATCCTCCCAAGGTCTCTCTGGAACTGTCAAAGGCTTATATAGTACAACATTCTGACTACTCCCTTTTACAACTTGACAAACTCTGCAACTCTGCACAAATCTCCTAACATCCTTATGAATCTGGGGCCAAAAGTAATTCTCACTTACCAATGCTACTATCTTATCAACTCCAAAGTGTCTTGACAATCCTCCACCATGTTTTCTTTCACCAAGTTATCCCTCATTGAACTTTGGGGTATACACAACTGATTACCTTTGAACAACATATCCTCCTAAATGAAATAATCCAACCACTGACTCCTATCCTCCTAAAACTATTTCTTTACAAGCTCTCTAAGGTTCTGCAAAATTTGGGTCCCCCTCATACAAGTTCTTCAACTCATCAAATCCTAATACCTCCACTCTCATCTATGTCAGTAAATTCCTTCTCCTACTCAAAGCATCAACAAATCTATTTGACTTTCCACTCCTATGCTTCAAAACAAAATTATAGCTCTACAAGAATTCTACCCATCTCATGTGTCTCTGATTCAACTTACCTTGACT
This sequence comes from Sequoia sempervirens, assembly GCA_007258455.2. Lineage (NCBI taxonomy): Eukaryota > Viridiplantae > Streptophyta > Pinopsida > Cupressales > Cupressaceae > Sequoia > Sequoia sempervirens. The sequence continues at coordinate 1,165,643,272 of VDFB02271358.1, forward strand.
ATTCAAATATTGTAATGCTTGATGATCTATATACAACACAAACTCCTTAGGAAAAAAATAATGTCTCCACTTCTTCAAGGCTTGAACTATGGCATAAAACTCCTAATCATACACTGGATATATTCTCCTAGAATCATTCAATTTCTCACTGAAATAAGCTATAGGTCTCCCTTCTTGACTCAATACTACTCTAATTGCACTTCCACTTGCATCCCAATCTACTTGAAATACCTTATTGAAATCTGGTAAAGCCAACACAGGCTGCTCAGTCACCTTCTGCTTCAACAACTCAAAACTTTGATTTGCTCTAGATGTCCACCTAAAATATTTCCTATCTCCTCTCATTGATTCTGTCATAGGACTGCAAACAGAACTGAAATTCCTAATGAACTTCTGGTAGAAACTAGCCAATCCATAAAATGATCTCACCTCTCCAATGCTGTCTGGTCTAGGCCACTCAACAATTGCTCTTACCTTCTCAGGATCCATCTTTAATCCATCCACAGATATCAAAAATCCTAGATATACCAATTCTTCCTTCATGAAACTACACTTCTTAAAGTTTATCATCAACTGTTCTCCTCTCAACCTTTGTAAAACTTGTCTTATATGTAACAAATGTTCTTCTCTACTCTTACTGAAAATCAAGATGTCATCCAAATAAACAATCACAAAATTACCTAAGAATTTCTTCAATACCTCATTCATCAACCTCATGAAAGTACTCGGTGCATTAGTTAGTCCAAAAGGAATCACCAACCACTCATACAATCCTTCATTTGTCTTGAACTGTGTTTTCCACTCATCTCCTCTGATTCTGATTTGATGATATCCACTCTTCAAATCTATCTTTGTAAATTATTTAGCTCCACTCAAACAATCCATAATGTCATCCATCTAGGGAAAAGGAAATCTATACTTCACCGTGATCTTGTTTATGGCTCTTGAGTCTGTACACATTCTCCATTCTCCATCCTTCTTAGGTGCTAACACAATAGGTACTGCACATGGACTTAAAATTTCTCTTATCAAACCCTTCCGCAACAATTCTTGCACTTGTCTATTCAACTCCTCATTCTTTGTTGGTATCATTCAGTGTGTTGCTTTATTAGGTAGACTAGCTCCAGGAATTAGATCCATACAATGACTAATACTCCTCACAGGTGGTAATCCATTAGGTACATTATCTGAAATGATCTCCTCATACTCTGTCAGCAACTCCTTTATCTCTTCTGGGCGTTCTTCTACATGCTTCAAGTCTTTATCCTTCTTAGGAACTAAGGCATAACACACATTCTCATGGCTCAATCCATCAAGGAATCTCCTTCCATCAACCAGACAAACCCTAGCATTCGTACACACCTCAACTTTTGGAACATCTTCGAATGACAACAAAGTATGCTTCATCCAATTAACAACAATGATGTATATATTCTTCTTTCCATCATGAACAGACTGTCTATCATACTACCAAGGCCTTCCCAAAAAAACATGGCATATGTCCATAGGCATGATATCACACAAAACTTCATCATGATAATTTCCTATCTTCAATTTCACCAAACATTGTTCACTTACTAGTATCTTATTCTCATCTTGAATCCAAGCTATCTGATAGGGCTTTGGGTGTTTCAACCTTTCCAGCTTGAATTTGGTCACCATCTCTTCATAAACTAGGTTCTCTGAGCTTCCACTGTCAACAATCACTTTGCAACATTTACGATTCACCTTGCATCTAGTTTGAAACAAGTTCTTTCTCTACAATGGCTCTAATACTCTCCTATTCACCAACACTTCCCCATCTTCTGGTTTATTAGATAATCCAACATGTTCTTCCTCAACAAAGGTTGTCCTTCTATTGTTCTCTATCTTCTTGCGTGTCTCTCCCTGATTGCATTCAAATTCTCTATGTCCTTCTCCACCACACTTATAAAAAGTTCCCCTGAATACTCTTTTCTCCTTATCATCCTTTCTATAACTTTCATTCCGGTAACCACCATATCCTCCTCTTCTGTAAGATCTTCCATCACCTCTATGGTATGAATTGTCATTCTTACTAACCTCCTTATCCTTATTCTGATCTGGCAAAGATCCTCTTCCTCCTCTAGTAAAAGTTCTTCCTCTTTGAAATCTTCCACCTCTTCCTCTTTGTATCTACTCATGTCTTTTATTCAACTTCTCTTCTTCCTTTAGGGCACATTGATATGCCTCTTCCACACTTTGAAAATTGATCAAACTAATCTCATCCTGTATAGATGACCTCAAACCATTCACATATCTAGCTACTTTTTCGATCTCATCCTCTGAATTTCCAGATCTGATATTCAACTTATAGAACTCTTCAGTATACTCTGTCACACTTGATTCCTTCTGCTTCAAATTTTGCAATTTTTGGAACAAACTAATCTGATAATATGTAGGCATAAAATTTGTCTTCAACTTATTCACCATCTGATCCCATGACTTTATCTTTTCTTTTCCTCTTCTTTTCCTATCTGTCTACAAATGTTTAGACCAAAGGGATGCATGTCCGTTCAACTTCGTACACACAAACTTCACCTTCTTATCTTCAGTGGTACCTTCAAATTCAAAATAATTTTCCATCTCTATAATCCAATCAAGCAGTTCTTTTGAATCCAACTTACCATTATAATCTGGTGGATTGAAATGGGCTTTTGTATTCACTCTAGTTAGGGATCTTATGAGCCTCTCTTCTCCCCGATCTAGGCTAGGTTGCTCTTCTCTTCCTCTTTCTTCTTGTACTTCTAGGTCTTCATCACTCACATCATCAATTGGTTGACCTCTCCTTTGGGCCATTTCGACTGCATCTAATCTGGCAACAATTCCTCTCACCATCTCCATTAAAGCTTGGTCTACATTTCCACGCGCTCCATTTCCTCTAACATCTCTTCTTCCCACCATATTTACACAAGTCCTCTATAGTTGCAGGTTGGATCCTCAATCCGCCACCCCACAACAAGTTTTCAATAGGACTCTTCGAATTCTGATGACCTCACATGGATGAAATCTTGCTCTGATACTAATTTGGTGCAACCACAATAGGAGGGTCCTAAAAGAGAACAATCCAGATCATGCAACAAGAGTAACACAACAAAAGAAACATAGAATATGGAGGCAAATGCAGATGTAAATATTCTCATTAACAGAAATCTTAGTTATGTTTGGTCGACAACATCCGGGCTTACAAATTCAACTCACAGGCCTGATACAACATGCTAAAAAATATAGTTTTCCAATGTACTCCTATATGCGAGCTGAATATTACATATCAGATCTATATTATTCTCCTTGATCGAATTCTTCACTACCTTTCTAATGATCTATTACAAGATTTATATCACATCCACGGGTCAAGAAACATCCACGTCGGCCAAAGATTATTACACTCTCCAATGAAAGAAAATGTAACGTGTGCATGAGTAGGTCGGCCTCAAATTTGAAATAATCCTTGGTGAATGCATAGGATGAAGTGTGGACCTATAATTAAGGTCGAGGACACTCCATGAAACATTTAAAATCACACTATTGAGATCCACAAGTTACAGGAACGATCCACGAACGATGAAATTAGCCGTAGGCTTGAAAGTTATTCTGGTGTCGGTTCAAGAAACTACCATGAAATCCTAATCAATAACTTGCCGAAAAAAGATCCAATCGCGCTCAAATCTTGGAATAAGGAAGATGAACATGTCGATGATGTAAACCAAGATCCACAGGGTTTGGTGAGAAAATATGATGAATCCACCAACATGGACTGAGCAAGAACAAAACAAGAACAAAAACTAAAAGAAAATATTTTTGGTTGATTCAAGATTGCCAAGAACCAAGGATGCTCTTGCATCAGATTGACATCAAAGGTGGTCCACCAACCTTTAGTAAATTCATCTCAACACTCTACACAAGAAGGGGAACACTAACAAATTTTTAGATTATTGGATTCAAACTTCAATTAAAACATTGATAGTAGTGATGAAATTATATAGACACCATAAAATAGAGTGGTCCAAATTATATAGCACCGATCCTAATTTTTCTAATATCTACCAAAGACTCACAAATGGAAATTAATCACAAATTAGTATTTGCTTGATGGAATTATTTGTCATATGATACACATCTATGTCTCTACTATGGTAATAAAAATATGATTTTGGAGGCACTCTATAGTCTTATTGTAGGAAACTTTGGGAGAGATAAGACAATTGTTGTACAACATAAGCACTTATACTATCCAAGATTTCATTATGATGTCATCTAATGCATCTAATCTTGCATAGCCCATGCCATTTTAAAACCTACAAATTAGAAATGAGTGTTGTACACACCCCTTATAGTTATATACAACCCTTGAAATTTAGTGTCCATGGATTTTAACTCAAACCTTACTATGATAAAACATCTACATAAGTGTATGTATGTAGTGGTAGAAAAAAATCTCAAATATTTCCATCATGGTAGCTTGAAAAAAGGGATTTCTATAGAAGACAATGCTAAGATTTTATCTGAGAATATTTAAGTGCATTTTGGTTTTCCGCATAATATCATCTTTGGTAGGGATAGTAATTTTATCAATACATTTTGTTCAACACCATGGGTCATGATGGACACCAGGTTAATGAAGTCCATTGTATTTTATCCTAGATGGGAAAGTTAAGTTGGTGAATTGTATGATCAATCATATTTTTAGATGTATCATTAAAATAATACCCATAAATTAGATGAAATATTCCCATATATTCAACATTGCTACAATTTATTCACTGCAGAGCTCCACAAGTTAGAACATTTGAAGTTTTCCTTGGGTACCAACTATTAATACCCATTTATATAGCCTTACCCATCATGTTTAATGAGACATGTATTAAAAAAGGAGGTAGATAAGGCATCTAATCTTGTTGAGAAAATTCACCACACCCAATAATAGGTTCATAATATACTATAATGTACCAATCAGAGTTCAAGAACCGACATGATCAACATCAACTCTTCACTAGTTTTAGGTTGGCAACAAAATTTGGCTTCACCTATAGAAATAGTTTCTGCAAGGACCACACATGAAACTTTAGCCCATTTGATATGGTGCTTACACCATCGATAAAAATATTAGTGCAAATGTCTTCAAGTTCAATCTACATTCTTTTCTTGGACTACATCAAGTATTCATTGTTAAGTTGTTGCATCCATATTTCCCTCCATTATTTGAAATCGTTGATGTTGTTGAACACTTTCATGGTGTATAAGTTAATCAAGACATAATTGTCCCAATGGACCTTTATTGAGGTTTTTGTCAAGAAACTAAAAAATAATAAGTTCCTCTCTATAGTACCATATAAACAAAACAATTTTCTCATTAGGGTAAATGGTTCACCAAGAACCAAGTTGGGAAGAAGTTTCCTCATTTTTGAAGATGTCCTTCATGGTGTCAATGTAAAAAAGAATATTTTTTTTTCCTTCACCCTATCTATCTCTCAATAATTCCCTAAGACTGTGTCCCTTAATATTTATCATAGGCTGTCCCATGATGCTCATTGTGCATTCCTCAATTTAATCATTGTCATCCACAAAAGGTTAATGTCATTGTCAAACATTTATTGCATATCTTAAACAATGACAAGGGTTTAATGAGGGTTTTGAAGAATAGACTCTTGAAAAGTTAACTCCATCATTGTTTGTTGCCATTATATCTTTATTTAGCTCTTACTCCATTCCTTAAAACTGTGATTTTTTTATTTGTCATACTTAACTCAGTTGGCTACTATCAAAGCTCCTTTTCACTGCCATCTCTTCTTCTCTAGTTTTTTTGTCATATTTTACATTGTGATTTGACCCTTTTTCACTTAAAATTTTCCATAAATATCTGCCCTAGCTAGGCCTTTTGTTTATCAATGTGACTATCCCTTGTTGCTTTTAAAAACTGCCATGTCTTATTTCATGGCACATAAAATATCTCTCATGCATCATTGAATTTTCCTAGCTATCATTAAAGAGACCCACGGTGATAAAAAAATCCTAAATCAAACCTATTTTATAGCCACCCCAATGTGTTGGAATTGTTGGTTTACCCTCACAAGATGAAGAATGTAAACAACCCCTCTCGACAACTTTTTAATAAACACAATTGACACTTTTTGCATCATCTGAAACATTATCACCACGGTGAAATGGATTGGAGATATGAAATAATGAGAGGTATATGGAGGGACCTACCTGACCCTATATCTTCAGATCAAATATTTCTAGGTGCCATAGTTTCTGAGAAACAACTTGTCAAAATTTTCCAGTTTTTGGCACTTTGGGCTCCTAAGAGAAAGTGTCGACACAATGTAGTCTAGAATGATTGGGAATGTTGGGGTGTTAAATAGGACCTTTCCTAGAATAAACCCACCCATATAAATGCATTGACACTATCAATTTGGCTCCACGATGAACAAAATAAAAATTATGCTACATTACAACTTTCTCTTCAATGCATTTGACACTTTTTTCAACGTGCAAAAACTTGTCGCCACAACCAAAGTTCTTGGAGATATGAAAATATGAGAGATTTTATTGTCGAGGGACACTACCTGACCCTACAAATTTAAACAAAACATTTCTATGTTGCACGGTTTCAGAGAAACAACTCGTCAAAGTTTGCGAGTTTTTAGAATTTAGGGCTCTTAAGAGAAAGCGTTGACACAATGTAGTCTAGAATGATCGAGAATGTTGGGGTGTGAAATAGTACTTTCCTAGAATGAACCCACCCACCTGGACGTGTTGGAATTGTTGGTTTGGCCCCCGATGAACATAACAAAAAATATTCTACCTTGCAACTTTCTCTTCAATGCATTTGACGCTTGTTTTAACATGCAAAAACTTGTTGTCACTGCCAAATGGATTGGATATATAAAAAATTGAGAGAGGTTATTGTAGAGGGACCCTATGTGACCTTGTACCTTTATAAGAAACATTTCTATGTTCCACAGTTTTGGAGAAACATCTTGTCAATTTTTGCTAGTTTTTGGCATGTAGGGCTCTTAAGAGAAAGCACTGACACAATGTAGTATGAAATGATCAAACATGTTACGATGTGAAATAGAACCTTTCCTAGCAAAAATTCACCCATAAAAAAATGTTGGAATTGTAAATTTATCCCCACAACAAACATAACAAAAATTATGCTACCTTGCAACTTTCTCTTCAATGCATTTGATACTTTTTTCAACATTCAAAAACTTGTCACCATGGCCAAATGGCTTGGAGATATGAAAAGCTAAGAGAGGTTATTGTAGAAGGACCCTATGTGACCATATAACTTTAGAAAAACATTTCTAAGTTCTATGGTTTTAGAGAAATAACTCATCAAAGTTCACCAATTTTTGGCATTTAGGGCTCTTAAGAGAAAGCACCAAGACAATGTAGTCCAGAGCGATTGGGTGTGTTGGGGTGAAAAATAGGATATTTATTGTCCTAATAAATTTATGACATTCCTAATGAATTTATGACTATCCTAATGAACCTTAGACCTTTCTACTGAAGTTTTGATAGTCCTAATGGACCTATAACCATCGCAATGCCAAGCTATAACCACCCTAATGAATTTATGGCAGTCCTAATGAATTTATGATTGTCCTAATGAACCTTAGACAATTCTAATGAAGTTATGATAGTCCTAATGAACCTGTAACTTTCACAATGTCAAGTTATGACTTCCCTAATGAATTTATGATAGTCCTAATGAATTTATGATTGTCCTAATGAACCTTTGACCATTCTAATGAAGTTATGATAGTCCTAATGAACCTATAACAGTCACAATGTCAAGTTATGACTTCCCTAATGAATTTATGATAGTCCTAATGAATTTATGATTGTTCCAATGAACCTATGTTTGTCCTAATGAACCTATTACTATCCTAAAGACCTTATAAATTGCTAAAAATTTCATTTATTTATTTAATAAGTCAAAAATTACCCCCAAATCACATGTGGACATAAACCCTTATATTTTTGCATAAATAAAGTAAAAATGACATTTTCTATCATGCTAAAGTTTAACAAACTAAATCTAAATGACACCCTTGATATTTCAAGTTTATTTTTATCATTCCCTAAGGCCTTAATTCATTTACAAATCATAGCAAACATAAATGCATGATACAAACTAATTAAAACAACACATGAAAATATGCACTTGTTATTTTTCATAGATAGGGATATTGAATGCTAAATGATTCAAATAGGGAAAAATGTCATGTCTTATTATCCCACATGGATCACAATGAGTTAGAAAAATAGGCAAATCATGTGTCTTTGAAATAACCACCATTAATTTTGTATAGTTGCAACCTCAATTAAAACATCAAGTGTACTTGCACGATATGATTAGATCAAGCACAACATATAACAACCAATGTGAATGCAAATCAAACAAGGAATATCCCTCTTCTAATCAAATCGTATACATCCAACAATATTCTTTGAATATAGTATTATACGGTTAATACAAGGTGCACAAATATACTAAATATAATAGGAACATTGAATAAATATCATGTCTTATTACCCCACATGGATGATAGTGAGTTACAAAACTAGGAAAAACTAGAAAGAAATGGACAAAGGGGTAAAAATAGAAGTCCAAAGAGGGTTGAGTTATGTGTTTGAAAATATAAGTTTAGGGTAAAATAGTGTGTTTTTCAAATAAATTGGGAGAGAAAACTTAAACTAGGAATTTAAGGGTTGTCAAAGGGAGAGAGAAGAGCTAGAAGTAGGAAAGGATAATAAAATGGAAACCAAAGGAAAAAAAAAAATCACCCTTGATTTTTTGTTTCATTTTTTGCACACTTGTTGAAAATTTGTGCTTTTGAAATACTTTTTCGCTTTTGAAATTTGTGCATTTGACTTTTTTATTCACTTTTGCCTATAAAAAAATTGATTTTTCTTGTTTTGTTCACTTTTGACAAAAATATATTCACTTTTTCCATTTCGTGAATTTTAAGTCAATTTTTTCATCATCATAGTTTATTTTTGCATTTTCATAGCAAATCCTTAACATCATGGTTTGAATGGTTGTAGGTGGTTCTTAATCTACTCTAGTCAAGGGAGCGACGACCTCGTGATTTGTTTGAATTGATTGTTGGGTTTCAGGAGATAGAGCTAGATATTTTAGATGTCAGATTGCGACACATCTACTACATGTCGACCATCCAATGTCACAGAGGGATGATGACTATGCTTGTGTAGAGGTGGTACTCAAAGACCTCATCCTTTCTTGTACCTATTAGGGAGGCCACCATCACTCTAGAGGATGTGTGGAGGATCTTCCACATACCCATTCACAAAGAGCTTGTTACATATTCTATTTGACTAGATACTCACGCTATGCACCACATTCTTGGTGTGAGACATCTGGAGGTTCGTAGGACAAAGGTGGACCTATCTAATTTTGTTGGTAATGTTGATCCTATTTCACTTGTTCTCTGTCATTTGGTCATGGGGCTCATTGTTCTCGATAGGCGAGGCTGACAGTTTCCCATCGATTGTGGTGTGTGCATCGAGAAGATGTTTGAGCATGGGACTAGATATGCATGGGGTCCATGTCTCCTTGCCCACTTGTACAAAGATATGAACGGGGTTGCATATCGTGGTGGGAAATATATTTTTGATGGTGTATATCTTCTGCATGTATGGGCCTGGGAGCACATCCTAGTTGCTTGTCTTGATGGTATATTGGATCGTACTGCTGGGGATCCATATTCTTATCATTATGGAGATTTTATTCACTATACCTGGCCTAGATAGCTTCCCTACTGGCATTGCATTTTTTATGATATGTTAGGTTTTGCATGGAGATGATATATGGATTCTGAGGCATGGCCTGATGATCAGGAGTAGTTGGTTTATTGTAGAAAAACTAAATGGCTCATTGGTCGTGTGTGCTCTTTACTTGAGATATATCTACCCGATAGGGTTTTTAGGCAATTTGGAGAGAGATAGGGTCATTTTCTAGATGCCTATGAGACTCGTTTTGGTTAGAATACCAGAGAGGTCCAAGTCTGGGGTTTACAGGATCATTGTGATGCATCTATTGTAGATTTCAGAGCTCTTGCCCCATTCGGGTGGGGTTGACCAGTGGGTTTAGCAGATCCAAGGACTACCCTAGATTTTGATCAGTGGTGGGCATGGTGCATTACATTGAGATTTAGAGATACTGTCGGTGTTCTTGTAGTAGGTAGAAATGGCATTACTAGCCATCATGGGGAGAGGCAGCGTGTGGAGATCATTGTAGAGAAACTTGCTAGGGCGAGGCAGAATAGTGCACATGGTGATCCAATGCAGGTGGATCAGGGACAAGTTCCAGGTCCTCCACCACTTGGAGATGGAGGTGTACAGTTGGCCATCGAGGTAGGGTGGCAAAAGGCCACAAAGGTTTAGATTGCCACACTTACAACAGAGAGAGACACTACTCAGCAGGAGAGAGATGGCTTTAGGGCAGAGCGAGACACAAAGATTGGGTGTCGTCTCATTGTCGAGACACATTTGTAAGCTATTACCACCGAGAGGGATAGCTTGAGGATAGAGCGTGATAGCCTGCATGTCAAGCAAGATCAATTTCTACAAAGGGCAACATATTATTAGACCCTGTATAATGCCTTTGTTCCTTGAGTGCAACAACAACCGCAATTTGGAAAGTTGAGTACTGCTACAGAAGCTACGTTTGGTGGACATTTTGTTAGACATTATGATATGCCACTTAATCCTTGGCGTCCTTCTCCTCTGACTGGGCAATAGTTTATTTGTATTTTATCTTTATAATGTTTACTATTCAGAGACTTATATTGTAGACATTATTTTGGATATATATTCATCGGCCCAGTCGAGGCCTCGTATATATGTAATTTTTGTATTATGATATCACACATGTTTCATTGATGATGTACTATGAAATTCTCATTTTTTATGATGATATATATGAGATATACATGCTTCAATTCAGATTTATTATGTGTTGTTGTGATGATTATGGATGACAATGTATGATGATGTATGTTTATACATGTTTCTTTTGTACTTTTCTGATGTATGCATATGATGTGGATGGATGAATTAATCATATTTTATTTCATATGATGTTTTATTATGTATATGATGGATGTTGATATATGATGGATGTTAATATATGATGGATGTATGCCTTATACATGATGCATGATGTTTTATTGCTTTATTAACATTATGATATGTATTGACGACATTGTGGATGCAGGATGGATATGGTACTAATGATATTGTGATGCAAGATGAATGCTAGTTCGAAGAAATATTTGATGATGGATAGAAATTTGATGTTTGTTAGTTATTGATGAGTTGCTTTTACTTTGCTTGGAGGCTTTGCATTTTTAACAATCCTTTTGATGTAGCAAATAGATACGATGCACCGGGGTATTAATAACTAAGGTGACTTTGTATCCATTGTGTGGACTTTGACTCAACATACAAAGAATATTCTTGCTTATAGCAGACATACGAAAACTTTGTTTAAAGTATATGGTTGAGTTGTGTTAAATTTTTTTGGACTAGTTACATAGAGAGGTACGAAATACCTAAATGCCACTGTTACATGAATTGTCTTAAAACAACTTCCATACACTCAAAGCAAGTATTCACCGTGGTAGTATCACAAAAACATTTTACAAGCAACAAACCAAAATGATGCCCAATTTCCCCGATTCCTTCTTCTCTAAATCCTTATGGACATCCTCGAGAGATCCTGGGAATGAGTCAATAAAATAAAACATAAAGATAAGACTATAAAAAGACAAAACAATGTTGCAGTATCACTTGCCATATCTATTTTGAGGTTTTAGATATTATCCATTATTGATCATTTCTATCATAGGAACAGATTCGTTAAGACATATCTCAAAATGTTGTTGGTGAATTTTCAAAAAATAGGTAGTTAATACTTTGGCATTGTTTTCGTCTATTTATAATCAAAGCTTTGATTGTTTGCTTGAAATTTCTAACTTTTGATGTTTACTTTGTTTGTTTGTCTGCTTTGTTAAAGGGTGAAGATGATGATTTTGTTTATTATGGATGAAAAGTTTATTGCGGATTGTGATGATGGAGTTAGGTCCTTTTTTTATTTTTTCTTCTAATTTTTATGATGTTGTTTTTGTTTTTTCAGGGGACTAACCTAGAGCCTCAGGGGCTCATCAAAGATAAGTCTTGCCTACGTTGTACATGCAGAGGCTTGTAGTTCGCTTGGTTTGATGTGAACATGTTTTTGATCTTTTTTTTTTTCTAATGTTTTTGGATTATTGTATTTTGTGAATGTTTTTGGATTTTTGAATTTTAGGAATGTTTTTGGATTTTGTATTTGTGAATGATTTTGGATTTTATATTTTTTGAATAAGTTGAAAGAAAGCATGATAAACACCTAAGGGGACTGACCTAAGGCCTCGGAGGCTGATAAGCCTTGCCTACATTGTACACATAGAGACAACGTAGTTCAACTGGTGTTGACTCAAAGCATAACATATTTTTTGAATTGAAACAAATTTGATAACTTGGAATTTTATTTCACCTCTTTTTGTAGAGGATATGTTGCAGGGAATCTACTTGAACTAGTTGTGAGGTTCAAGCAAATGTTGATATCTTAGACTTTTCAGTGAAGGAATAATCCAAAGTTGTTTTGTTTTTTGTTGTTTTTCTAGATGTTTTTGATTTTTTGATAGTTTATACCATGATAGGATGCAAAAAGATCTAATCCATGACCAGCTTCATAAATTTTCCCCTAGTTTGAGATAAGACTACTTTCCTAAATCAGTAACGAGCCATGGTTGGACACATGCTTTATTATGGTATGAATGGGTGGATGCTTTGGATAATGTTGATAGATAATGATGCAAGTCTTATTCAATCATAGTGTCTATTTGCCAGGTTTTCACTATGGTACCAGTTCTAGAAGTGCCACAAATTGGTTTTCACTAAAAGAATGTTTTATTTATCTTTATTATTTTTCTTGCTTTTTGATTTTTTTGCTTTTTTTTCTCTTTTTCTAATTTTTTTAGATTTTTACCCTTTTTCCTAGGGTTATAAAATGATTTGAAGGTGATTCAAAGTAGGGTGGAGGTTCTCAACCCAATCACAATTCAACAAAATTTTCAACTTGGAAACCCTAACTTGGTGTTTTGTTCACAATTCCTTCAAACTTCCTTATAGCACTCCAAATAGTGAATTTTGACCATATCTTTCAAAGGAGATTTCAAACCCACAACTAAATTGTCATTAAAAATACCCTTTATGCTATTTTTCAACATATAAAATTTGTGCATAGACTTGTTTTGTAACAAAACCCTCTAAAATAGAATGCTACTTTGGAACTAGGTCAAATTAGGCCTATTTTACAAAGCAACTTCAAGGAAATATCTCTCCCAATCATAAACATCCATTCTAGGACTTCAACCAGGTCACATGGGGTCTGAAACTATAACTTTTCTCCACTGATACATTTACAAATTCATGTAACATCAAAACCATACTTCTAACCTACACTTCCAAGCTTAATACATAGAGATATTAGGCTAGGGTTTGATCAAACACTGCCCTACCTCCATCCCCTGCATCTAAAAACCTAAAAAAAACCTTAACTAATGTCATTCCACCAATTTGCAGTAATTTCCACCAATGGAATGGTTCAATATTCCATTTTTATATCAAAACCCTCTTGGCTTAGGGTTTATGACTGCTTTCAGCAAATTGGCCCTAAAATCCTTCAAACCTTATGAAATCAGTTCAAATCAAAACCAAAATAGATTTAACTCATCCCTCCATCGACTCCAATGCACTTTAGAGCATTAACACATAGTATGGAGCCATACAAAATTCTGTAGTAGCAAAATTCAATGAAAACATACAGAAAAATAGAGATTCCTTATTGTTTGATCACCAATTACAACTCCAGAACTTTTCCTCAAACTCCTCAAGGCCTATTTATACCTTTTCAACCAAAAAAAAATGGTCCAAACTACTTTTTGAATGACTTGACCATTCACCTTCCAAAACAAGCCAAAATTACAAAGTTGCATTGCAACTTTTTATAACATTTCCAAAAACTTGACAACTTTATCTAAAACCGACCCCATGAGACTCAAAACATTTGACATGGTCTAAATAGATCTTATTTCATAAAAAATAACCCAACATTAGACCCCTATTTACATGATGAAGCTAGGTGCCCCTGCACCAGAAGGTTACCTTGGTAGTGCGTTGATGGTACACCTTGTGTTTGGGACAAATTGTATTGAAGGTTACCCTGGTAGAGCGTTGGTGGTACACCTTGTTTTTTGGGATGAATTGCATTGAAGGTTACCTTGGTAGTGTATTGGTGGTACACCTTGTTGTCTGGGATGAATTGCATTGAAGGGTACCTTGGTAGTGTGTTGGTGGCACCCCTTGTTGTTGGGACAATGCCTAGATCCCAACGTGAGCTAGAGGACATAGATCAAGATTTATTCTAAAGCAAGATATAAGTACTTGCCCCCCAGTGCTAGAAATGTAGATGATGGATTACCTTGTGATAGGATAACATGTTTGGATAGAGTATTCCCCTTTGGATAGTGCCTCATGGCTTAGATAATGTTGGATATGATACGATCAATGATAGTGACCCATGTCAAGATGTTTTCCATAAATAAGTGTAAAGTGTACACCAAAAATTTGTCAAGATCAAGATAAGTTGGATTTGGATAAAAATGATTTAGATTTATTATGGATCAAAGGAGATTCTTCCACTTGAAATGGTGCACATACATGCTCGATTCTACACATGACGCCTGTTTGCCAGGTTTTCATCATTGTACTTGTCCAAAGCGCCACCATAGTGGTTTTCACTGGAGGATTATTTTTCTCTTGACTATTTTATTGATTCTTTTTCTTCTTTTGATGTCACACAAGACGTATGTTTACCAGGTTTTCACCATGGTGACAATTGTTTTTCTCATATTGAGCCACCTGGTGGTGCTGATGTAGATATTGTTGGTGCTAATATGGGTGTTGTTGTTGTCTTTATGCACCAATGATATCCTACTTGGAGGAGTTATTTTGCTAAAATACAGGCGCTTGAGTGTAACCTTTGGAAATTCTTGTCTTCTTTCTCGATATCAAAGTTAATCTTACCTTGATGCGCACATCGCGATAGGGTGCCTTTAGAGTCCTTATGATAAAGAGTCACTGCCAATACATGGTCAATGTGAGATTTGGATATCATGGATGGAAAAACACATTGAGAGATATGAGATTCAGATGGATTGGTCAATAGTTTGGAATTTTTGACTCTCCAAACTTGGGATGATGAGCAACGATGGGTGGATATGGAGATTTGACTGGGACCAACATCTTTTTATACCTTGTAGGTCGCTCTTGAAGCTTTCTTTTGCATTGCTGGAATTTTTTGATGGATGGACTTCCCTTTCTAATTTTTCCCCATAGTTTCTTGACTAATAGAGTTTGATAGGGATGATTTTCTTGTTTTTTATTTTGTATCCATTTGAATTTTTCTTGTCCATTTTCTTTTGTTGATTCTTTTCTTCAACAACTTGTTCCTTTCTTTGATATAGGCTTTTTTTTTGTTGTTCATCTCAATCAGAGGGTTGAAATATGCAAGGATGGTGATTCGTGACATGGCTAGTTGTCGCATTTGTAGTGGTTTCATCATAAGGACCCTTCGTGCTCCCCATGTTGGTGTTTGCATTAGATAAAGTTACCCCCAGTATTATAGAGGTATTATTGATATGTTCAGATTTCTTAATTGATGAATATCCAAGGCCTTGATGTTTAGGATTTTCAATAATCTACACTAGTGTTAGGATACCATGTTCATGTTTGCCTAATCCTTTACCTTGATAATGCATCTGTTGAAATTTTTTATTTGCAATAGGATATGATGTACCTTGGAAACAAGGTGTTAATCCCTCTTTGTTATGTTGTGGATCTTCAAAGGTGATAGCTTCTTCACTGGTATGATCCTTCATATGTGGGATAACTTCATGATTAATATCTTCAACTTGATCCTGTGAAATATCAAATTTTGATGGAACATCAAAATATATTGGTGCTTCTTTGGTTGTTGTATACCCAATGCTTTGTTGCTCAATATTGTAAATTATCTTTGTTGTTTTTAAGATACTGTGCTCAATATTTTCATACTCAATGTCTTTGATCTTCCTGAAGGATGTTTCTAATTTTAATGCTTCTTCTTGATCAATTTTTGGTATGTCTATAGATTCTGCTATACTTTCATCATGTGTAAAGATGTTAAGAGTAGATGATCCTTGTTCCTTGGTAATGATATCAAGAGTATGAGACTCTTGTTTTGGATGAAGATCATCTAGATGTACATTAGGCGTAAGCATCTCATGGGTAGATGTATGTGTGCTTGGTGTATGTATTTTTTCTTCTTTTGGAAAACCTTGGATTTCTTGGAAGATACCTACCAAGTCATTGTAGTATTTTGATGATAGGGATTCTTGATCTTGACTTTGTGTGATATTATCTTTGATATGCGTTGGTTTGTGCTCTTGAAATGGATCAATTTCAAAGAATGGATTGCTTGTAAAGGATCCTTGGATTTCCTCAAAACGTGGAAATATGGGTGATAGCTCTTGGCTTATATTTTTTGCATTGGGTATAAGTGTTGGATTAAGAGTCTCTTGATCATCAATATGTACTGCCATGATGTTAGATGATGTCAATATACCTTGGGTTGGATCATTGCTAGACTTTGGTGATTGATTTTGATCATGCCTAGGATTAAATTCATAATGTATTTCCTCTTGCTCATTAGATGATGTAGAGATGTTGTCAATGTGATCAGTGATAAATAACTCTTGATCATTGCTTTCAACTTTTGAGGTTGAGATATTATCAATGTTATCATTGGTAGATGGCATTTGATCATTGTCTTCAATAGCTATTTCTCCTTGATCAATAAGGTCTTGGATGATATTTTTGAGTGTAACACATTTTGATGTATTGTGACCTTTAACTCCATGGTATTTACAGTAGACCTTGTCATGATACCATGGAAATTTGATGGTGGGCTCACCACTTCGTGGAAGTTTTGGAAGTGTGATAAGTTTGGAATTGACTAGTTGGTTTAACACACCCTCAATTGGCTCCCCTAAAGGAGTGTACTCACATTTAGTAGTGTGGTTGGATTGTGAGGCTTGTTGTGGTGGAGATGATTGTTGTTTTTGAGATGGAATTTCTTGTTGATTTTGAGATTGATGATCTTCATGATGTTGTAGTTGATGATTTTGATGTGGATATTGTTGATTTTGATTTTGTGACCATTGATGTTGTTGATTCACTTGATTTTGTCGACATAGACTTTGTTGTTGATATGAATAAATGTTTTGATGATATTGGAAGTGTTGTTGATGTGGATATTGAGGTGTTTGTGGAATGATGTTTGTTTGTTGTTGATATGCAATGTATTGACATTGAACATGGTGTTGGTGATATGTTGTATTTTAATTTCATTCAAGTTCCTCAATCTTTTTCTCAAGTTCATTTATGACAATTTACTATTCTAGAATTAGTCCTTGATGGTGATTTTCAAACCCTTGATAAGAGTGATTTTGATATGGATGAGGATTTTGATTGAAATTTTCCATGTGACAAGATGCTCCAAAACCTTGATTAGGGGAATCCATAGTTGATATATCATTGACATTTATGGCATATGATGTCCCCATGGGTATATAGAGTGGAACTGGATTTGGGTAATAGATTGACATGTTTTGGGAATGTTATGGTTTGTGGTTTTGGGATGTTTTGATACTCAATACTTTGTCATAAGTTCACTTGGTTTAAATCCCCATGGGTCAATTCATTTTTTTGTGGTGTTTGTTGGTGGTATGCTAGAACTGCTTTTGTTAGCCTCTATGCTTTTCTATGTTGTGATCTCGTAATTGTTATAAACATGTGCCAAGATTTTGTAAACATTTGGGGGATTTCCTAACTATGAAAATGAACTAATGCTTTTGTTTTTATGATTTTCTATTTTAAGGAAAATGAAATTTTGTTTTTTTTTGGATTTTCTATTTTGAAGGATGGTACTTATTGCCATGTAGGAGGTGGTAATACAGTCCTTCTAGCCGCAAGATTGACTTTTCGCTCTTCTTTGTATAGGATGTTTGCTACGTTTCTCCACTGGGTTGGTGTTTCCTTTGTCTCGAATATGATGCTACTCAAACTACTGATTATGTCTATTTGTTATCATTCAATCAACTCAAACTTTGGTTGCATGATAGCTGGCATAAGGTTTGGTTGTTGAACTGGAGCAATCAGACGCCAAATGGTCATAAGGTGAAATGATAAGTGTGGGTGTTTGGATATGGTTTTATGATTCTCAATACCCTAAGGTTTGAGCGATGTTTTGGAATGACACTATTCTTGGAACTCAAAATGTTGAAAGACCTGGATCAATATTTCACTTCTTTGTCTAGAGGATATGTTGTGGGAAATTTACTTGAACTAGCTTGTGGTTCAAGCAAATATTGATATCTTAGAAGTGTGAGTGAAGGAATGATCCAATTTTGTTTGTTTTGATTTTGATTTCACAAAGTAGGATGAGGTGTTTTGTTTTTGCAAAACAAAATGATGGATTGATGTACTTTATGATGTATTTTGGGAATATAATTGTTTCCATTTTCAAAGGATCTAAAATGAGTTTTGGATTAATTTTATAATCTTCACCAGAATAGAGCAAAACCGGTAAGTTTGTTGAGAAAAAGCAATAAGTTTAAGCAAAAGCAACAAATTTTGTCAACTGCGGTTAGGTTTTTGTTAAGTGAGGTAGAAATATGGAAGCAATTGCGTTCATTTTTTTCAAAAGTAGCCTCAGTGTGTGGTTTTTTAAACAGGTGATTTGCACAGGTGAAACTGGTCTGTTTAGGCAAATGCAGCTAGTTTTCAGTCAGTTTTAGTTTGGAAATTTTTGACAATTGCGCCACAAAAAGGTCAAGTGCGGCCAATTTTATAGCAAGTGCACTCAGCATGTCAAAAGCAGTAGATTTTTACCTGTAACTATAAAAAAAAGCGATAGAGTTTTGGCAAGTGCGACCAATTTTTGGTCAATTGCTGAAAAACTATGGAAGCAAGAGTGGCCTCTGTTAAATTTTGTTTTCCAGTTTCTATGTTTTTGCAATAGCTTGGATAATTTGCAAATTTTGATGGCTTCATTTGATCTGTTTTGAGATTTGGCAAGTGATTTCATGCAACACAACAAACAAAACTGATTTGACCCAAAAATGTCTATAACTTAAGCATGTTTCCTTCCATGAAAGCTCAAAGTTCATGAAGGTCCAAATGCTAAAAAGCTATAGTTTCCAAGGTTTACTTCATTCTTAATGCGACTTGAAATATGAGAATAAACATTTGAAAACCTTCAAAGATATTTGTTTAAGATATCTTTTAGGGAGTGCAAACATAGGGCTCTTTTCAAAGTATCCACACTAAATTTGAAGGGTTTGAAGTTCGACCACCATGTTTAGTGTTTGTTTTGGTGTGTTTAGACACTTCCTCCTAGATGGGCTTACCTCATGCTCCGAAGGGATGATTTTACATGCAACGAATAGAGAGTGTTTTATGCTCAACCATAAGTCATACTTGGTAAGTAACTTCTCAGAATCAAAGTTTCGATGCACCACTTTAGAGAATGCTTTAGTTTACAAGGGGTAACTTCTACAAACATTGGTTTTTAGTCATGTTTCAGGATAATTGGTGTGTATACATGCGGTGATTCACTCAATTAAGAGGTCTCCCAACCCTTGCAGGTTTTTACATATCACACAGATATTGAGGGAGACATTCATCAGTATAGAGCATTTGCACAAGGTGGGTGATGAACTTTCCTCACACCCACAATAATTTATATAGCGGACCCAAAAAAAGTACCGCTTGGGTCATTCCCTCTCACAAGTTGGGAGGTGGGCCCTCTAAAGGTATGCTTTCAAATGTAAACACATGTTCGAAACTCAAGATGCTTTTCGTCACCCAAGATCATCGAAAGGCGCGAGGGGAGAGGATAGACACCTAGTTTTCCAAACATAGAATACACAGTATACACTTCATCACAATGTTATTTTTAAGTCAAAAAAGAAAAGAAAATAAAATGAAATGGAAGTGTGTGAAAGCTAACAATTTTGTTTTTCTTTTTTATGTGCACCAAAGTGAAATATTCTGGATTGTAGACAAAGAGATAGCAATGTGCAAGACAAGAATTTGATTTGTTCATTTTTAAGCACCAACCAAAGTGTTTTCTAAAGCCTTGTCTTAATACTCAACAAAATGAAATTGTGCATTCGTCAACAAAATGAAAGCGTTGGTCAACAAAAATCAAACATTTTTTAGAGCACCAAAAGGAGTTGTTTGTCTCTAGAGAGCTTTGAAAAAAATCTTTTTTAGAGCACCAATTGAAAGCGCTCGTTTGTGGGGTTCTTTTTATGCACCAATTGAAAACATTTGCTACGCTAGAAAGCTTTGAGAAATTGATTTTAGAGCACCAATTGAAATTTTCATTTGTGGGGTTCTTTTTATGTACCAAACTAAAGTTTTCTAACTATGAAAGCTTTGAAAACTTAAAATCTTCGACCGCTCGCCTTCTCTGCAATAAATGTGTTAATTGTTCTTGGATACTTGCATGCCATACCTCTGCAAATCCTATATAAATAAAATTAGCACCTATCAAACATTCAAATAAAGTACCTATTAGCATTAGAAATTGAAAATTAACATTCAACTTTCAGATAATATTTAACAGAGCAAAAGTGAAAAAAATTCAATAGAAGTGGCCCTATCAAAAAGCAAAAGCAAAAGCAAAAGTCAAAATCAGCCTTTGTTTTTAAGTAGAAGTGGCTTAAAAACTCAAGTGCTCCTCTGTATTTTTGTAAAAGTGCAACACAAAGTTAGAAGCGGCCAAAAAAAGGTCAAGTGCATTAAAAACTTGAAATCCAGTGCGCAAAATTCTTATAGATTATGCGTGAAAATTTTTCTAGTGCACTTCTGGAAACTGCAACTTCAAAATTAGCTCATAAAATGATTAGTGCTAAGGACCGTGGTCCCACCGGGCGTGCCAGAATGTGTAAGGGGAAATTGGGAAGATGCAAATAAGATCAAATTGAGTGAATAGAAACTAATCTAAACAAACAAAAGATGATTCATGCCTATTACTCATGAAATGAACAATACAAGAACGATGAATTCAAGAAAAGTAAATGAAACAAAACAAGAACAAATGAATTCACTAAGCTATATCGTTACCCATCTTGTGTCAAAGTGTGTTCGCGAAGATGTTGGGTTGTTCGTATCAATGCGAAGCCTCCATTGTGCGTGCAAAATCTTGAAGAACGTGCGTGTGTTGATCGAAGATATGTGTTGAAAAATTGTCAAAATATCAATTAAGATCTCTGCATTACTTCTTTGTGTAAAATAGGTTGATTCTTTGATCATTTTTGAGAAGGAAGATGGTTTTTATATAGATTTTGTGTCTTGAAATGAACGCTCGAGATCGTGTAGTAGAATATCTTGATCGACAGTTGAAAGATGTTGAGAGGAAATAGATATGGGAATAATTAGTGCAAATTGATTATGTAATCGGTGTGATTGAAGAATATATTTTGAGTGTTTAGTGGGATTCAGGGAATAGATTGAATAATTTGTGGAATTGAAGAATAGATTGATCAGTTAGGAAATAGATGGATCAGTCAAGAATAGATGGATCAGTCAGCCCATCAGATCGAGCAATCAAAGGATCGTAATTTGCTCAATCATGAAAGTGGGTGAGGATAATTAATTAATTAATCTTTTTGAGTTGAACATGCAAATCAAGTTTGAATTCTGCAAACAAAGTTGTATTTGTTTGTTTTGACCTTTTTGATGGTGTTTTTGAATAATTTATTTAATTATTCAAGTTTAGGGGAAAGTGACAATCAAATTATTATGTTTTAATAATTTAATCGATTTAGGGGAATAAAGTGAATTAGCGACATAATTAAATAATTGATGTTATTTAATTAATCGAGAGGAATAAAGTTAGATTAGGACTTTATTATATAAATGTAATTTATTTAATTGGTCAAAATGATGAAAAAGTGAATTAATTAAATAACGTAATATTATTTAATTAAAAGAGGAAATTATGGTTTTTGATGCTTTTGATGCTTTTTGATGTGAAATGCAGTGATATTTGATGATAATGATGCTGATGATGCGAAAATGGCATTTAAGATGTGTGATAAGTGTTAGGTCAAATTTACATGTCGACGTTTTGCCCCTCTTTGAGACAAAGTATTGGTTGCTTTGTTTCAAAAAATTTGATGTCAAGATCAAGTTTTGAAAAAAATTATATGCCCCACTGTGCCCCGACAATGAAAAAAATGATGGTAGGACTCTGGGCTACCCCCTTGAGAGGTTGGTCAAAAAAATCACTTTTGAGGTCAGGCTCATGACACTATTTCATTTCAGTTCAAATGCGTAGAGGACGAAAAAATTAAGCATATAGGTATCTTACTGATAGTTTAGATGTTCCTTGGAGGTCTAATGTCAACCTAAGAGTGTTTCCTAGGTAAAAAAATAGGGTTTTGGGGGTTAAAATAGGTAATTGGGGTTCAAATTACCTCATTTTCATTTTGAGCCTATAGAGAATTCTTGCCTCTGGATTTCTTGATTTGTTGATTGTTGAGGAGCTATGGCGAGGATTTGATGAGCCCCACATCGCACAAATGTTGTTCGTGAGTTCAGATGGCCTGCAAGCGTCGATGCCTAGGTATGTACCCTTTCATTTCTCATTTTCGTCTTTTCAGGTTTGCTTAATTAATGCACAAAGACAAAGTAGGTGAATGCGTTAATTTTATGATTTTTTCGCACTTGCATTGTTTCTTGTGCATCTGCTATTTATGAATATTTTTCTTTTAATTTTCTTGCATGCACCTGTTTAAAAGTTTCGCTCTTGCCCTAAAATTTCACCTTTGTTTTGTGTCCTCGCCTGAATTTTGTGCATTTGATGTCATTTTGCGCTTTTGTAATTCGCCCTTGATTTTTTTTTTGTTTTTTACGCACTTGTTGAAAATTTGTGCTTTTGAAATACTTTTTCGCTTTTGAAATACTTTTTCACTTTTGAAATTTGCGCATTTTCCTTTTTTGTTCGCTTTTGACTAAAAATTCACTTTTGTGTGTCTTGTTTTCTTTTGAAAAAAATTCATTGCTTTTGACAAAGATATTTTTGCTTTTTCCATTTTGTGAATTTTAAGTCAAGTTCATTTTCATAGGTTTTTTTTGCATTTTCATAGAAAATCCTTAACATCATGGTTTGAATGGTTGCAGGTGGTTCTTAATCCACTCAAGTCGAGGGAGTGATGACCGTGTGATCTATTTGAATTGATCACTAGGTTTTAGGAGCTAGAGCTAGTGTTTTAGATGTTGTCAGATTGCAACACATCTACTACATGTCGACCATCTAATGTCACAAAGGGATGATGATTGCGCTTGTGGAGAGGTGGCACTCAGAGATAAGTCAATTGATGGATGTGCACATGGAATTCAGGGAAGGTGATGCAGGGGCATCCAAAAGTTTTCAGAAAATTGAAGCAGTTGACAATGAAGTTCAATTTAGCCATTGACATGGCTAGCTCAGTATGTTGATGATTTGAGGTTGTGTATTAAAGGGTTTGTTGCTGAGGGTACCTAGTTTAACCATGTTAAGTTTCATGGATCTGCATGAAGGATCGATCGAGTTGTGAAGATTTATGTGCTGATAGTTGTTCAATGATTCAGGTTGGTGTTCCTGAGGGAAGATGATGCGATTCCAGTACGTGGAGTTTTTGTGGATGTTTCAGTGATGATTCATGATGATCATGGATGTTTCTAGATCATGTATTGTTGGTCCACATTGATCTGTGTGCTCACGATTGGTGATTTTCTTTTGACAGTTTATGTTTTCCATGTTCTTGGCCGACAGGGCGTTGTGGCGTGTTATGGATCTTTGAGAAGTAATCTTTGAAGTTGTTTCATGATCGAGGATGTTGTTTTGGGTCCTAGCTTTGTTTTGGCTGACCTGGGTTGATTCTCATGGTAAGTTGTTATTGTTTGGGGCCAACCTATTTGAGTTGGCACGTTATTTTACTAGATGTTGTAATTGGGCTGACATGTTGAGAGTTAAACGATTCGTAGATGATATAAATAGAAGCGAGAGGATTTTTTACAGAAGACAGAAGGAGGTAGGTCGACAAGGTGCTTGATAGTGTGAAGTATGTAGCACAGTGATGAAGTATTCTGATCCAGAAGAATCTCATAGTAGAGAAAGTGTGGATCAGGAAAAGAAGTTGATGGAAAATTGTTGTTCTATGAATTATTTGTAATCCCTGGGCTATGGCCTAGAATCTGTAAACCTGAGAGGCATATGTAATGTGTTTTGAGATCTAATATAATATGGATGAGCTTTGAAGGATGGGTTTTTCCCTTTTATGGTTTTCCCAGGATATATATCTTGTGTCTGGTGTTCATGAATGTATTTTATCTTTCAGTGGATTAGCTATTATATTTCGTTGCATACCTATGTGATCATGGAGTTAGTAATTAGGCTGCAAGGCTGGACTGTCCTTAATTGGATTCTCCTACATTGACTGCATCAAATATCTGGAAGTCTTCAGAAAATTGAAGCAATTGACAGTGAAGTTCAGTTTAGCCATCGGCATGGATAGCTTAGTATGTTGATGATATGAGGTTGTGGATTAAGGGTTTGTTGCTGAGGGTACCTAGTTTAACCATGTTAAGTTTCAAGGATTCACATGAAGGATCGATCGAGTTGTCAAGATTTGTGTGCTGACAGTTGTTCAATGGTTCGAGTTGTTGTTCTTGAGGGAAGATGATTCAATTCTAGTATGTGGAGTTGTTGTGGATGTTTTATTGGTGATTCATGACGATCGTGGATGTTTCCAAATCATGTGTTGTTGGTACACATTGATCTGTGTGCTCACGATTGGTGATTTTCTTTTGAGAGTTGATGTTTTCCATGTTCTTGGCTGACATGGCATTGTGGCGTGTTGTGGATCTTCGAGGAGTAATATTTAAAGTTTTTTCATGATCGAGGATGTTGTTTTGGGTCTTAGGTTTATTGTGGCTGACCTGGGTTGATTCGCATGGTAAGTTGTTATTGTTTGGGGCCGACCTATTTGAGTTGGCACATTATTTTACTAGCCATTGTAATTGGGCTGACATGTTGAGAGAAACGATTCGCAGATGATATAAATAGAAGCGAGATGATTTGTCACAGAAGACAACAGGAGGTAGAGTGACAAGGTGCTCGATAGTGTGAAGTATGACGGTGATGAAGTATTCTGATCTGAAAGAATCTCATAGTAGAGAGAGTGTGGAGCAGGAAAATAAGTCGATGAAAAATTATTGTATGAATTATTTGTAATCCATGGGCTACGGCCTAGAATCTGTAAAGCCATAGAGGCATATGTAATGTGTTTTGAGATTATAAGATGATGTGGAATGAGCTTTGAAGGCTGGGTTTTTCCCTATTAGGGTTTTCCCAAGATAAATCTTGTGTCTGGTGTTCATGAATGTCTTTTATCTTTCTGTGGATTAACTGTTAAATTTTGTTGCATATCTGTTGTGTTCATGGAGTTAGTAATTAGGCTACAAAGTTGGACTATCCTTAACTGGATCCTCCTACCTTGACTGCATTAGAAGGAATAATACCCCTATTGTAAGGATATGGAAAGGAAATATTTGAATATTATAATGGAAAATGATTTCCCCAATGTAGAGATATATCAAGTGAAGCATATAATGTAAAAGGAATTGTGCACACGTTTCAAGTATAATAACTCAAAAAATGTGATAAGGAAATACAAGATTAAGAGGTCATGCCCAATTTGTAAGCTCTACAAGAAATGTATGCCACTATATGATCAAGGAAATTAGTCAATATTCAAATAATAAAATGATAGTAAGGTAAATTTGATAAGCATGAATATGATAAAAAAAATAAAAGCATTATACTAAGCATGTATGATAAGAAGTGATAAAGCAACATATGAAATCAAAATGGTAAAGGTGATAGTCATAAATGAATAAAAAGGTGAAAAGTGAAGTAGGAGAATAATTGATAAAATATCAACCCATGGGAAATGAAGGAAAATTTAAAGCATATGTATAAAGAGAATGTAAACAAGCATAAGAGCACATGTTTGTGAAAAAAGAAAAATGTAAAGATGCCCCCTTCATGAACTTTACATATTGATGCATATATGCAAATTAAGGAATCTCTTCAAGGTGCGTCAACCTTGATAATTTTACAAGGTTGCATGCACAAATAGAATGCACCTTAAAATATGATATTCAATTTGAGAAACTACCCAATTATTTCTAGTTTTGTTTCTTCTTGCATCAAACTCCTAAAAAAATATAGCTTTTCACCAAGTTCCTTCATTTTCAACATTTAATTCTATATAAATCTAATAGAATTAGTAAAACCTATGAAAAAGATAATGTATAATATAAAATTAAAACAAAAAAAATCATAATTAACATTCCAACACTACAAACATAAAAATATTAATTCATATAATCAAATTCCATCTAAAAAATCTGGTATTTCCTCCTTTCTACATTGTCAAACAAAAAAAATGTGGTGCAAAGGTGGTGGAATATGTAAAAACTAAAACATGCTTGTGCCTTTGTCAACACCATGAAAAAGTTTTTCTTTTGTTGGATAACGGGTAGAAACTAGAGAATAACAGAGCATGTGGGTCTAAATCACGGACCACATGTGTTTTTACCATTTTTTTGCACTTCTCAAAATGCATTCACATTAAAGCGTGAGTGCACTTTGACATTAACAAAGCACGAGCACACTTTGGCTTGCTCAATATGTGAGCGCTTTTTATCTTTTTCAAAGCATGAACACACTTTAGATTGCTCAAAATGTGAGCGATTTTCAACTTCTTCAAAGCACGAGTGCATTTTTTCTTTCATGAACTATGTGCACATGGATATTGGGTGTTCAAAATGTCTAATTCCTATATCTTTTTCCACATGAAAATTTTACAATTCTAGTTTCAAGATAATGTGAGAGTCAATGTGGCTTTGAATGAGAGAATGTTGAGTGGATTGATATGTGAAGTTTAAACCCTCAACCCTCAACCTCATGCTAATAAATAACACAACTCCATCATCAAATGCTATGGTACGAGTTGTATAGTTAAAGCATAAGTTATAATAATTTTAAGTTAAGAAAATTTATATTCATTTATGAGGACCTCACTAGTAAAGCATACGCTATAATAATTTTAAGTTAAGAAAATTTATATCCATTTATGAGGACCTCGACATTAAAGTATATGTTATAATAATTTTAATTTAAAGCAATTTTATATCTCTTTACGAGGACCTCAACAGTGAACATAAAATATAAGCATGATTCACTATAATTTATTAGTATACCATGTTGGGAGCCTTGCAACATGAGCATGCAGTATGGATGATTTGTGTTGGTTGCTCCTATGTTGTCATTGATGTCAACATGGTGATAACTACATGGGAAGTCTGCTTGGTTTACCGGAAGTTGTTCTCTACCAATAATACCCTTTTATGATGAATCAATGTGTTGGTATTTGAGTCCAGAATTCACTACAAGATCTGATATGACTCTAATCTCTTAACCATGTTTTCTTGACCCATTCATATAGCTATATCCTAGATCTTGAGACGTCTTTCATTGTGAGCAGAAAGCTATCTCTGATAGAGTTTAACTTTGTATTCTACTGTTGTTTTGTGTTTGGCATATTGTGTGGGAGACTCTGCATTCTACTAAGGTGAACATTATTATGTTGCGGTTTTGTTGATAGTCTCTACACTGGTAGTATGATGGGAAATTAATGTGTTCTCAGATCCAAAAGGTGTTTGCTTTGAGGATTATTTGTTGGTTTGGAGAATTGTGTTCTAGTCTTGGCTGACTCAGCGTATGCAATATATTATTGAGACTAATTATGTTTTATGTATGATAGTCGACTTGGTATAATGCACTACGTGGATAAAATGTTTAAATCATATATTGTGTCGACAAAGAAAGTTTTGATTATTTATGTGTTCATCTAATTGGGCCAACCTAATTGATGACCAAGATATACTTGTGTATATATAAGATGTTTTGAGGAATGAGATGTGCATGAGGAGTGGAAGTGGATATATGGAATGCATGTGAAATGTGAGGTGAAGATCTGAGCCTAAATGCATTATTAGTTATGATCAGTGTAGTTTTGTTGAGCGACTACTGTGTGAGGCAGTACTTCATATTCTGAGCTTATGTGGAACTGAACCCTGCACATTGAAGGTGTATTCTATCAGTTCAATCTTTTGGCAATGATCCACAATATTTGTATCTTGGTGGTTATCCATCTTTTTTATTCTAGCAGTGGGCCTTTTCAAGGACAATGAGTCCTGGAAGTGAGCCCGTTTTAAGAACGGCGAGTCCTGGTAGTGAGCCCTATAATATTTTGTATCTGGATATAATATATTGTGAATTAACCCTCACCGTGTTTTTTCCCTTTTCAAGTTTTTTCCACGTAAAAATCCTGGTGTTCATGTGTATGGTTGCATTGACTTGTTATTATGTTCTCTCCTGCTAATTCAGTTAGAATTGCGATAATGTTTAGATGGATTTTATTATGGTTTTATGGAATACTGATTCATCCCCTCTCAGTATTTCAGATGTTCAACATACCATGAGTAAACTATATATATATATTAAAGATTTAGATAGATGGTAAGTTGAAATACATGTGGCAAGATCCACCCAATCATGACCCATTCTTGACAAGGGCAGAGGTCCTTAGCTTCATAGTTCCCTAGGTTATGGTGTCTAGAAAATAGGGAAAGTAACTCTATGAGGGAGCATCAAAATTTGATGGGAAATCTAGGACAATGGCACACCACTAATAGTCATTGTGAAATGCTTTCATACCATCACCCTCAACCCTATAGCTTAAACCCCAAACCCTACACCCTCAACCCTCAACCCTATACCCTCAATCTTATACCCTACAACCTTAACCATAAATAGATACCTTCAACCCTCAACTATAAACCCAATACCATCAACCCTACACCCAATATCCTAAACTATAATACCTATACCCTATACACTTAACCCTATACCCTCAACCCTAAATATTGTCCCTCAACCCTAAATGCTACACCCTCAACCCTTCACCTTGTACCATCAACCCTATACCTTATATACCCTCAACCTTATGCCCTAAATCCTATATCTTAAACCCTCAACCCTAAATAGATACCTTATACCCTCAACTGTAAACCCAATACCCTCGACCCTATACCCAATATCCTCAACCCTAAGCCCTATACCTTATACACTTAACCTTGTACCCTCAACCCTAAACACTATCCCTCAACCATATACTATATCCCTTAAACCCTAAACCCTACACCCTCAACCCTCAACCATAAACCATATACCTTATACCTAACAACATCAACCATATACCCTATACCCAATACCCAATACCCTAAAGCCTATGCCTTATACCCAAAACTTTCGACCTTAAAACCTAAACCCTATACCCTCAACCCTAAATCCTAAAACCAAAACCCTATGCTCTCAACCCTAAACCTTATACCTTATACCCTCAACCCCAAATAGATACCTTATACCCTCAATTGTAAATCCAATACCCAATATCCTCAACCCTAAGCTTTATATACTATACACTAAATCCTAGTACCCTCAACCCTAAACATTATCCCTCAACTATAGGTGTTAAATCCTATATGCTAAAATCTCAACCCTAAACTCTATACATCAACCCTATATCCTAAAGCCTAAACCCTGAACCCTAAAGCCTAAAGCCTATAACCTCAACCTTATACCCTGCGCCTTGAACCCTAAATAGATACCTTCTACCTCAATCGTAAACCCAATACCCTCAACCCTATACCCAATATCCTAAACCCTAACCGCTATACCCTATACACTTAACCCTATACCCTCAAGCCTAAACATTATCCATCAATGTTATACTTAAACCCTCAACCCTACACCCTCAACCCTATACCATCAATATTATACCCTAAACCCTTAACCCTAAATATATAGATACCATATACCCTAAACTATAAACCCATAAATACATACATATATACATAAATTACTTGAACAAAGCATAATGTGAGCACGTTATAATGTGCTCACATTATGCTTGCTTTGACATAACACAAGTGTGATATATCACACTCACGTTTTGTATTGCTTTGGAAATTTCCAAGCCTTTGGCTTGGATTTTCCTTGGGCTTCCAAACCAAATGCTTGGAGTGAATTTCCAATGTCCAAACATGTGTTTTTGCAGATTATGAAAAAATTGACATAATCTTGAGTGTGCTCTCCATCAATTTTCAATGTGTTTCAATATCAAGTAAAAAAAACTCATGGCAATGTAAATCTCTCTCTTAGTTATCTAACCATGTAAATTTTTTCACCTTTTGAGTATGTTAAGGTTTTCATCTTTAATTTCTTTTGTTGGTGTACCTGCTTTTTGTCAAAAACTAATGTTTGGTATTTTTCACTTTTTTTTTAACCATTCATCAAAACTTTAAATAAATTACATTTTTAGAAACTAGACTCCATTCTACACATATTTAAAAAATGATTATTAATCAGTTTTCAAAAAATTTAGGGGGGAGCACACTCAAATTTTTATTTTTCAGGATGTTTCCACGTTGAAAATTAGTAAAAGGCCATATATTCATTAAAAAATTGGGGATAAACTACATGGTGGTAGCTAATTTATCACCGAAGCAATATTTAAAATACTAAAAAAAAGTTAACATTTTAGGGGGGCCACACCAGATGCTATGTTATATTTTTTTTGAAAACATAGGACCAATTTGTGTGGACCCTCTTTTTGAACCCCTTAATCTCTACATTTTCAAAAAAAGTAGTATTTTAGAAAGTAGATTCAGGGCACTACAACTCTTGTTTTCGTTGCATCTTAAAATTTTGAGTGTAACTATCTTCAATTTATCATCCAAGGTCAGCCTTTCCTAATTTTAGAAAAAGTGGCCACTTAAGACCCCTTTTTCGTCCTCTCTTTCACCCAAAAGTGTAAACAAAATCATGTAGTACCAAGGAACATCCACAACGATATGAAAATCCTATAAACAAACATGTTGCAATACAACTCTCACCATAACTCTGCATAGCTCTCCCAAGTTATTCACACTCAACAAAGGGAAGAGATAAAGGAACCTCCATGTCATCACCAAAGAATAATGAATAACACATGAACACAAACATAGTGATCACCATAACTCCACACATGATCTCAAATCCAATGTAATGTGAATACAAACGTACAAGAAGTAGAACAAGACCAAAGAGAGAACATGAAAATCAAAACCTATAGCATGTCCTCCACACACCTCTAAATGCTAAGTTGTGATAAGTATGATATCCTCTATAAAACCCCAAAGAGAATAACACTATCCACATCTAACCATAACCATGATTTATGAATCTCAAATCAAAGGAAGATCAAACCAAATCTATTTTGAAAAAAGGGAATAAGCCATTAATGTCTCCTTAACTCAACATGAATGAATAACCTCACAATGCATAAGGAGATTAACATGCCAACATCTCTCAAATGAACCCTCAAGAACTAGAAAACCATAGCTCGAGATTCATATGCATGAGAAAATAAAGTATAAAACATAATGCATCTGAAAGTAACAACGCACAATAACTCTCAAATGATAAACCATTGAGTAGACCAAGAGTGGGGAATGCGAATACTCCTCCAAGATATCCAAGTCATCATAACTCATCTAAGAACAATCTCCTCATAGGTCCATGTTGAACTCATGTCCAACCAAGGTGTAGGCTCCTTGGACTTCCATCCATAACCTTTTCAACAAGTAACATCTCAATAAATGTCTCTAATCATAAGATATCTCCTAGCCTCACCTATTTCTCCAAGTATCCATGAGTACTTGTAATCGATCAATCCATACAAAACTCCAAATGCAACATAGCATCATCATGAAGATCCCAAGAAAAATATCAATGTACTCAATTCCAAGAGAACCAACAAGATCAATATCTTAGCTCCAATCTCGAGAATCAAGAACACATCATGACATCATGATCTCACATCTCCTCAAAAAATCATCATATGCTCCAATGAACATATCATGTACCTATATCATGCCAACACTCTAAACTAGTAATGAAGAGTACATCATGAAATAATACATAACCATCCTATCAACCAAGTATCACATGTCAAATGAAAAAACATGAAACCTCAACCAAAGACTAAAGAGTCCTCCATGGCTAACCAAGATGTCAACATTTCCAATCACATGAAGATAACCATCTCCTACAAAGAAGATCATCCACCATCAAAAGGTGAATTCACATCATCGCCACAAGATCCTATTGAACCATGATACCGATCTCTCCACGGAAACATGATAACCATCCTCTAAATTAAGATCCTCCATGGACCTAGCATGATCAAAGAACTCAACACCAAGCTGCCAAAGGGAAGAGTACAAACCATGATCTCCAAACCAAGAAGATACAACACTTCCAAACCATCATTGTCACAAGATCCCATTGAAATATGGAATCAAGCTATCCATGACATCATGATAACAACTTCCTCAATGAATATCAACCAAAGGCCCTCACAATCAAAGAACTCAAATACAACATGAGCTCCCAAGAGGTAAAGCAAAACCATGATCCTTAAGCCAAGAAGATAGACTACCACAAACCAAATATGAATCAATCCAACACCACCAACAAAGCACTTGCATAAACAATCATGTCATGCCAAAGTCCTTAAACCACAAGGAACATCCATGACACCATGATCACCACCAAATGTATCAAAAACACAATCCAAATGTGTCACACATGTTTGCATCGCATAGTCAACTACATAGGTCCCACATCATGACTGTACCTGGTAATGCCATCTCTCCTCCTCACCATGACAACCAAACCAACAAAACAAGTGACTAAACCAAGCAAAAAATTTGAATATGTAATAACACTAAAGCATATATGGGCATAGACAACACACATCCAAGTCATAAATGCAACTTGTAAGCATAAACAACCTACAACACCGCACAACTTGTAGATGCAACAATGTAACATAAAAACTCAAAAAAATACTAATAACCATGTCAAATGAGAGTAATTAGAGATGTACATGTGAGTACATACAATGAATCCAACTCATCAAATCACCAAGATCTGAATAGCCATAAGCTCACAAAATCGCCATAGTCAAAATAACTCATAAAAAAGTCAAATGGAAATAATAGAAAATAAATCATGCCAAAACAACCTAATCCACAATGTAATACTTTGAACAAGCTTTTTGTCGATTATAAGAAATCTAAAATCCAACTTTGTATGCACAAGTTATGACCTCTCCAAGATCAAAAGGAACATCCAACTTCTAACAATAATTTGACTATCAAACTAATACCACAACTTAGAGCATGGAACCACCTTTCTAATGAGTATAAGAAGTTGAAAAATTGACATTCCAGGAAAAAGTTATGCCCTCTAAAAAATGACCTAATTTGACTATATGGGCTGAGTTGGGGTGGCCCCCAGGCTGAGCCATCGATGATGATGACACATTGATGATGCCCAAGTGGCATATTGGTGACATAGGATGCGAAAATGACTATACAATTCATTCAGGTTTAATTTAAATTTTAAATTAGCAGAATTTAAATTTTAACAAGCAAATTTTAATTTTTTAAAGGCAAATTAAAAATTTATTGTTTTAACCCCCACGACGGGGCTGGCTCTGGGCCTGCTAGACTGAGGGTTGAAAGCTGGGAGGCTTAAATCCCTATCGACCCACCCTTATCGATCGACCGACAATGCCAAAGGAACTGACAACACCATCCAATGTTTCAGTTGGACTGGTACAAGCAAAAGAGTGGTCGAGGGCTCTGCGAACCCCCCCCCCCCCCACTATTATTATTTTTTATTTTTTAAAAATGGGCATTTAATTTAAATTGTTGGATATTTTTAATTTATTTTTTAACTTGCAGACCTTTATTTTTTAATTTATATTTCTAAAGAAAAATAGACAATCGTATGGTCGTACAGTTGAGGGGCAAGGAGGGCAAAAAAATTACATTTTTTCCAATGATCAAAATAGGCCCAATTTTATGTCAATCTTCATCTCTCAGGCCTCCTAGATCCAATTGTGAGGTGTGTTTTGTCCCAAGGGGTCATCTGCAAAATTTCCCCTACAAAACCATCATAGTGAACATCCATAAAAAAACCCCTTTTTCCAACAAAGATTCATAAACCCATATCTGTAAAAAATAACCATAAATCTACAACCTCAAAAACCCAAATATGCAAAAAAATTGCACAAAAGCCCCATATCTTGTGATGTCTTCATTCTTTCCATGCAAGCCCTGGATTTAACTATGCACAAGATATAATGCAATAAGGGTTATACAAACCACAACCAGTGATTTGATACCAAATGAAAGGAAATATGCATCCACCCAAGATAATTTTCACATAACCCAAATAGAGAAATCTAGGCAAACAAGTATTCAGAATTCATATGCAAAAGAATAGACAACATACCATCAAAGATGACTCAAGACATACCTTGGGAAAACCATCAAGATGGAAAAACCCAACCTCCAAAAGCATCCATCACTCATGTATTATTCAACAATAAACATTATAATACATCTTTAGAGTTCTCCATGAATACCTTTGAAACATAAGCTCCCTACAAGAACTCCATGTGGACAAGCACGTAATCACACATCTCATGACATGCTTCAACCCTCACAAATTCTAACAAGAGATTCTCTCAACTAACCAACCTTAGACAACTACCCATGTGTTTTCTTTTATAGAAACAAGCTCACACAAAACAACCAAGTGGTATTACATAAAACCATGTGACAATATCACGAGTTTATAAAACTATTAAACCCCATATTTAATTTTTTGTACTAAGTTTTCCCAACATTAAATATTTTTCCCATGTGCAACACCACATTAAATATTTAATTTGTCGCATTCTACACATAAAGTGGCTCCAAGAATGTTATCCCATGTGATGCACACATCCCTAGATTCCTTAGGCGCCCCACATTATAAATAAATAATACATTACAACATTATGCAAGGTGGACAACACACCTTTTCCTAACATGTATTTCCTTGTGCCTTCAATAAAGGACATCTCCTGGTTAATTTATTGGTGTATTACATGTGGAATAAAAAGATTGTGGATCTCGAGAATAAAATGTTAAGAGTAATTAGGACATCACTTGATCATTAATTAATTATTAATAAATTATTAAGTCCCTTATTATTTTATTCACTTAAGCTAAACTTAGGAGTCTTTTTATACTTATTAGTGTGTGAGTAAAATATGTGTAATGTATAACAAACATAATCAATAAGACATTATATTAAGAGATTCAAACAAACAATTAATCTAATTAAAACAAGAAATCTCTCAAAGTCATCCCATTTTCCTCTAACTCCAAAGATTTATTAAATCACTGTGGCTCTCAGATTGTGTAAGCACTGTGACTATTAAAATGCCAATCTAGAGAATGAGATGATGTAAAAATGCAAGAATCTAATCCTATATGATAATTTCTAAATGATATGTTGATTATACTGTACATGAAATTGACATGAAAATGATTGTAAACTAGGATGTAGCTAAATGAAAAGCCATGATTATGATTTTCTATATGATTGCTAAATGCTATTTTATATTTGCTCAAATGCTCAATTGCTCTAATGCTATTTCTGCAGAGTAAGATTGCATAAACTTGGGATCCTTTTCCTGTGGAAAGAAGTTGTATTTATAGATTCCCAACAACATATTTGTGATGTGGCAAATAATAAGGGCTTGGATTTGATTTGAAAGATTCAATGGTGAAGGATGAAGAAGCCTGAGAAGATTATGGAGATTGTTCCTCCCCACAAAAATATTCAGCCAGAGGATAGGAATGATCAATGGAAGAAGATAAAGAAGTTTGCCTGTAATTTGTCTCTAATTTGTCTGGGAAAGCCGAGTTGAATTAATTAGATATGAAATATCTAATTTTGTTGGTGCATAATGATGAGTGAAAAGAGGAAATAGTTGTAGAAATATGCTTTAATTGAATATTTGGATTTATTCAATTTAGGAAGAAATTGGAAATATTCAATTTAGAGGAAATTGGAATATTTAGAAGAAATAGCAATTATTAAATAAAACAAATATTTGAAATTGTTTATTTAATAAAAGAGGGATAATGATAATTAAATAAGACTATATAATTTAATTTATTTAATTAAGAGGGAATAAATAATTATAAGAATGTAAATAGAATAGAAGAATTAAAGAAATGAACTATATAAATAAATAATTTTATTTATTTAATAGTAGATAAATTAAAGGTTAATTAATCAAATAAATGTATTTAATTAATCATATTTATTTAGACAATTTTTAGGTGTATACATTTTTCCCCTCTTTGAAGTGATGTGTTTACGCATTGCTTCAAAGAAAATTTTGTCGCTGCCAGTATTGAAGAAATTTTTTTAGTATGCCCCAGACGTTGATTTTCATATGATGATGGATATATGCTCCGATGATATATTTTATGATTTTGTGATGATTTGATGATGTTGATAGACGTTGATGATGATTGACCTCATGATAGGTGAGGATCAATGATAGATTGATTGAACTCATGATAGGCAAGGATCAATGATAGATTGATTGATTGACCTCATGATAGGCGAGGATCAATGATAGATTGATGATTGACCTCATGATAGGTGAGGATCAATGATATATTGATGATTGACCTCATGATAGGCGAGATTCAATGATTGATTGGTGCTCCAAAGTCTCACGAGAGCTGATTAGATTGATAGCCTGATTGATTGATGTTGATTACTCATTTGTGATATGTTATGATCATAGGAGGATTTCCGCATCTGGTGTAGATGGATTCAGATTTGATTGGGCGATGTGGTCTATCATCTTTGATTGATATGCCCCATCATAGGATTGATTAATGTATTGAGACTTGATGATATAAAGTGATGGATAGGAGAGGGGATGGGACAAGGAAGAGATAATGAAAGGAGAAGATGAGAAGTAAGAAAGCATAAATGGATTCAAAGATAAATGTGATGTCTCCCCGGTCAAGTTGCAAGCCAATATTGATTGATAATGATTTATAAGAGTGTTGTTGATGAGGGAAGGATACATCCAGAAACAACACAAAAGAATAGGGAAGGATACATCCCGATGATGATGATGATGATGATTGGATAAAGGCTTGTAACAAGGCTAGGAACAAAACCAAGGATGTGATTAGATGATTTGTGCTAGACTTAATAGATTAGGATTAGATGGAAAGGTGATATTGTTGAAATGAATGAAGATGATGGAGGAAAATATGATTAGGATAAAAAAATCTATATTAAATCCTAATAAATATTGAAGAGATGATGATATGATGAGGAGAGGGCATACACGTAGCTTTTGAGATTGAAATTTTCCAGCTTTAGAACAATCTATAATTGTAGATGCAAAAATTAATATGGATGCAATCTATCTAAAATGCAACATTGTCATCTTAACAATCCATATATTGTTCTTTTATCATCATTGAGCCTTTGAAATGTTGAAAGTGAGTACAAGCATCGATGGCATGATTTAGACCATGATGACCTAAGTACTACTTTCATGATTTTTGATATTGCAAGTGAACACAAGCATCGAGGTATAATTAAACCGAGATGACTTGAGCATTTATTGTGTAAAACAAACAAGAATCAATCATTTTCATATGTGAATCCAAAATTTCATCAGTGATACTTGGTAGAGCACGTCTCGCCACAATTTACACAATAATAATGATCAACTCACAGACAACAAACAAAGAAAATACCATTCTCCTTCCTAGCTTCTCTAGTTTAATACATCATCGAGTTGCTCCAAAGAAATGATAACAAAGAATCAAAGTACAACATTTGAACATTCAAACTAAAGCGATAAAATCATGATTCAAAAGAATATTATCCATCCTAAGTTGTTTTGATTGATTTGATTTCAGTTGTTTGATATGGATGGTTGATTTTCTGAAATGTTTTGATGTTTGATGTATGTTCAATGTTGAGTTTCCCTACGATAATTGTGTTTGCTTCGTTGTCATACTGTTGTTTGTCTATTTGATTAAGCTCAAAGTTTATTTCCCCCAGCGAGTTCAGGATTTTTCCCTCAAGCTAGGGTGAGACACAACCACATTGCTAGGATATGTACATGAGGTTGTCCTTTCAATGATAGGCAGAATGATGGTGAAAGGGAATGACCAAGACATGCATCTAATAGATGGAAAAGCTATTTTAAATCACTAGTAGCGCCTGTTTCCAGGTTTTCACTACATGTTTTTATTGCACTTTTTCAGACTTTATGATTTTTTTGTATTTTTCTCTTTCTTTCTTTTTTGTCACCAAGACACCTGTTTGCCAGGTTTTCACCAAGGTGACCATTTTCCTAGGACTTTAACCATGCACTAGATGAATCAGGTGTAGAATTTCTGAGATGGAGACTATTGATAGGTTCATCGAACAAATCTCCTTCAGGTGTAGATAGTTGATAGGCTCCAAATCCATAGACTGATTTAACAACAAAGGGACCTAGCTAGTTAGGTTCAAACTTCCCTTTCTTTTCTTTGTCTTGTTGATTTTGAGGGTTTTCCTTTAAGACCACGTCACCAACCTGAAATTCTGTAGGTTTTACTCTGTGATTGTAGCTTTTGGACATCCTCTGTTGATTTTCCTTTAAATGGTTCACAGCTTGTTGATGACGTTCATCCAACAATTCCATCTCTTGAAGTCTAGACACTCTATAATCCTCATCCAAAATGATTCCCTTCAATGACACACAAAGTGATGGTATTTCAACCTCAATAGGAAGGATGGCCTCTGATCCATATACCAAGGCATATGGTGTAGCTCTTATAGGTGTTTTGATGTTGGTTCGGTATGCCCACAGAGCAGGGTTTAGTTGAATGTGCCAATCTTGTCCAACATCATTGATTGTTTTCTTTAGGATTTTCAGAATAGTTTTGTTTGAGGCCTCTGCTTGGCCATTTCCTTGAGGATAGTACGAGGTTGAAAAATGATGTTGGATATGAAACCTCTCACACAATTCCTAAATATCCTGATTCTTGAAAGGTCTACCATTGTCTGTGACAATGGACTGAGGAATACCATACTGAAAAATGAGGTAATTCAGTATGAAAGAAGAAATATTTTTTTCAGTGATTGTTGTTAAGGGAACAACTTCTATCCACTTTGTAAAGTAATTTGTGGCTGTGATTATAAATTTGTGTCCATTAGATGATGACAGATTAATCTTTCCTACCAGGTCTAGTCCCCACTAACAAAAATTCCATGTTGAAGTGAACGGTTGCAATTCTTGTGTTGGTGCATGGATTGGGTTACCATGGATTTGACATTTTTGGCACTTTTTAAAAAATTGAAAAGACTCC
This sequence comes from Sequoia sempervirens, assembly GCA_007258455.2. NCBI lineage: Eukaryota > Viridiplantae > Streptophyta > Pinopsida > Cupressales > Cupressaceae > Sequoia > Sequoia sempervirens. The sequence goes on from VDFB02271358.1 coordinate 1,165,682,944, forward strand.
TCCATATTCGGCCAGTAATATCCAAAACGGAGGAGTTTCTTCGCTAGGGTTAGTTCGCTTGAATGAGTTCCACAAATACCTTCATGAACCTCATGTAAGGTTGTCTTAGACTCGTTATGTTCTAGACACCGAAGAAGAGTACCATCCAGACCTCAACGGTAAAGTATATCGGCAATTAAGGTATGTCGTGCGGCTTGGCGGATGAAGTTGCGTTTCTAGTTTTTGGAAAGATCGGGAGGAAGGATATTGTATTTTAGGTAAGCATAGGTTTTTCCATAAATTGAGGATTCAACATCAACTAAATGGCATATAGTTTGAGATTCAAGATTATCATAAGCAAGATTAGACACTAGTTCCACCATAAACTCATAACAACCTCGCTTTTTTGGTATCTGCAAGAGAGAAGCAATTGTCACCATACCATCAACAGCCTTGTTTTCTGCCCTTGGAATTTGTTCAAACTTGATATCTACAAAGTACTTTTTGAAATCATCCACCATTTTCTTATACGACATCAACTTCTCATCTTTGGTTTGATATTCATCATTTACCTGATTAATGACTAGTTGTGAATCTCCATATACTTGTAACTCTGTGATCTTCCATTCAACTGCCACTTTGATGCCAATGATTATGCCTCGTATTTAGATATGTTATTTGTACATGGAAACATGAGTCTATAGGAATTTGGGATGGTATTTCCTTGAGGTGTAATAAACAGAATTCCCACACCTGACCCACGTCGTGTGTAGGACCCATCAAAATAAAGCATCCATTGTTGTGTTGTCATAATAAGAATGTTTGCATCAGGAAACTCAATGTCCATTGGATGATTGTCTAGTAGTGGAGCTTCATCTAACTGATCAGCTATCACCTGACCCTTGATGGCTCTTTGATCTACATACTGGATATCAAATTCACTCAAGATCATGACCCACTTGGCTAGTCTTCCTGTTAGGGCAGCCTTGTTGAGTAAATACTTTAATGGTTCAATCTTTGCTATGAGTTTGAATGTGTGGGTTAACATGTAATGACGCAACTACTAAGTAGAAAATACAACCACCAAACAAGCTTTCTTGATGAAGGTGTAATTTATCTCATAACCATTTAAAGTCTTGTTGATATAATAGATAGCGTGTTCCTTTCCCGCATGATCTTCCTGTGCTAATAGAGCGCCCAAAGAAATCACATTTGTTGCAATGTATACGAATAATGGTCTCTCTTCTGTAGTTGGAATTAGTATGGGTGGTGACATTAGATATTTCTTTATTTGATTGAAAGTTATTTCACATTCTTGGTCCCATTTGAGGAAGACATTCTTATGTAGCAAATGATTGAAAGGGTGACTTTTGTCTACTAATTGGGAGATAAACCTCTTGATTGATTGTAGCCTTCCTTGTAGAGACCGTAGTTGACTAATATTCTTCGGTGGTGACATTTCCATTATGGCCTTGACCTTGGCAAGATCCAATTCGATACCCTTCTCTGAAACTATGTATCCTAGAAGCTTTGCTGATGTAACACCGAACACACATTTCTTAGGATTTAATCTAACATTGAACTTCTCTAATCTCGTGAATATTTTATCTAGGATATCTAGATGTCCTTCTCTGGTATATGACTTTGCTAATATACCATCCATGTAATCTTCCATAAAGGAATGCATCACGTCATGGAAAATGGTGGTCATTGCTCGTTAATATGTAGCTCCTGTGTTTTTCAAACCAAAGGGCATGACGTTCTAGCAAAATGTTCCCCATGGACATGTGAATGTTGTTTTCTCCTGATCTTTTGGTGCTATCTTGATTTGGTTATAAATTGAGAAGCCATCCATTAGTGATAACATGGCGTGTCTTGTTGTTAAGTCAACAATAATGTCAATGTTTCACAAAGGAAAATTGTCCTTTGGGTATGCTTTGTTGAGATCTCTGAAGTCAGTACATATTCAGATACTATTATCTAGTTTAGAAACAAGTACAATATTAGAAATCCACTCAGCATAATCAATAGATCTAATGAATTTGACATCTAACAATTTCTTCAGTTATGCTTTTACCAACAAGGCGATATGCGGATGCATTTTCCTTAATTTTTGCTTCACAGGTTTTATTCCAGATGATAGAGATAAATGATGCATTAGAAGATATGGGTCTAAACATGGCATATCAGAGTAAGACCATACAAATTTAATATTTATGTCCTCAAAGAACCTAGTGAATTTAGGCTTTTCTTGTTCAGTCATAGATGTTGCCAGATGTAGAGTTTTTACTTTTTCTATTGTGCCCAGATTTATAGACTGTGTAGGCTCCACCAATACTGATGATATTTCATGATAGTGTTCTAGAAGGGTGTCAAATCTCCCATCTTTCAGTGCCTCATAAAGGTTTTCACCATCATATGTGTTCTTTATTTTTCCTTTTTTGAGATCTAATGCTGCCATTAAATGGTTTTCACCATTAGATCTATTATTCATGTTTTCAATTTTGCATCTGGAAGATTTGACACCCTCCTGACTCGAAGCGTCGTTATGAGATTTATGATTAGAACTTGTGTTAGGTTTGTGACAACAAATGAAATTAATGATAGCATCATTCGCAAAGATAGGGATATTGATAGGTTTAGTTGGTTCCCAGTCGATAAGTTCAGGATGTATTAAGGGTAAAAGGTCATCAGATTGGCTAAGGTCAATGAAAGTGAGAGTTCTGATAGCAATGTTAAATTTTTCAATAGCAATGTTGAGGTCTATGATATTACTCTCCTCCAAGTCATCTACCTCACTCGATATTTGTCCATCCTCACTTGAATCATCAATATTCTGTGATCCAAATACAAGATGTCTAGTCCCTGAGCTTTGTCCCTCCTCACATGTGGGTGCATACTCTTTTATGGCATCAAATTTTATATCTTTGTATGATGTTTTAGATAAATAATCCCACTCATACTCATTGGAATCATTTTTAGAACTATCTCGCATTTGAAGCATTCTTTCAACAACTTTATGAGTGGTTTCTTCTTGTGTTTCCTCTTTATAACCCAGTACTATTTTTTCCTTTGAATGAAGTGTGAGGGGTTGAATGGGTTCTACAATGCCCTCTTTTATTTTTCCAATAGGTCCTTTTCCTTCATACCCCATTTTCTCTAATATTGTTTTTCCCTTTCCATATAGATCTATCTTTATTCTGATAGTTGTCGATGTAGATGCTCCCTCATCTTTGTAGAGCCAATTGAGGATGGCCTTATCTTCGGATTCATCTTCTAAAGTACCTAACTTTACAAATCTATCATTCAAAACCGTGGTAGGTTGTGATGATTGTTGTGTTAATGTTGACGGTTGCCCATATGATCTTGGAGATGGCAGCAATTATGAAAGACATAAAGATTGCTTAATGGAATACTCTCCCATTCCTTTGTCTTTTAACTGGATCTTTTCTTTGAATTGTTGTGATAGAGAATCTAGTTGACCTTCATTGTTTGATGGAGTGGAGTCAGTAACACTTGAATCATTTGACTGGTCATTTTTCTCAACCCATTTAGATACAACGTTTAGTTTCCTTTCACTGTTGGATGTACTAGAAGTGTTGCTTCCCTATTATGGGGCACAATAGTGTCATGAGCTGTTTTTAGTGTGCTACAATATTGGGGATTGTTGTAGTCAGCTGAAATAGTGACTTTTTGTCCATTAACAGGAAACCTTAAGCACTGATGATAAGTTGAAGGTACTGCTTGCATTTCATGAATCTAGGGACGTCCCAAGAGTATATTATAATTCATCTCTTTGTCTAACACTTGGAAAACTATATTCTTCACAATTGGTCCTACTTGAATGGGAAACACGATCAATCCCTTGGAGGATCTCTCTTCTTTTTCATAGGCTTTTATTGTGATTTTCCTTCTGGAATCAATAGCATTATTAGAATATCCTAGTGCACAGATCAGTTTTAAAGTGAAAATATTTAAACCAGCTCCACCATCTATTAGGACACGTTTTACCCGGTGTTTATGGATTAAGACTTCAATGTGAAGTGTGGCATTGTGCGGATGAGTAAGTGATATGTCATCTTGTTCAAAAAATTATAGGCAGTGAGGCATGGATAAGTGTCCCACCATAGCCTAGAATTGGAAAACTTCTAGATTATTGGGTACTGTGGTGGCCACAAGAGCTTGTTCCAAAACCTCCTTATGAGATGGTGAAATTTTAAGGATTTCTAATATTGATATTTGGGCTGGTATTTTCTACAGTTGTTCAACTATGTTGTACTGATTTGGAGGGGTAGTAGTGTTTTTAGATGTAACTCCTTCCAATATTACTTTGGATTGCCCCTTGTTGTCACGTTGACTGGTTGGGAACCTTGGTATTCCCTAATTTTTATGACATTAATCTAATTTTTGGATGTGACCATGTTTGGGATCATATTTAATGCTATGATGTCATTGTTTCCAACATTATCAGTTTGATTATCAATGGCACCATTATTCTCAACCGTAGAAATACAATGAATAATGTCGTCATAAATGTAGTTTACATTTTTACCTTTACTGTTTGCAGAAGAAGATTCTCCCTTTTCATAATTTGGTAAAGGATTTTTAAATGCACCATGATCATTGTTGGTTTGATGTCCTTCTACAGATATTGTCTTGATATCAATCAAATCTTGTACTAGATGTTTCAACTGCATACAATCATTTATTTTGTGTCCTTTGTTTTTATGAAAGTCACAGTAATCTGCATCATTCCACCAAGATGGCTTGACTCTCGGTTCCCAATTTCTTGCTTCAGGTAAGGTGATAAGTCTATGTGTAAGAAGTTCTCTCATCGTTGATTCTAGTGTCTATCCCAATGGTGTGAATCTTCTTCAATTTGATGGTTTTTGATATGATTGTGGTTTAGATTCACCATTGTTTGGATTGTTGTTTTGATTGACACTTTCATTTATGTTTTGGTCATTGTTTTGATTGGTCTTTGCAGTAGTTTTCGTCAAATTAAACAACGATTTCACATTTTGTGTTTCATTTGCAGCATCATTGTTACCAGTATTTCTATTATTTTTCCAAAACTTTGGTTTATCGTTGTTGTTATAGTGATTTGAGGAGTTTGAATTATTTGATCCTTCATTGTAGTTTTTTATTACCCCTCGCTTGACCAAAGCTTCTTCGATCTTGAGCCCATTTTCAATCACTTTCTCAAATGTAGGTGGGCATTGTAGTTCAACCCTATAGCTCATCTCATCAGTTAGGTTGTCAATGAATAGTTCCATCTTTTCCTCTTTAGGTATGGAACGTGGATACCTAGCAAACAACCTTCGCCATCGTTGTAGAAATGAGAGGAATGTTTCACCTTTCTTTTGTTTTGTATTGTAAAGATCTTTTATTGTTATCTCATGTTGAATGTTATATGAGTATTGTGTGATAAACTTGTTGACCAGTTCCTCAAAAGATCGAATTCCTAGTAGTAGTTTAGAGAACCATTCCATACATCGACCTCTTAAGCTTCTTGGGAATAACCTCATCAAGTAAGTTTCCTCTTATGCAAATTCTAAGCTCATTGTTCATAATTCCCTCGCATGATCTATTGGATCAGTTTTACCATTGTATTTGTCATATTTTGGGAATTCGCAATGTCTAGGAAATGGTATCATGTCCACACTTGGATGAAAAGGATAGGGACAAATGTCTTGTAATAAGTATCTTTTCATGGTCCTTTTTTGCATATCCTAAAGTTGTTGTAAATTTTGTATTTGATGTGTTAGGACAGCCACTTGATCTATGTTTTGTGGTTCATTTTCAGTTCTTTTAGGTGCTTCTTTTAGTCGATTGACATCAAAGTCCTTGGTAAGTCTCACACCTAAATTAGCTAGCATCAAAAGCTATTCTTCTCCATCTTGTTCTAAAACTTTTTCCATAAATTTATTGAAGTTAGGATCTTGTTGTGTCGTTTCGATATCCTCTTCAGTTATTTCATTATCATCATTTTGATGGAATCTATGAAAGGGATTTTCTTCGTCCATGGTGTTTGGTGTTTCAATTTCTTTTTCTCTAAGTTTCTACCTTTCTAACCTTGTCAAAACTGGCATACAAGTGTTTGTTATTTTCACTAAACTTTGATCTTTTGTTTGGATGAGTGCCAAGGATATTAACTAAGTCAAATAGAATGATAAATTCTATTGATGAGACTAAGTTAAAATGATTATTTTGCTTCGATTTGTGATTGTAGGATGACAAATCTTGACAACGGAACTTAGCTTAACAATCTGATTTATGTTTGGTGATTTTTGGGCACTTTAGAATGTTAGATCTTGCTTTAGTTTGAAGAATTTCACTTAAAAATTTTAGTTTTTGGCTAGTTTGAGACAGTGGTTTGACTGATAAAATGTTTTTTTTTTGATAAAAATTTGGATTCTAATGTTAACTGTTTGTCTGATGGGGAAAATAACTCTCTGGTTTTTGGTTTTCTAGATGTGCTATAATAGACCTCAGATGCGCTAAAATTTTCCTCAAATGCACTAGAACAGAGTGTGAATGTGCTGGTAAACTGACTGAATGCGTTGACAAACTGGGTACATGCATTGTAAAACAAGGTGTATGCACTGAAAAAATGGGTATATGTGTCGAAAGACTGAGTATATGCACTGTAAAATAGGGTAGATGCATTGACAGACTATATAGATGCGCTGCAGAGCAGGGAAGATGCACTGAAACAAAGTTTAAATTTGCTGGTAAATAGGGTAAATGTGTTGGGTAGATGCGCTGAAAAATAGGGTAGATACACTAAAAAATAGGGTAGATGTGCTGAAAAAACTGAGTATATGCACTGACAGACTATGTATATGTGTTGTAACATAGGTTGGTTGCGCTAACAGACTATCTAGATGTGTTGCAAACATAGGACAGATGTGCTAAAATAGAGTCTTAATGCGTTGTTTAAATAAGGTAGATGTGCTAATAGATTGGGTACATGCACTAAAACAGAGTTTGATTGCACTAATCTGGAAGTGGTCAGTATTTTCACAGTTATGTCCATTTGTTCTACTTTTTCTTAGTAAAAATATTGATTCCAAGGTGTAATTTTCTAACCAAATGAAGATTTTGGAGGGGTGTTTTTCTTGTAACTCTTGGAATTTAATGATCTAATTGGATGATACCTTTGGAAATGACTTTACACACACAATACCAAGTTTGTAAGCATTGGTTTCACATCTATACATTAAACAAAGAGTGTGTATTCTAGAATCAGGTCTGATTCTTTCAATTTCCACAGGTTTAACACAAGATAATACAGTTCAAGCACTTTTCTATCTCAAAAGGTCACTTAGAATATCACAGCCCACAGCTTGCAACTATGTCAGCTCACACGGCCTTGTCACCCCCTAGAGGGTGCCCGTGTTTTTTCCTTTCCCGAGTCTTAACCAAAGTTGAATCCTCCACTTTTGGCCAGTGTCTCTGATAGTTATATGGTGAGTGTCTTGGGGGCAGATTATTCCCTCCCCTTGTATCGTGATATAAAAAGTGTTTAAAAACTGACACAGTTGGATTCTACACTAAAGTTCTTAGAAAGGGTTTTCGTTCAGCACGACTCAGATAAAATCCCTCAGGAGACCTCCCAACCTTTAGAACAAAGGTTTTGGGTATGGTTATCTAGCACACTGTCGTTGAATGTGGGTTTCCCCATATTCACTTTTGTTTAGAGTGGGTTGGAAAACTTGGCTTTGCTTGTTCCCACTTAGGTCGTTCCCGTAGGGTGAGTACTTTTTCCCACTACGGTAGGCCTTCTAAAGGTGTTAATAAAGTAGGATAGTAAGTCTAGCATTCTGATCACCCAGTTAAGGGGAGAGCATAAGCCTATTGCTTTCGAAACACAATAAACATGGGGTTCAAACTATTTCTTTAATTAAGCTAGATGCACTATCTTAACCAAAGGAAAAGCAATAATAAAATTAAATCCCTGCAAACACCATTAGTAATTTGTAAATTTTTGTCTTTGACTGGCGTAAGTGTTTCCAACAATTGTCTTTGACAAGTGTATTTTGTACCTGCAATAAAGAAAACAATGATTAATTCTTGATTTTTTTGTTTTGAAATTCTACAAAAATAATCAGATGCGCTATAACAGTTATTAGATGCACTAAAACAGTATTTGAATGTGCTAAAGTAATAGTTTTATGCGCTATAGAAATAGATGAATGCGCTAAAAGAAAGGGTCAATGCGCTAAAAGAAAACCCCTTGGTTGTGGTGAAATAGAATATTGGATGTGCCGTAATAGTAGTCGTATGCGCTGAAATATCTGTCGAATGCGTCGTAATAGTATTTGGATGTGCTAAAATATTTGTCGTATGTGTTGTAAAAACTCTCGATCGTGCTAAAACAAAACACATCAAAAACCTACGAGCACACTTTTCAGAAAAAAGATGTTAAAATGGGGTTTTTGGGCCCCACGGTGGGTGCCAATTTATGTCTGAGTAAAATATGTGTAATGTATAACAAACACAATCAATAATACATTACATTAAGAGATTCAAACAAACAATTAATCTAATTAAAACAATAAATCTCTCAAAGCCGTCCCATTTCTCTCTAACTCCAAAGATTTATTAAATAATTGTGGCTCTCAGATTGTGTAAGCATTGTGACTGTTAAAATGACAATCTAGAGAATGAGATGATGTAAAAATGCAGGAATATAATCCTATATGATAATTTCTAAATGATATGATGATGATATTGTAGATGAAATTGACATGAAAATGATTGTAAACTAGGATGCAGCTAAATGAAAAGCCATGATTATGATTTGCTATATGATTGCTAAATGTTATTTGCTATTTGCTCAATTGCTCTAATGTTATTTTTGCAAAGTAAGATTGCATAAACTTGGGATCCTTTTCCTGTGGAAAGAAGTTGTATTTATAGATTCCCAATAGCATATTTGTGATGTGGTAGCAAATAAGGGTTTGGATTTGATTTGAAAGATTCAATGGTGAAGGATGAAGAAGCCTAAGAAGATTATGGAGATTGTTCCTCCCCACAAAAACATTCAGCCAGAGGATAAGAATGATCAATGGAAGAAGATGAAGAATTTTTCCCGTAATTTGTCTCCAATTTGTCGTGAAGGCTGAGTTGAATTAATTAGATATGAAATATCTAATTTTGTTGGTGCATAATGATGATTGAAAAAGAGGAAATAGTTGTAGAAATATGCTTTAATTGAATATTTGGATTTATTCAATTTAGGAAGAAATTGGAAATATTCAATTTAGAGGAAATTGGAATATTTAGAAGAAATAACAATTATTAAATAAAACAAATATTTGAAATTTTTTATTTAATAAAACAGGGATAATGATAATTAAATAAGACTATATAATTTAGTTTAGTTAATTAAGAGGGAATAAATAATTAGAAGAATGTAAATAGAATAGAAGAATTAAAGAAATGAACTATATAAATAAATAATTTTATTTATTTAATAGTAGATGGATTAAAGGTTAATTAATCAAATAAATGTATTTAATTAATCATATTTATTCAGACCATTTTGAGGTGTATACAATTAGATTGGACTAAATATAGGTCAAGTTGTCTCATTGCATGAGATTAGGACACTTGCACAATCTAATCAAATCCTCATCTAGGGTTTTCTTTTTCCTTTTATAAGGATTGTCATTCATTGTAATCATTAATACAAATTAATTCATTGCACAATCAGTTTCTTTTTCGGATCATTTCTTCTCAAGGTTGCATGAGCATATCAATGGTTTTTTTCTCTTCAAATTAATAGGTGTTTTGGTTGCAAGTGATTTCTAGGAGTTGTGGGGCTCACTATCAACTCCAACATGGTATCAAAGCACCATATATATGACTTCCTATCTAAATTTTGAGAGATTTGACCTTGAGGGAAAAATCATCTCATACTGGAGAGAAACAAGCATCATTGTTGAGTCTAAAACGCACAAAAACCTTAAGATCACCTATCATTTTATCAAAAACCAAGAAGTTGAAAAAAATACTAGCCAAAGGTCAACACGTAGGGATATGTATGATTGTATAGCCCTGCACGCAACCCTAGTCCACCATTAATTCTCCAAACACTCACAAGTATTATACAAAAAAAATGTTTCTTTCAAAAAAAAACATTGAAACTGTTTGAAAAAAAAATTAAATAAAAAAAAGCATAACATTTTCATGTAGGTGTCATACCCTACATTGTGAGGTCATTCCTACCATGGCAGGCTTGTAGGACTCTGCGCCATCATCAACAACCAAACTAAGGCCCTTGATGACCTCCAATCGACATCTGGTGGGGTCTCCAAGCCTCCAATGTTAAAAAATTGTTGGCAACCCAAAAACTACCCACAAAATAAAATCGACGGCATTGAAAAACCAACAACAAATCCACCCTAGGGAATATTCCTTTTTCAAATAGAATATTCCCACAATTCAATGACCTATTAATTTTTTGGCAACACAAATATTTTCTCAGTGACCTGGCATTTCTTTTGGTTGAGGGAATATTTGCAACATCTCTTGATGTCAACATGAAATCATGTTGACGTCAGTAGTATGAAATCTATATGGACCCCTCCAAGCCCCCCTTAGAGCCCTATTTTTCCCTAAAGGAGCAATTTCTTATTTTCACATAACTTGGGCATACAGTTTCAAACTTGGGTAAACAAGATATCATTTTATGCTCAATAAAAGTTAGATCTTCATTTTGTAAATTCAAGCTCATAATTTTTTTCCAGAATCTCCAATTTTTGTGATTCCACATGCATTGGAAAGGTATTTTAGAGATCTTCAAATCCATTCATGCATTTTTTCTATAATCTTCCCCAAGTACATTTTATTCACTTTTTTGTGATTTCACATTTTTGTCAATTACTTTGATGTCTTGGCCCTTCGAAAGGATATGTTCATGTAGGATGATATCATTTGATCTGCTTTATATGTATTGAGGTTATTAGTCTTAGATTTTATCATTTGAGGAATTATCATGGGTTTTTGTGTTCATCTTTTTGTGGTCATCCTGACAAAGGATAACTATGAGTCTTGGTGAAATGACATCCTAACACATCTCAAGTGGCTTGATTTGTTTCCTTATCTTTATGGACTTATACCTATTGTGTAGTTTTGCACACACGCCCCACTGAAAGTAGGGACCCTCTTTTTGCTCTGGCTTTTGGTGTCTTTTGGCCCCTTAATTTTATTGATTTCATTACCTTTGGAGGTCCTTAGATGTTCATCTTGCTTGTCCAAGTCCTTCCCCCAAGTTGTGCTTCGAAAAAACTAAGTTCTAAGCAAAATTCAGGTTTTTACCCCAATCCGAGATTTTCTAGTCCATCTGGATTTTCCTGGATTCTACTCAAAGTCCGGCTTTGTGCAAAAATCCGGGTTTTTAGTCCAGTCCGGGATTTTTCGCTCCATCCAGATTTTCCCGATTTCCATGAAAATTCTGGATCCGAGCGAAGTCCAGGTTTTTTCTTGCATTCGGGATTTTCCGCCCAACCCATATTTTCTCGGATTTCTTCAATTTTCTGGGTATGTGCCAAAGTCCAGAATTTTATGTCATCCGTGGAAATCCAGTCCACCCGGATTTTTCTAGATTTTCTGCCAGGCTTTGTGCAAATTGAAATACTAGATTAAATTGATAAATTTGATGATAAATGCTCAACACCCCATGCTTAATTTGATATATTATACGATGTTACACGCATTCTTGGTTCGTTTTGATGATCTATTGTTGAAATTTTTGCCTTATTTAGTAAAATCCGCCTGACTTGGATTTTCCCGGATTCTAGTATGGAATCCGCCTGACTTGGATTTTCCCGGATTTTCCCCTTGGTCTAATTTCCCCAGAAGGGCCCAAATCCCAAAATTTCCCAAAATGGAAATTTTTTCGAAAATAATTGTTTATTTTTTTTTTCCAAAATGGAATTTTTAAAATGTTCCTAAAATTGAAAATTTCTTGAAAAGATTTTGAAAATAAAATTTCCAAAAGTGGAAAAAATTCTGAAAGTGGAAAGTTTCGTTTTGAAAATGTTAGAAAAGGCCAAGATTTTATTCGAATTTAATTTGGACATGTGGGCTATTAATGATGATATCTATTTTTCAGGACTAAACAAATATTAAAAGGGGGACTTGCATATGGATTCGTGCCAAAAGAGGGAAATCTTGAAGTGTTTAATTTAAATTTTCAAAGTGGGACCTGCCTAAAAATTTGTGCCAAAAACTGTCTACAACTGGAGGACTTTCTGGAAGAGACGTGAATCTGATCTTGCTGGAGATCGTAGGCCGACATGGATAACATTCATGCATTTAATGCAAATCTTGTCCTATTTTGAAATTCTCTTGGCCGACCTGTTTTGGGGGCCAGTTATTATTGTAAAATCTAATTGAGCCGACATGTTTGGGGTTTTCTATAAATGGCATTTTTGCCTCATTTGTAAAGGGGGTAGATAGATAGAATAGACAACAGAGGAATGCACGGATAGATACAAGCGAGTTTAGCAGTAGTTAGAGTTAGGAATTAGCTTCTTTCAAGCAAATGCTGTAACAGAACATTGGAATTGTTGTTGGAGTTTGGTGATTCAATACAATTGAAGGCATTGTGATTTTCTGGTGATCTCTTTTGTGTTGACTTATCTTGCATGGTTCTTATGATTCAATCTTTCAGATTGCTCAAGGTTGTTAGATTTAGATTTAAATCCGATTCAATGATGTTTATGATTTAATGTTTGAAGTGTTTGCAGCAATCCCTGGTCCATACTTTTTGCAGCTAGCTGATTGTTAGTTGCTTTGCAAAGTTAGCCTGGACCTTTATATTCATTGTGCTTGATTCAATTGTGGAGATTTATTCATTTCAACTGCAATTGGGTTGTCTTGGGTGAATGTTCATGATCTGAAAATCTTTAAAACCTTAGAAGATTGCACTGTTTCTGTAAGATTGTAGATTTATCTTGGTCAAGGAGATTGGTTTCGTTGGGATTGGTCCATTTTAAGTGTTTATCATTTGCATTGTTAGTCTTAGAAATAGTTTAGATTTAGAAATTTCTCTGAACCCTTATCTCTTTTGTTGTTTATTTTGAATCTTGGTTAGTTTTAGGATTGAAAGCATCACCATATTGTTGCATCTGATGAAAATTCACTTCCAGCATTATTCATTTGTAAGGCCCCTTGTGATTACCAACATTTTCACATATTATCTAAGTTGTTTATGCATTGTCAAGACCTGACACCCGAGAGACCTTGGGGTGATTTTCAGCAGTTCATTGTTGAAGATTATCTTTCAAGAGAGATAGAATATCATTTTCTGTCTGAGTTGTTGTGCAGAAAACACCATCAACAGATTGGTGCTAGAAGGAGGGCGGAACAAGATGACGTAGCTGGAAGATTGAATGAGCCTTTATGTTGAAAATCTGAGATATGGCATATCTCAAAATCTAAAAATTCAAGTTCTGAGTCACGATGGAAAAGTAGAGTTATGTTTTTCATAATGGAAACAGTCTTGAGATTGATTTTTTTCAAATCTGTAAGTCCTTGAATAGGAGGATAAATCAATGGAATGGCAAGGGTTTACATCATTGTGCATTTTCAGACAAGTGTGGGCTTCATAATACCTATAGACACAATGAGTTTGAATGCTTGGCCTTTCTAGACAACATTGAGATGGTCTTGCAAAGGAACCTTTTCATGCAAAATCTGCCAGAACCATTAGCCTCCTCGGATCTAGGGTTTATTGATGTTGCAGTTGAGGCATTTACATAGATAGTTGAAGGTCAATTTGATAGTGGTAAGTGCTTGCAGGATTTCCTTTCATCTAAATGGTACAGAGTCCATGATGCAGCCCATTCAGAGTTCATCTGTCGTTCATGTGGGGACATTATTTTTAAAGTTGGAGAATACCTGGAGTGGAAAGGTGAGTTAAGCAAAGAATGCACTGCAAAAGGGCTGACTAGTTCTGAATCCAAGGATGGCATTGCAACTGATGTTGACGTGACTTTGGAAGGAACTGAGTGTCATGAAGATGAATCTGAGGCATCAGAGATAACAGAGAAATATCTAAGTGAAGAATCACCTATGGAGATCAAGGAGGATGCTCCTGTGGAGGCTGAACAAGAAGTTCCCCTACAAGCTCTTCCTTTCCAAGACGAAGATCTGATACAGACCAGACACAAAGAGTTTGTTGCCAGAATTATAAAAGATTGGTCAAGCCTAGGTTGTGGAGTCCTCCCATAGGACTTGTTGTTACCAGCTTGGTGCAGGATACATGAGGAAGAGCATTCAGAATTCACCTATTTCCAGTGCCAGACAATCATAAAGAAGGTGAAGGAACAAGTACAATTACTCTTACATGCAAATGATACACAGATAGGTACATCAAACAAGTCTCTGACTGAGGAATGTCAACCAGTTACTAATGAATGTCTTGAAGAACATGAGGAAGTACTTCATGGCGTGATCAACATTCCTGATGATTGTGATCAAGAATCCGAGCTAGTGCCAACAAAAGATGAATTCAGGGAGTCTTCTCATTTATCTAATTCTGTTTTTCCTCAGCTTATTGATGAACTGCACAATGAAAACTCACAAATTATATGCATTATTGATGGGGTAGCTGATGTGGTTCATGCTAATGTGCAGGAAAATATGAATGATGTTGAAAATAGAAATGTTCCAGCCAGTATTGGTGAACATGCTCCAACTTCTCCAGGTGAGAATGTGCTGGAAGATCGATCTGTGATACCTTCGGATGAGCATCCTGCTGAGGAAATTATTGTACAAGATAATGCCTCTGCGTTTTCATTGTTGATCCCTCATGGAAATACTCAAATAGGTGAAAAGTTCCATGTTCATAGTTCTGAAAGTCTTCGATATGAATTTCACTTTGCATCATGAAATGATTCTTCTAATTCTATCTTGCATGTTTCAAATGCAAGTGGAATATTGCACCATCAATGGAGAACCCCTGATGACACTATGATCAACTCTTCACAAGTGCAGGATGATGAACACAACATTCAGTCTGCCAAAATGCAAAATCAGGTTGTTTCTTTCTTTGCTGGAAATTCAGAATCTTGTCAATTTGATTATGGAGATTTAGGAAAGACAACTTGCATATGGGTTAATCATGGTCCTAATGAGTTACCTCAGTTACTAGTTATTCCTAATTTTGACATGGAGTTTGAATGCTACAATGCAGAGATTTATTTTTCTGAATATAAAGACAGGTTTGCATTTCTGAGGACTGTTACCTTCACCTTATTGCATGTCCATGCATTGATTAATCATGTGGGGATGAGTCTCAGTTCATCCTATATGATCATGAGCCACTTTGAGTCTCTCTGTACATAGTGTTCATTTGAATAAATGCAGCTTGGTCTGCTTTTCTTTTGCTTTTGTCTGTTTTGTATAGGATAGATTGATTTTCCTTGCTTTTGTTTTAGCTAGTTTAGTTTGCTTTAGGTTTTGATTTAGTTGTTGTTTTGCTTCTCTGGCTTGGGTTTTCTGTTTTCTAGTTGGGGAGTGTCCTTCTTGTGCAATAATTCTTTATTATCTGGGATTGTTCTAAGTGTTTCATTGATGGACTTTAATTATGTGTCTTGAATTAATTGTCAAATATCTTTTGTTGATGTCAAGTAGTCTGAATGTCTGATTTAAAGAGAATGGGTCATTGGTCTGACTTGAACTTGAAGTATTTTGAAATCTTATATCCTTCATATGTCTTAAGAATCTGAAGGTTGCAATAGGGTCCCTGTGAGGTCTTGTTGGGTGAAAAATCATATTTCTACTTCAGTGCCACTGTGGTTCCCAGCCTTGAGTGTGGACTTCACTGTTCACAGGTTGAAATGAAAATAGTGAAAAAGAAAAGAAATATAAAAAAGAAAGAAAAAAAAAGAAGAGAAAATATTGAAAGTCAGAAGAATGATTTCAACTTATCAGGGGTATCTGAATATCTCTACTGGGGCTATGGATGCCTGGCTAGCAGTAGAGCTTTGTTCAGGAGAGTCACGGTGATAACCTCGTCAGGGCTATGGATGCCTGACTGGCAGCAAGGCTCTATCCAAGTTGCTTTTGGAGCTAGAATCTTTACGTAGCCTAACTTGACTGAGCTTGGTTTCTACAGTAGCTCAAGGAGGGAAATGAACTCACTTGCACACACTTGGATTTTCAGTTTATTGAAGGTTTAGTCTACCTTTGGTTTAGATTCTTTAGTCTTGCATTTTGATTTGTTTGCATGATAGGGAGATCGAAACCAGAGATTCTGGGTTCATGATTCTTGTTCATCATCAAAATTCTCTAGAGCATTTTCCCAGCAGAGTCGCCATTTGTTGTGCAGTTTTGCACACATGCCCCACTAAAAGTAGGGACCCTCTTTTTGCTCTAGCTTTTGGTGTCTTTTGGCCCCTTAATTTTATTGATTTCATTGCCTTTGGAGGTCCTTAGATGTTCATCTTGCTTGTCCAAGTCCTTCCCCCGAGTTGTGCTTTGAAAAAACTAAGTTCTAAGCAAAATTCGGGTTTTTACCTCAATCCGGGATTTTCCGATCTGTCCGGATTTTCCTGGATTCTGCTCAAAGTTCGGCTTTGTGCAAAAATTCGGGTTTTTAGTCTAGTCCGGGATTTTTCGCTCCATCCGAATTTTCCCGATTTCCATGAAAATTTTGGATCCGAGCGAAGTCCGGGTTTTTGCCTGCGTTTGGGATTTTCCGCCCAACCCGGATTTCCCCAGATTTCTTCAGTTTTCCGGTATGTGCCAAAGTCCAGAATTTTATGTCATCCGCGGAAATCCAGTCCACCCGGATTTTTTCGGATTTTCTACCAGGCTTTGTGCAAATTGAAATACTAGATTAAATTGATAAATTTGATGATAAATATTCAACACCCCATGCTTAATTTGATATATTATACGATGTTACATGCATTCTTGGTTCGTTTTGATGATCTATTGTTGAAATTTTTGCCTTATTTAGTAAAATCCGCCTGACTTGGATTTTCCCGGATTCTAGTATGGAACCGACGGATTTTCCCTTTTTTCCCCAAAGGGCCCCAAAAAGAAATTTTTCGAAAATAATTTTTTTTTTTTTTCCAAATGGAATTTTTTAAAATGTTCCTAAAATTGAAAATTTCTTGAAAAGATTTTGAAAATAAAATTTCCAAAAGTGGAAAAAATTCTGAAAGTGGAAAGTTTCGTTTTGAAAATGTTAGAAAAGGCCAAGATTTTATTCGAATTTAATTTGGACATGTGGGCTATTAATGATGATATCTATTTTTCAGGACTAAACAAATATTAAAAGGGGGACTTGCATATGGATTCGTGCCAAAAGAGGGAAATCTTGAAGTGTTTAATTTAAATTTTCAAAGTGGGACCTGCCTAAAAATTTGTGCCAAAAACTGTCTACAACTGGAGGACTTTCTGGAAGAGACGTGAATCTGATCTTGCTGGAGATCGTAGGCCGACATGGATAACATTCATGCATTTAATGCAAATCTTGTCCTATTTTGAAATTCTCTTGGCCGACCTGTTTTGGGGGCCAGTTATTATTGTAAAATCTAATTGAGCCGACATGTTTGGGGTTTTCTATAAATGGCATTTTTGCCTCATTTGTAAAGGGGGTAGATAGATAGAATAGACAACAGAGGAATGCACGGATAGATACAAGCGAGTTTAGCAGTAGTTAGAGTTAGGAATTAGCTTCTTTCAAGCAAATGCTGTAACAGAACATTGGAATTGTTGTTGGAGTTTGGTGATTCAATACAATTGAAGGCATTGTGATTTTCTGGTGATCTCTTTTGTGTTGACTTATCTTGCATGGTTCTTATGATTCAATCTTTCAGATTGCTCAAGGTTGTTAGATTTAGATTTAAATCCGATTCAATGATATTTATGATTTAATGTTTGAAGTGTTTGCAGCAACCCCTGGTCCATACTTTTTGCAGCTAGCTGATTGTTAGTTGCTTTGCAAAGTTAGCCTGGACCTTTATATTCATTGTGCTTGGTTCAATTGTGGAGATTTATTCATTTCAATTGCAATTGGGTTGTCTTGGGTGAATGTTCATGATCTGAAAATCTTTAAAACCTTAGAAGATTGCACTGTTTCTGTAAGATTGTAGATTTATCTTGGTCAAGCAGAGATTGGTTTTGTTGGGATTGGTCCATTTCAAGTGTTTATCATTTGCATTGTTAGTCTTAGAAATAGTTTAGATTTAGAAATTTCTCTAAACCCTTATCTCTTTTGCTGTTTATTTTGAATCTGGGTTAGTTTTAGGATTGAAAGCATCACCATATTGTTGCATCTAATGAAAATTCACTTCCAGCATTGTTCATTTGTAAGGCCCCTTGTGATTACCAGCATTTTCACATATTATCTAAGTTGTTTATGCATTGTCAAGACCTAACACCCGAGAGACCTTGGGGTGATTTTTAGTAGTTCATTGTTGAAGATTATCTTTCAAAAGAGATAGAATATAATTTTCTGTCTAAGTTGTTGTGCAGAAAACACCATCAACAATACCTACACTAGACACACCATGAAGTTATTCAACATGGGGTATTATCAGTGAACATGTTGTAGGGTTTATATCTTCTAGTGTTGGTATTCACACTATGTGTGTTGTATTAGCATTGATTGTCCCCACACACTTTAGACTCAAATTTGAGAGATCCATGGAGACCCTCATAACTCTCCATACCCATAGGATCCTACTACAGATTGTCTCATTCCTCTTGTAGATACAAATTTCATACCCTTTGATGACGATACTTTAGAGGAACTTGAGTATATCATAGGTCTTGCATTTTTTGATGATTCATAGACTTATCTTTATGTTCCCACTCTTTAGATCGAGACATCATCACCATATTATATTGTTCATGATCAGCTTGACATCACCACATCCTTTTCCATTATTGATTTAGTGCAACAAGACATTCATATTCTTCTACACACAACTACTTGGGATTTATATCTTACAAACATATCATCCTTGTTTGTAGAGTACTATATTACAAATTTGGAAGATTACTTTGAGGACATTCATCTCCTCTTTGTTGACAACCACATAATCGTTGTCAGCCCACATCTTCATCACCTTTGCAACTTGTTTTACATCAATCTTCATAGGATCTTGGATTGACATCATCTCTCTCCAACATGCGGACACTTGAGCACTTGTAATGTCCCATTCACACTAGCCACTCCTAAGAATTATTTAGCCTTAGTTATTCTCGAAGGCTAAATGGAGAAATAATGGAATATTGATTAAATTAATTAGTTGTAAAGTTATCTCAATATTATAAAATTATAAGATAGATTTATATTTAATTAATTTAATAAAGTGGCTAATATAAATATTATATCATAAAGTCATTTGGAATAGAATAATATTATTTTCTAGAAGCTTCTTGAAGGTGAATGAGAATTCTTTATAAGGAGTTAAATACAAGCCATCATGATATGTTTTGGAGTTTCTACTTACACATTTGTGTGGTAAAGAGTTGAGTGCTTGCATTGCCCGAGGGTTTGAATACTCTAGGGTTTTGGTTTCGGTTGTGAAAGATCAACCCTAGATGGAGTTAGAGAGGGAGATACTCTAGTCTTTCATTGGAGCAAAATTTAATGGCCTTTTACCAAATTTTGAGATAAGGTGATATTCGATTTTGAAGTGCATTGGTAGTCTTTTATATTCAATTTTTGGTGAAGAGATTGGAGAAGATTTTTCAGTTTGTGATCCATCTAATTTCTTCATTTTGGAGGTCATATTGGCAGCCATATGGAAAATCAATTTTGGTAACTAAAGAGACAATTTGTCGCTTCAGTTAGATGGATGGAATTTACCATGGTAGCTGGTTCGATTTCAATAGTTGATGGTATATAAAATTCAGAATTGCTTGTAGGAGGATCACTAGCAATAAAGGAGAATAGGTGCTACATTTCCAGCTCAAGTAGTGATCCTGGGAGCATTCGATTGGAGTCTTTGTATTGTTGGTTCGAATATCTTTAGTCACCATTCCAGGTTCTTTTATATTGCAAACATTGGCATACTGATACATTGTAATTGCACTTTCATCACTTATTATTATTGAATTAAATCACTATCATACACAACAATATAGATTGCATTAGTCTTGATACAACATATTGGAGTAGTTGTCATTAGATATAATGATCTTGCATTGTATCGATTGGAGTTGGAAGTGTCTTATATCATTGTAAATCATTAGAAAAGTAAACAACCAGTTATGAGCAGCAATAATATGGAGCTTGGGAGTTGCATACAAACTGTTTCTTACAATGATTAGTTGTTGTAACTGATTAATAGAGTTGTTGCATCTCATTTACAGTCGGTATATGATATTGAAAATCAAAAATAGTATTGCATTTAGAAGCCTTTACATTTCCTACAACCTCTCATACATTGAAAACACAAAAAGAAATCACAAACAACAGTTGAATAGGTTGCAAGCAACCTGTTTGAAAAAATTCCATTGCAACAAAATCAGACATTTAAAGGCATATTTAGCAAGGCTTCTTATAGTGGTATTAGAGTTATTGTTCCTGCCAACTTGTATGGGTTCATGAGTGATAGACATCAGAGGTGGTTGGAAAGAGAAGAGAAAAAGAAAAGGCATCAGAATCATCAATGGCCTCAACCATATCCAGTGTAGGATACTTTATTAGCTGCAATAGCAACAAGGTAGCAAAATATTGAGGACATAGCTAGCACAATGGGTGACAAGGGAAGTAGCAGTCCAAACTGGGAAGAACAAAGAAGGGAAGAGCTTTCAGATGAAGCACTCATGAAGGCACATTTAGATGAGAAAACAACAAAAAATCAAAGATTAACACAAATGATGGATATTTTCATGAAAAATTGCTCAATAATAATAACAATATGAATGGAGGAAACAATGGACATGGAGACAACTCGATCAGCAACATGGCTCCTATGTTAGAGTAATAGGTTGTTTACTTGATTAATTTAATCATATTGATTAATTAATTAAGTCACCTTTACTTTATTTCGCTTAAGCTAAACTTAGGAATCTTTATTTCTACATTATTAAATTTCATGTCATCTCATTCATTATGATCTTGACACTTGTCACATGCTAATTTAATCCTCTTCCTAGGGTTCTCACCTTTAAGGTTTTGATCTCCTTTCTTAAGGATTGATCTCTTTGTAATTATTAACTTCTCGGGTAATGCATTTTTTCTTCATGTTTGCAGAGCACCATTCTTGTGTCTCTTGATCTCCTTTGGTGACAGGTTATTTGCTTCCAGGTGTTCATTGGGATCTATGAGGTTGGATTATCAACTTCTACATGGTATTAGAGCTCCAGATCTGCAAGCTTCTTGTTCCCTTTTTGTGTGATCTTTCCTTGAAGCAGTTTTCTAGTGCATCCAGGGTCAAATAAGACCTCTCCATTGAATCCAGAGATGTCGGAATAGTCAAGATTGAACTTTTTTTTGTCAAATTTGGCTTATGTTTGTCAGATCTGTGAGGGTTTGAAGAAAGGACATTTTTGCCAAATCCAAGAGGTGCTTGATATTTCGGGGTGTTTTGATCCCAAACAAACCTCACGATTGTGTCCACAACGACCAAAAACCCTAAGATCGACTGTGAAATTGTCGAAATCTGAGTAGTTGACCTCTGGGGCAAAAAAAATTGGTGTACGGCCCCGTACGGCCCCCTGCATGCATTCGAGGTAAAAAAATTATATTTTTTCCTACAAAAAAAATATTCAAAAGAATTATTTAAAAAAAAAAATTATTAAAGCCTTTTTAGAAAGGCACGCAGGTTTTTAATCATAAAGTTTTAAACAAAATTTGTGGAGAGGCAGATTTATTAAGGTACTTGCAGGGTACCTGCCTTGGCAGGGCCTGCAGGCCCCATGCCTACCGCCAGTGGCTTTATAGCCGTCCAGCGGTGGTTCTTCCACGGGCGGTTATTTTCTTTTGGCCAACCGACGCCCTTTCACCTGCCAATTTTTTTATTAATTTTTTTTTTATAAAAAAATTATTAATGTAATTTTTTTATTATTTTTTTTAAAAATAAGCCAAATTGCACAAATACAGTATGACCATTTGGCCGTCAATTTTAACCCTATATTTTTGCTGCGACGGTTTTTTGGGCGTCAAATTTAATACAACAGACTATTTTTTTTCCCTTTGAGAGTTGTTTTCTTCCAGAGGCCATAAATTTTGCCCACAGTGTCGAAATCGGGAAAACCAGATATCGTCAAAAAGAGGACTCAAAGTAATTTCTAGTGGTGCAGGTATTTTTTAGATATTTTCTCTTAGGTCCCTGTTATTTCAATTCAAAGTCAGATTTTCTTTTCTAGGGTTGCCTTCAGTGTTTTCTATATAACTTTTGCATACGATGTCGAAAATGGGAAAACGAGATATCATTGGAAAGCTTGTTCTGAGATATTTGTAGTATTGTAGGTGGTTTCTAGATTTGATAAATCCTTCTACTCAGTTTTAGTCCTTTTTGGACCTTATGGGCTCACATTGCATGTATTTATTATCTATAAACACTCTGAAATAAAGTGCCTCATCTTTGCATGTGTAGTATTGGGATTCTTGCACATCACTTTGTGCCTTGTTGTACTCGCACAATGATATGAAGTGACATGGGGGTTTATTTTTTCCTTTGTTTTTCCTTCATACCTTTCTCATGCGTATGTGACTTTTGTTTTCACATTCTTTATATTTGCTCGTGCTTTCATGTCTGCACATTCAAATGTTCTTGGTTCTTTATCATGCACTACATTCAGGAATTCAGTTTCAATGTACCTATCATACCTCTCCCTTGTCAACATTACGAGGGAGTTTCTACTGTTAGTGCTAATAATTCCTTGGTTTTGTGTTGGAGTGAGTTATGTATACAATATTTTTTCCTATGTACTAGGCGGATGCAGTAGCTAGTTACCCATGCATTTGGGTGAGATGGAGCACTTACCATATGGACACTCTTACATTCCTATTTCTGGAGGTGGCCTTCCATTTTCACTTGATCATTTCTTCAAACTATTGGCACTTGTTCCATCTATATCTTCGTGTTCCAGATTTTTTTCCTTGGTTTGCAATTGGATTCAAGTAGTGTCAATGAGGGCACTCATGCAGATTCTTGTTTTCTTGAACCTGATCATCATTTGTTTCAGACAGGGTTTTTCTTTCATCCTTTCAGTAGTCATTCTACGATAGTGTTTGCAGCTTCTTCATGCTCCAGTGGTGTTTTCCATGTTCATCCTTTGTTCCTATATTTTGGGACAATTTCTTCTTGATTGGAGGCTTCTTCATCCTTCACTCTTGTTTGGAGGCTTCTTAGTCCTTCACTTGTATTTCTCTCTTTTGGAGAGGAGTTTTTCCCACAAGGTTTTCTCCTTTTCTCCTGTTGTGAGAGATCTTTTACATTTGTACATGGGTACCTCATCAGGCCTTTTTTTCCAGGACCCATCTTTGTTTTCATGCATTTTGTCCTTAGTTTCTTAGCTTCTCCCGAAGTTCATCTTAAGGGGGGGTGTTAGAGTAATAGGTTGTTTACTTGATTAATTTAATCATATTGATTAATTAATTAAGTCACTTTTACTTTATTTCGCTTAAGCTAAACTTAGGAATCTTTATTTTTGCATTATTAAATTAGTCATGTCGTCTCAGTCATTATGATCTTGACACTTGTCACATGCTAATTTAATCCTCTTCCTAAGGTTCTCACCTTTAGGGTTTTGATCTCCTTTCTTAAGGATTGATCTCTTTGTAATTATTAACTTCTCGGGTAATGAATTTTTGCTTCATGTTTGCAGAGCACCATTCTTGTGTCTCTTGATCTACTTTGGTGACAAGTTATTTTCTTATAGGTGTCCCTTATCAGCATTATGGGGGGGTTTCTACTGTTGGTGCTAATGCTTCCTTGGTTCCACGTTGGAGTGAGCTATGTATACAGTATTTGTTCCAATCTACTAGGTGGATACAGGGGCTGGTTACCCATGCATTTCGGTGAGATGGACCACTTACCATATGGACACTCTTGCATTCCTATTTATGGAGGCATCCTTCCATTTTCACTTAATCAGTTCTTCAAACTATTGGTACTTGTGCCATCTGTATATCTTCGAGTTCTTGATGTTTTGCCTTAGTTTTCCATCAGATTCGAGTAGTTTCATTGAGGGCACTCATGCAGATTCTTGTGTTCTTGATCCTAATCATCATTTGTTTCAAAGAAGGTTTTTCTTTCAGCATTTCAGCAGTCATTCTACGACAGTGATTGCAACTTCTTCATGCTTCAGTGGTGTTTTCCATGTTCATCCTTTGTTCCTATCTTTTGGGAAAATTTCTTTTTTATTGGAGGCTTCTTTGTCCTTCACTCTTGTTTGGAGGCTTCTTAGTCCTTCACTTGTATTTCTCTCTTTTGGAGAGGAGTTTTTCCCATGAGGTTTTCTCCTTTTCTCTTGTTGTGAGAGATCTTTTACATTTTTACATAGGTACCTCAACAGGCCTTGTTTGTCGGGACCCATCTTTGATTTCATGCATTTTTTCCTTAGTTTCTTAGCTTCTCCCTAAGTTCATCCTAAGGGAGGGTGTTAGAGTAATAGGTTGTTTACTTGATTAATTAATTAAGTCACCTTTACTTTATTTCACTTAAGCTAAACTTAGGAATCTTTATTTTTGCATTATTAAATTAGTCATGTTGTTTCATTCATTATGATCTTGACACTTTTTCACATGCTAATTTAATCCTCTTCCTAGGGTTCTCACCTTTACTCAAGGATCTTGAACTCCATTTCAAGGAGTTAGTCAACTAAAACAGTGGGGGTCATTGGATACTTACATTGTTGATCTCCAAAGGATGGATGTTCTAGTAATCGATATATCAAAGAGAAGGTTGCTTGTCCTATTCATGGATGGTTTAATTGATCCCTTGAGAGGTTGGGTTAAAGCTCTCAACCCTACTTCACTATAGGATGCAATCAAGAAATCTAGAGACATGGAGTCTAGCAATCAAAAGAGCAAGTTTGCAAACAATCAGAAGAACAAATACGCACCTCACAGTTCTTCCTCACATAAGGACAAGGGAAAGAAACCCATTCAAAAAGAATTTCCCAAGAGAAGAAAACAAGAAGAAGAGGATCGTGAGGAGTGTAGAAGAAAGAAGATATGCTATCACTGTAGAGAATGTTGGGAGTGTGGACACTGTTGCCTTGGTAAAGGAAAGGTCCACTTCATTGAGGTCATATCAGAGAGCAAGGATAGTGATGATGAGGGGAAGCCACCAACCAGTGAGGACAGTAGCTCAGATGAGGAGCAGCCCTAGGAGGAGGGAAAGAGTAGCATTGTTGCTACCTTATCAGGCACACTGACATTCAGCTCCTTCAAAGTTAGAGGATCTTTACAAGGACAACACACTACAATATTGATTAATAATAGGGTCACCCACAACTTCATTTATGTGGCCATAGTGGCGAAGCAGGGGTTGCCAACAAAATATTTTGAGGGTTTTAATGTGATGGTAGTGGATGGATATAGCATGTCATGTACCAAGAGGATTCAACAGTTTCCTATCACATTGGTAAATTACATAGTCACAAATGATTTCTATGTGGTGGACTTAGGTGACACAAATGCTATCCTTGGGATTCAGTGGCTACATTCCCTAGGGAAATATTCACAAAACTTTCAGACTATGGAACTCAAATTCATAACAACAGATGGTAGGAGAGTTGTTCTTAGAGGTATGACTACTGGGCCACCAAAGGTTGTGTCAACTAAACACATGGAGACCATCTTTCGGCATGGTGATATAGCATGGGTAGTAGAATTTTTTATCACCACTAAGGAGACTCCTAATTCAGATCAACCCTATCATATTGACATTCAGGAGCTATTGGGGAAGCATGACAAGGTGTTTGGAGAAATATCTCTAGGGAGGCCACTTGATCAAGGATTTGAGCACACCATTGAGTTGGAAGAGGGGGCCAAGCCAATCATCACCACCCCTATCTTCATCCTAAAATTTTCAAGGATGAGATTGAGAAAGCAATCAAGGAATTGTTTGAGATGGGACATATTAGACCGAGCTCTAGTCCTTTATGTTCTTCAGTGGTCCTGGTAAAGAAGAAGAATGGGACAATGAGAATGTGCATTGATTACAGAGCTCTCAACAAGAAAAATATTAAGAATAGGTACCCAATACCCAGGATTGATGAGCTACTGGATGAGTTACATGGTGTAGTCTATTTTTCCAAGATAGATCTTCGCTCAAGGTACCATCAGATCATATTCAAAGAGCAGGATATAGATAAGACTGCATTTTGATGCCACTATGGACATTATGAGTTTATGGTCATGCCATTTGGTTTGAAAAATGCACCTACTACATTTAAGTCATGCATGAACCACATTTTCAACAAGCAATTACATAAGTTCCTCTTGGTATTCTTCGATGACTTGCTCATTTATAGCAAGACCTAGGATGAGCATTTGAGATAGCTTGGTGATATTTTGACTATCA
The DNA here is from genome assembly GCA_007258455.2 of Sequoia sempervirens. Classification (NCBI taxonomy): domain Eukaryota; kingdom Viridiplantae; phylum Streptophyta; class Pinopsida; order Cupressales; family Cupressaceae; genus Sequoia; species Sequoia sempervirens. The sequence goes on from VDFB02271358.1 coordinate 1,165,709,445, forward strand.
TGGAGGAAAAATCACTATGTGTTAAGGCCTCAAAGTGTGAGTTTGGCCTTAGAGATATTTTGTACTTGGGACATGTGATCAATGCACAGGGGGTATAGGTTCATCAGGAGAAAATACAGGGGATACTTGATTGGCCAACACCCAGGACACTCACTAAGTTGCACAAATTTTTTGGGCTATGCAGCTATTACAGGCGCTTTGTTAGATTTTTTTCACAGTTGGGGGCACCTTTGACAAATCTCACCAAGAAGGGTGCATTCAGTTGGATAGAAAAGGCACAACGAGCTTTTGACAAGCTCAAGGAGGTGATGAGCAGTTGCCCAGTCTTAGCAATTCTAGAATTCACCCAACCTTTTGTTCTTGAGTGTGATGCTTCAAGTGAAGGCATAGGAGCAGTCTTGATGCAGAACAGACACCCCATTGCTTTTGAGAGACACAAGTTGAGGGGGCCTGAGATACTTTACTCCATATATGATAAGGACATGCTCCCAATAATGCATGCATTGGAAAAGTTTAGATAGTACTTGGTTGGAGGGAATTTTGTGGTGAGGACTGACCACAATAGTCACAGGTATTTCTTGCAGCAGAAAGATCTAAATGAGAGGCAGCAAAAATGGGCCAGTAAGATAAAGGACTATGACTTTGATATAGAGTATGTGAAAAGGAAAAAGAACATTGTTGTCAATTCCCTTTCCACGAAGCCTGCCACTTATTCACTTTCAGAGATTTCAGCTGATTGGAAGTCTCTCTTATTGGTGGAGTACTCTAAGAACAAATTTGCATGTGAGGTGATTGATGAACTAGTTCGGGATGATAGGTACTGAGTGGTGGATGATGTGATCTTCTACAAGGATAGGATCTACTTGGTTCTAGAATCTAAGTTGAAGGAAAGGATACTATAGGATTCACATGACACTCCTCCAGCAGGCCATTAGGGGCTTTCTAAGACAAATAGATAGGTTACAGAGAGGTTCACTTGGAGGGACCTCAAGGAGGATTTTTTGAGACATGTCAGGGAGTGCAAGACTTGCCAGCAGAACAAGTCCGAGTATACACATTTGGTCGATTTATTGCATCCCTTTCCCATTCCAAAGAAGAAGTGGGAGAGAATTTCCATGGACTTCATCATAGGTCTACCTAAGGTGCATGGGAGATATTATATCTATGTGGTGGTGGATCGGTTGACAAAGTATCCTCACTTCTTTGCTATACCTACAAAGTATAGGGCACCACAGGTAGCTGAGTTGTTTTTAGAGAGATCTTCAGGTTGCATCGGCTACCTAGATTCATAGTCTGTGATAGGGATAGTAGATTCTTAAGTGTATTCTGGCAGGAACTATTCAAGTTGGCAAGTATTGAGTTGACTTCAAGCACGAGTTATCATCCTCAGACAGATGGCCAAACAGAGATTGTGAATAAGTGGGTTGAGGGGTACTTGTGCAACTACATCTCGAGACAACAAAAGGCATGGATTAAGTCATTGCATTTTGGAGAGTATTGTTATAATACCACTTATCATATGTCTATTGGCATGTCTCCTTTCTGGGCACTTTATTGATATGATGCATCATCGTTCATGGATTTGGACTTTGGTGAGAGCAGGCCTCTGAGGGAAAATGATTGGATCCAGGAGAGTCAGGATATATTGAGATCACTCAAGGACAACCTACAAGTGGCACATAATCAGTAGAAGACTTATGCTGATAGACACAGGATTGAGCATAGTTTTGAGGTGGGAGACTTGGTTTACCTTCGTTTGCATCCCTATAGATAGTCTTCTTTGAAGAGGATCGGTGCGAAGAAGTTGAAACCCAGATTTTATGGGCCATACAGGTAGCTTCCATCGTTGGATGAGGAGGGACATTTGGTCCTAGGCCCTAAGGAGTGTTGGGAATAGGATGCCATTTAATTACAATCCTAAACATATTTCATGTATCTCCTAAGTCCTTGGAAAGTGTTCCACAGCACCAGGATTAGAAAGAGATTAAATTCGAATGAAATTAACATGTAAATTGACATTTGTAATTATTCCTAAATGATAGGAACATGTGAGGGCATCCAAGAAGAGTTCCTAAATAATAGGAGCACATGGGGTGCCCACATGGAAGGTGGAACCCACCTTGCTTAAGTTAACTGTTTGGAGAATAGATAGCACTTATGTAATGCATGTAAAGATCCTACAAGTTAGGGATTGATATTTACATGAAACCAATTCAGTTCAGTTCAGTTCAGTTATGGTTCAGTTATCTTTAGTTGCATGTAGTTAGTTTTAGTTGAATGCTAGTTGAATTCAATTGCATGACTAATGACTTCAGTTGCATGACAAATAATAGGTGGACACATTCAGTTAAGTGGAGATGATCAATCATGCATATTATTTGCATGAATTGATGAAGAGATATGTTTATGTTAACAAAGATTGACCTAGACCCACCTTGGGCGCCCAAGTTGGCATCTTTGAGTTAACACCTTTTGCATGAGAAGATATTTACAAAGTTGAGTTAAGTAGGCCCATTCTTGGGCACCAGCTTTGAGGAGAATCTTGGAAGATATTTTCTTCACCAACGATCAATTAGGAGTTCAATTTGGGGTGCCTAAATTGAGGAGACTTTGGTTTTGACTTCATGTTACATGATGGAACTCTACTTGCACAAAATAGGCGTAGGTTTTTGAGAGGAGCTTTGTGCTCTTCTAATTGACAACTCTTTGGAGTTTACAATGCTCATTATTGTCTATTAATTGCAGCAAGTTGAAGAGAGTTTTATCAGAGTTTATTGCAAGTTGTGAAGAAGAATTGTTGAAGGAAAAATAAGCATATCATGCAAAGGATTGATACAGTGTTATTGTAATCTTGTTCTAAGGTTAAATAATACAAGCATTATTGATTCTGGTGGTGGAGTTTTTTCCCGAAAGGGTTTCTCCACGTATATGTTGTATCACTTCTATCTTCTTGTCTCATTCTTCTACAATCTTTTGTCTCTTTCTACAATTAGTAAAATTGATCTAAACAGATAATTATACACAAAGAATTTGTAACAAAGAACACTTAATTAGATCTACAATCTCATAGTTTTACAAGTTTTAAGCTACATAATTACCTCCATTTTTCAACATAGTCAACTTTCTCAATCAATACCTTCCCACTCTCAACCATTTCTCACACAAAGTGATATTGAACATCAACATGCTTAGTACGAGCATGATACATAGGATTTTTGGCTAAACAAATAGCACTTTAACTATCACATTCAAGTTTAATTTGCTTGCAATTAAAACCAATACCTTTCCCAAGTCTCTGTAACCAAATTTCCTCTTTAGAGGCATGTGTAGCAGCCATGTACTCTACTTCTATGGTGGACAAAGCAACTGTGGGTTGCCTCTTACTCATCCAACTAACTACAGCTCCAAACAAAGTAAACACATAGCCACTTATCGACCTTTGACTATCCAAGTTTCCTACCCAATCTGAATCAACAAAACCCTGTATCTCCAATGGTTTGTGCATAATATCAATATCATTAGCACCATGATAAACCAAACAATAATCAAAAGTACCTCATAAATATTTAAACACCCTCTTAACATAAGTCCAATTTTCTTTACCAAGGTTAGACATAAACCTACTTAGAACTCCCACTGCTTGGGCTATATCTGGTCTCGTACAAACCATTGCATACATTAAACTACCAACTGCACTAACATATGGAATTTCATACATTACTTTATAATCAAAATCAGATTTATGACTCATGTCTAAACTTAACTTCGTGCCAACTGGTAAAGGAATATTAATTGGTTTACTATCCTGCATGTTAAACCGTTTCAAAATAGTATCAACATAGTTGCTTTGACTTAAGCAAATCTTTATGTTACCTCTATCTCTATTGATCTCCATACCAAGGATATATTTTGCAGCCCCTAGATCTTTCATCTCAAATGTGTTAGAGAGTTGTGCTTTCAATTCTTTGATCATTACCTTGTTATTACCAATAAACATGTCATCAAAATACAAGATAATAATTAAAAGTTGATCATCAATACATTTTATGTAAACACTAATATAGAGCATGGTGGGATTCACAGGTTTTTAAAGACACAAAGCATTGATTTTGACTAATCACCTAAACACTCACAAATTCACTTCAATGAAACATGGTTTCCAAGGCTAGAAATACACCAAACTCTCACTGAACCTTTACCATACCTTGAACATCATGATATTGACTGGAATAAACCAACTAAATACCCTTAGAATCCTTATTCCTTCATTCATCCATCACTTACTCACAAAAGGCCTTATTGTTTGTAGTAGTCCCAAAGGACAAAATTGGGCATAACTTTTAAACCAAATGAGAAATCAAGAAACCCAAAGTAGTTTCAAATACCCATTTTGGCCCTCTAAAACATATCAAGAAATAGAATAAGTTTTTTTTGGAAAGAATGCCCTTAAAAATGATGGTCCTACTTTCAAGGAGACCTAATTAGGCTAGTTAAGACAGGGGTTTACTGGATCTATGAACTCCAGACCTTAAATCTCCTAACCAACACCTCAAAAACATCAAGTAAGGTCTACACAAGCTTTCTAAACTATTTCCCACTCTTCACCATTGACATTTCTTCAAACCCTAACCTGTAGTCATCAATTAAAGCATGAAAACCATGAAAATTACCTAGGGCAGCAACAAAAATTATGCACCATGACTTCCCCTGCATTTGAAAACACAACCAAATTTTAAAATACTCTAAACTAACCCATTCTACCGATCTACAAAGGCCTCCATCGGTGGAATGGTTGTTTAATCTCTTTTTAGACTCTCAAACCCTTAAAATGGGGGTTTATGGACAGTTTATAGGAAAATCAATCTAGAAAGCTTTATTCTTAATGAAACCTTCTCAAATTAGGCTTATTTTAAATCTAACACACTAATCTACTAAGACCAATAAAAATTTATTCCCTAGTGATGTTGTACAGGTCGTACAGTGCTTGCAAGCAACAAGGAAAACGTTGATTTTGCAAAAATAGGGTACTTTTATTCAAAATTGCTTCAAGATACAATGTTCCACACTCTTTCTCACCTTCACGAGGCTCTTATAAAGATTTTACAATAGTTATTTAACTACCCCTTGAGTTTCCAAAGATCAAACCTTCCTTTACAAAAGTGACTCTTCAACTTACATTTTTTTGCAATTTTGCATTTTTGCAACAAATGACAAGTTTTGCAATTTGACTTCATAGACCTCCTAGAAAGCTAGTAATGACTCAAATGCATTCAAAATGGTCCAAATAGGACCTTTTTACAATCATAACATGATGAAGACTCAATTTTTACAAGATGGCCTCATGGAGGCATAAAATTCACATGGTGCCCTGCACCAAACACAATGATCTTCCTCACTCCTAACATAACCAATTTTCAATGAAAAAGCATCAAGATTTTGGTACCACATTCTTGGTGACTGTTTCAATCCATATAAAGATCTCTTTAACCTGCAAACCAATTATTCTTTTCCTTTTACAACAAAACCATCAGGTTGCCTCATATAAATCTCCTCATCAAGATTCCCATGCAAAAAAGCAGTTTACACATCCATTTGGTCTATCTCAAAATCATAAGCAACAACAATAGATAAAAAGAATCTAGTAGAAGTTAATTTAGCAACAGGAGATAATATTTCATTAAATTCAACTCCCTCTCTCTGGGAGTAGCCCTTAGCTACTAATCTAGCCTTGTACCTTTCGAGATTGCCATCTGCTCCAATTTTCTTTTTAAAGATCCATTTACAACTAATGGCCTTTCTTCCTTTGGGAAAACTCTTAAGATCCCATGTGTCACAAGTATCCAAGGAATCCATTTCCTCATGCATAGCTTCTGACCAAAGCTTTTTCTCATCTGAAGACACAACTTCCATGTAAGATATAGGTTCATCATTAGTACTCATCAAAGCAAATATACAACGAAAATTAGGTGGTCTATACCTATCAATGGGATTTTGTTGTCTTGTGGATCTTCTCAAAGGGGGTTCTTCTTGTTCCTCAATATGCTCATCATGAGCATCTATCTCAGAAGAACTTTGTGAACTCTCCTCATCCAGTCCATCCAATTGTTCTTCAACATGTGCATCTTCATGTTTCTCAGTATTTATCTCAAAATGCACTGTTCGACAAGTATACTTCTCCTTTGGTTGTTCTTCTCCTAAATAAGCTCTAAATTCCCTAAAAATCACATCTCTAGATAAAGTAATTTTTTGGGTTAGAGGATTCCAAAGCTTGTAACCTTTTACATTTTCACCATAACCTATGAATATGCATTTTTGTGCTTTTGGATCCAACTTAGACCACTTTTCATTAGGCACATGAACAAAAGCCTCACAACCAAAGATCCTTAAATGTGCAACACTAGGTTTCCTACCTAACCACATTTCATAAGGGGTTTTATCTTTAATAGATGAACTAGGAGATCTATTGATTAAATAACAAGTACTTACAGCCTCGGCCCAAAGGCACCAATCTAGCTTAGCACTACTTAACATACTCCTAGCTCTTTCCATTAAGGTTCGGTTCATCCTTTCTACTAATCCATTTTGTTGAGGTGTATATGAATTAGTTTTCTATCTTACAATTCCTGCATTCTTACAATAATCATCAAATTCCTTAGAACAATATTCACCACCATTATCTGATCTCAACACTTTTATCTTATGATCTTATTGTTTCTCAACCAAAGCCTTAAATTCTTTAAACTTATTAAACACATCAGGTTTGTTATGCATAAAATAGATCTAAGTGTATCTTGAGACATCATCAATAAATGTGACATAATATCTAGATTTTCCAATAGAGTCAATATCCATAGGGCCCATTACATATGAATGAATAATCTCTAATAATCCTTTAGCTTTATTTGTTCCATTAGGAAATTAAGATCTAGATTGCTTTCCAAACACACAATGCTCACAAAAATGATTTTTTCCAATATTATAATCAGGAATACCGTCAACAAATTTCTTATTAAGAATGGTCCTAAGACTTTTTTCACCAATGTGGCCCAATCTATGGTGCCACAGCATACATGTATTTTCAACTTCAGTTACATTGGTTGATTTATTCAAATTGGAGGTATTAAGCTTAAACAAAGTCCCAATCTGAGATCCTTTAGCAACCACCATATTCCCTTTCACCAATCTGCAACCACCTTTGTCAAATGTCACATGCATTCTAGAATCATTGAACTTAGATACAAAAAGTAGATTTCTTGCAAGTCCTGGAACATGTAAAACATCATTAAGGGTCTTAACCCTACCATCACTAAAACACAACTTCACCTCTCCTTTTCCCACAACATTTGTTGTGTTATTATCTCCAAAGAAGACATTCCCTCCATCATATGCAATATACTTAGTGAACCACTCCTTGTTAGGAGTCATATGATAGGAGCAACCTGAATCAATAAGCCAAGAGTTATCAGAAACAATATTAGATGAAATGACCAATGCATCATTACTGTCATCCGAGGATTTATCTGTAGAAGCATCATAATTATTTTCCTTGTTCTTACAATCCTTCTTTACATGTCCAGGTTTCCCATAATTCTAACACTTTACCTTACTCTTACCAGGGGTTTTAGACCGTCCTTTGGACTTACCCTTTTCTTTCTTATCTCCCTTAGGTTCCCTTTCCTTAGGCCTACCTCTTACAAACAAGGCATCTTGGTATCCCATTTTAGACTTCCTCCTCATCTCCTCTGATAAGAGAGTGGGAATTATATTGTCCATCTTAGGATCTACACCACTACCACTGATAGCAACAATTAGATTTTCCCAAGACTCTAGTAAAGAACAAAGTAACAAAATGCATTTATCTTCATCTTCTAGCTTTACATCTATAGATGCTAACTGACTTAGAATCAAATTAAAAGCATTTAAATGATGTGCAACAGAATCACCATCTTTCATCTTTAAAGAATACAACTTTCTTTTTGTTGGAAATTGTGCCTCAACTTGTTGGCTTGTATCTCTGTTAAAGACTTGGTGGATTTACCCTTTGTTAGTCTTCATTGTCGGTCGATCGCTAGAGTTCCTAAGTTTGTAACCTTTTCGCACAGTTCAAAATTTTCTCAACTTCCCGACGGTTGATCTCCTTCAATGTCGCGATGTTCGGGATTTTCCTAACCTACTTTGGAAGTTGTAATTTTTTGTTTTCTTGATTGAGCAACAAGCCGACGAATGTGGGGACCACTTGGAATTCTAGGAGACTTGTTGAGAATATTGTAGATTCCCAACTTGATTCTCCAGAAATGCACAAGCAGTGAATGCGTGTCATGGTGGAGACCACAAGGAATAACCAATAGTTCGGTGCAATGGTCAAATGCGGTGTACGAGTAAGTTGGTAATAAAAGGACTAACTCGTGGATACCTAAAGTCTTCGGGATTTTATTTATAAACTAATGACTACTAATATTTTGCGTCAATGTGGGATATTGTCGATGGTTGAGCTTCTTGGAAGTCCTAGCGACAGTGATGGTCTTGTCGATAGTTTTGCAATGGACATCGGTGAGAAGTCTTGCTGATAGAGTTGTTCTGGGTGATGGTTTTGCATTTAGTATGATCTCTTGCCGATGGACAGTTGGTTTTCTTGTGATATTGGGGAAACTTGTTTTGTTATCATTCTGAATTCTTAGGGTGTTTTTGATACCTTTGGTCTTGCCGATAGTTATGTGTTCGGGCATTTTGGCATCGGGGAGACACGGTCTGGTGTCTCACCAACATGCGATTCAGTTAAACTTTTTGACCGAACGTTTGTCTTACGTGGTGTGTTCTGAGCCAATGAGAGAAGTGAAATGTGAACCGTTGGAAGTTGAACAGTTGTGACTATTCTATTGTGGAAAACGAACAGGCCGTGAGTAGAATGGATTACACTCTGGTTGATGATGAGAGAAGTGTGAGATAACAAAAAGGTTGCTCAACTGAACACGGATTGATCTGAGTGGGTTCATTGTATGCATCTGAGAGCATTGTGAGATTGAATGTTGCTATTGTAAATTGACATCAGAAAGTTAAGTTTGAACTCTGTATGTAATTTTCATTACTGTAATACAAAGAAGCTTTTCTTGGTGTGGTGGGTTTTTCTCCCGTAAGGGTTTTCCCACGTAAATCTGGTGTTCAATTGTGTATGTGTCCATTTCTCTTTTATGTTAATTCTTTTCAAGTGTATCTTATTGAACTGTAATTGCAAAATTTAAAGTCATATCTACATTCTTCCTTGAGGTTTTTGTGTTAGGAGAGTTTGTTTCGTACCTAAGCTTTCCTTACAAGTGGTATCAGAGCCTGGCCAATTGTGTTATCCTTGTGGGTACGTTGGGTTTTTTGTGTCAATTTTGTTCAGTGGGAGTCTATTGTCTGGTTATTCGAATTATAGATTAAGATGGCAAGCACGTCAAGAAAGATTGAAATTGAGAAATTCAATGGCAGCAATTTTGAGTTGTGGAAACTTAAAATGGAAGATCTATTGGTTGAGCATGATCTTTGGCTTGTTGTTTCTGGAACGAAGCCTACAGGCATGAAGCAAAAGGATTGGGACCTCACAAATCAAAAATCAAAGGGGCTAATACGGCTCTGTTTAGCTGACTTTATTCTTCTAAATGTTCATGAAGAAGAGACAGCATCCTCTTTGTGGAAAAGATTGGGAGCTATTTACCAGGGAAAGTCCCTGGTGAATAAGTTGTTCTTGAGGAAGAAGTTGTACTCTTTGAAAATACAGGAAGGAGCATCTGTTGCTGATCATTTGAATGCTTTCAACATGCTAATTGCTTAGTTAGCATCTGTGGGTGTAAAGATTGATGAAGAAGATCACTATATGCTATTGTTATGTTCTTTGCCAGATTCTTGGGATCACTTGGTGATGGCTATTGGGAGTACTACTTCCTCTTTTAAGATGGAAGATATTGTTGCTTCCTTGTTATCAGAAGAGATGAGAAGAAAATCTTCTGAGATGGCGAAGGAGGCTCTTGTTGTTCGAGGCAGATTGAAAGAAAAAGGAAAGAAGAAGGACAAGAAGTCCAAATCCAAATTAGAGGGGAGATCAAAGTCTCCTAGTAAGAAGTCCAAGGTAAAGTGCTAGAATTGTGGGCAACCTAGCCATGTCTGAAAGGATTGCAAAGAGGAGAAAAAGAAGAAGAAGAAGTATTCTTCCGACAATGATTCTTCTCAAAGTGATGCAGACACTTTCATTGCAGCCTTGGCTACACAGGCATCAGATGATGTCTGGCTGATTGATTCTAGAGCATCTTTCCACATGACATCTCATAGAGACTGGTTCACTAAGTATGAAAAATACGATGGTGGAAGGGTGTATTTGGAAAGCGATTGATCTCTGGAAATAGTTGGTCGTGGAAGAGTCAGAGTTCAATTCCCTGATGGAAGAGTGAAGGGAATCAATGATGTAATGCATACACCAAGTCTGGCTCAAAATTTACTTTATGTTAGTAAGATGAACGATGTTGGAGTGCAACTCACATTCTCTGGAAATGGCTCCAAGATGACTAGAGTCTCAATGGTGCTAGCTAGGGGTGCTCGTATTAGTACCTTGTATATGTTGGATGCACATGTTGTTCAATGCAATAGTGTCTTTGTAAAGTCACAGAAGGCTACTCATGGAGAAAAGGAGGAAAAAGTTCATGATAGTGCAAACTCTATGGAAGTTAAACTTCTAGCAGAAAATACTATGCTCTGGCATCATAGGCTTGGCCACATTGGAGAAAAAGGTTTAAAAACCTTCAAAAATAAAAACCTAGTTGAAGGGCTTGATGATTGTAACCTCGAATTCGAGTTTTGTGAACATTGTATATATGGTAAACAACGTCGTGTTTCATTTTACTCTAGTCCTCATAAATCTTCTGGTTTACTTGATTACATTCATTCTGATGTTTTTGGTCCAGTAAATGTTCCTTCTTTGTCTAAATCAAGATATTATGTATCGCTCATTGATGATTATTCAAGAAGGGAATTTGTTTAGTTTTTGAAAAGTAAATCAGAAGTGTTCAATCATTTTAAGGAATTCAAAAACTTTGTGGAAAATTAGACTGGAAGAAAAATAAAATGTTTAAGGACTGACAATGGTGGTGAGTTTTGTTTTGATGAGTTCGAAAGGTACTGTAAAGATCATGGGATTAAAAGACATAAAACTACACCCTACACTCCGCAGCAAAATGGAGTTGCTGAAAGGTTCAACAAGACAATAATGGAAAGAGCACGAAGTATACTAAGCAGTGTTGGCTTGGAGGAGAAGTTTTGGGCTGAGGCAATTGCAATAGCATGTTATTTAATAAACCGTTCTTTGAATTTCGCTCTTGTTGAGAAAACACCTTTGGAAGCATGATCTAGAAAGAAGCCCTCTCTGAGACACATTCGTGTCTTTGGCTATGAGGCATATGCATATGTGCCAAATGAAAAAGGTCTAAATTGGAAAACAAGGTTGTTAAATGTATTTTTATTGGTTATAGTGCTGGCATAAAAGGATACAAGCTTTGGAATTCTGATACGGAGAAGGTTGTGTACAATAGAAGTGTTATTTTCATGAGTCAAGCCTTCTACTTTGGATCTGTAGTCGAGAGAAAATTAGAAAATAAAAAGGATGTAGTTGAAATTCCTCAACACCCGGATAAAGAGGAATTCAAAATTCAAAATGTACTTGAAACGAGAGCTCAAGTAGTTAGAGAGTTCTGAAGAAGGACAACCTCACCTTGCCTATGAGGAGTTCAACACATGAAAGCAACGATAGGTATGGGTTTTCTTTGTTAGATTCTACTTGTGCCTATGCTTTAATTTCTAGCACTGATGAGCCTAGGACTGTGAAAGAGGCATTTAGAATGTCTGATTCAAACTCTTGGTTGGAAGCCATGAATGAAGAAATGGCATCATTAGAAAAGAATGATACTTGGAGTTTGGTGCCCTTGCCTGAAGGCAGAAAAGTTGTTGGCTGCAAATGGATATTTAAAAAGAAAATAGGTCTAGATGGCGGTGAAAAGTATAAGGCGAGGTTGGTTCGAAGGGATATTCTGTAGAGGGAATTGATTATGGAGAAATTTTTCTCCCGTAGCTAAGGCGGCGTCTATCATATTTCTTTTGTCACTTGGCGTATGACTTAGAGGTTGAGCAGATGGATGTGAAGACAACATTTCTTCATGGTGACCTTGAAGAAGAGATTTATATGTCCCAGCCTAAGCACTTTGTGAAAAAGGTAAAGAAAATCTGGTTTGCAAGTTGAAAAAATCTCTGTATGGATTAAAACAATCTCCTAGAATGTGGTACCAGAAGTTTGACACGTTTGTTTTGTCATTGGGATTTGTAAGATCAAAATCTGATCATTGTGTGTACTACAAAGCTAAAAATGATCGTGTTCTTATTATTGCTCTCTATGTTGATGATATGTTGTTCATAGGCAATAGTAAGTTAATGATTTCTGATCTAAAATCTCAGTTGTCGCAAAGTTCAAAATGAAAGATCTTGGTGCAGCTAGGTATATTCTAGGAATGGAAATATCCAGGGACAGGAAGAGTAGAAAACTTTGGCTCAGTCAGAGTAAGTACATTAATACTGTTCTGGAGAGATTTTGTATGATTGAGTGCAAGCAACTAGTTGTTCCAGTTTTGCAGGGAATGAAGCTATCTGTTGAAGACTATCCAAAATCTCCTACTAAGATAGAGGACATGACCAGAGTTCCTTATGCTAGTGCAGTTGGCAGTTTAATGTATGCAATGGTCTGTACAAGGCCACACATTGCCCAAGCAGTGAGAGTACTTAGTCTTTTTATGGAAAATCCTGGAAGGACACATTGGGATGCTGTGAAAAGAGTGTTTAGATATCTGAAGGGCACTTCAGAATATGCTTTGTGTTACCATGGAAATTTGGTTGAATTACAGAGGACTCTCAGCATTCGAGGCTATGTGGATTCTAATTGGCGGGACATTGACAGCAGAAGATCCACCAGTGCATATATTTTCATGATGAATGGTGGTGCAATTAGTTGGATGATTAAGCGACAGGCTGTAGTCACTTTGTCCACTACAGAGGCAGAATACATGGCAGCAACACATGCCTGTAAAGAAGCAATCTGGTTAAAACATTTGTGTTCTAACATTGGGTTTGATGCAGGGAAAATTACAATTTACTGTGAAAATCAGAGTGCTATTTGTTTGGTGAAAAATCCTACTTTCCATGCCAGGACGAAACATATTGATGTGCAGTATCATTTTTTTCGAGATATGGTGGAAGATGGAAAGGTCTCTTTAGAAAAAGTGGATACTCTATAAAATGTTGGAGATGCATTGACGAAACCAGTGAGCATAGACAAGTATAGGTGGTGTGCTAGTTCGATGGGCCTTGGAGCCCATGACCTTCACTAACTTCGAGTTTGAAGGAAGCCAGTAAGTATTCGTCAAGTGGGAGATTGTTGGAAATTGTGCCTCAACTTGCTGGCTTGTATCTCTATTAAAGACTTGGCAGATTTACGCTTTGTTAGTCTTCATTGTCGGTCGATCGTTGGGGTTCCTCAGTTTGTAACCTTGTCGCACAGTTCAAAAGTTTCTCAACTTCCCTACTAGTTGATCTCCTTCAATGTCGTGGTATTCGGGATTTTCCTAACCTACTTTGGAAGTTGTAAGTTTTTCTTTTCTCTAATTGAGCGACAAGCTGATGGATGTGGGGACCACTTGGAATTCTGGGAGACTTGTTGAGAATATTGTAGATTCCTAGCTTGATTCTTTAGAAATGCAAAAGCAGTGAACGCGTGTCATGGTGGAGACCACAAGGAATAACCAACAGTTCGGTGCGATGGTCAAATGCAGTGTACAAGTAAGTTGGTAATAAAAGGACTAACTCGTGGATACCTAAAGTCTTCGGGCTTTTACTTATAAACTAATGACTAATAATATTTTGCGTCAATGTGGGATATTGTCAATGGTTGAGCTTCTTGGAAGTCCTAGCGACAACGATGGTCTTGCCGATAGTTCTGCAATGGACATCAGTGAGAAGTCTTGTCGATAGAGTTGGTCTGGCTAATGGTTTTGCATTTGGTATGATCTCTTGCCAATGGACAGTTGGTTTTCTTGTGATATCGGGGAAACTTGTTTTGTTATCAGTCTGACTTCTTAGGGTGTTGTCGATACCTTTGGTCTTGCCGATAGCTATGTGTTTGGGCATTTTGGCATCGGGGAGACATGGTCTAGTGTCTCACTGACATGTGATTTAGTTAAACTTTTTGACCGAACATCTGTCCTACGTGGTGTGTTTTGAGCCAATGAGAGAAGCGGAATGTGAACTGTTGGAAGTTGAACAGTTGTGACTATTTTGTTCTGGAAAATGAATAGGTCGTGAGTAGAATGGATTACACTCTGCAATGGTTGATGATGAGAGAAGTGTGAGATAACGAAAAGGTTGCTCGACTGAACACAAATTGATCTGAGTGGGTTCATTGTATGCATCTGAGAGCATTGTGAGATTGAATGTTGCTGCTGTAAATTGACATCAGAAAGTTAAGTTTGAACTCTGTATGTAATTTTCATTATTATAATACAAAGAGGCTTTTCTTGGTGTGGTTGGTTTTTCTCCCGTAAGGGTTTTCCCACATAAATCTGGTGTTCAATTGTTTATGTGTCCATTTCTCTTTTCTGTTAATTCTTTTCAAGTGTATCTTATTGAACTATAATTGCAAAATTTAAAGTCATATCTGCATTCTTCCCTAAGGTTTTGGCGTTAGGAGAGTTTGTTCCACACCTAAGCTTTCCTTACACTTTTTAGATACAACATATTAGTAAGACTTTTGGTTTGATAGATATCACCTATCCCCTTCCACAGTTTATATGTGGTAGTTTCAGCTGAAACATTCAAGAGAACAACATCAGCAAGACATAATCTTATGGTCCCTCTTGCCTTCTTATCAAGCTTAGCCCAATCCTCATCTGACATCATTGTAGGTGACTTTGTCTCATTACAAATAGCTAACCATTGATATCTCTCTTCAAGGAGATCCTCCATTTTTAGTTTCCACATCTCATAACTAGATCCATTGAATCTTTCAATATCTAAACGAGAAGTAGAACTCATTTTAACACACTTCTTTTACAAATCAGTAATAAAACAATAGTAAAAGGTCCCACTACAGCCAAAAAACCTTTAAACTTTTAAGAGAAAGTTATCCCAAACTCAACCCAACTGTTAGCTCTAATACCAAATGTTGAAAAATGGAGGTAATTATGTAGCTTAAAACTTGTAAAACTATGAGATTATAGATCTAATTAAGTGTTCTTTGTTACAAATTCTTTGTGTATGATTATCTGTTTAGATCAATTTTACCAATTGTAGAAAGAGACAAAAGATTGTAGAAGAATGAGACAAGAAGATAGAAGTGACACATCATATACGTGGAGAAAAACTTTCAGGAAAAAACTCCACCACTAGAATCAATAGTGCTTGTATTATTTAACCTTAGAGCAAGATTTCAATAACACTATATCAATCCTTTGCTTGATATGTTGCTTTTTCCTTCAACAAGGAGATTATAGATACCCGGGAGAAGGGATTGAGGAACGGGGTGGTGAAGGAGTATTTGGTGAGATGGAGAGACTTTCCAGCCGAGGATGCCACATGGGAGAGTGATCAAATTCTTCAGCATCCTAGTTTACAATTGCTTGAGGGCAAGCAATGTCAGGAAGGGAGGACTGTAATGTCCCCTTTACACTAGCCACTCCTGTGAATTATTTAGCCTTAGTTATTCCTGAAGGCTAAATGGAGAAATAAGGGAATATTGATTAAATTAATTATTTCTAAAGTTATCTCAATATTATAAAATTATAAGATACTTTTATATTTAATTAATTTAATAAAGTGACTAATATAAATATTATATCATAAAGTCACTTGGAATAAAATAATATTATTTTCTATATGCTTCTTGGAGATGCATGAAAATTCTTTATACGGAGCTTAATGCAATCCATCATGATCATGTTTTGGAGTTTCTACTTAGATGTATGTGTGGTAAAGAGTTGAGTGCTTGCATTTCTCGAGGGTTTGAATACTCTAGGGTGTTGGTTTCAGTTGTGAAAGATCAACCCTAGTTAGAGTTGGATAGGGAGATACTTCAGTCTTCCATTGGAGCAAAATTTAATGGTCTTTGGCCAAATTTTGAAATAAGGTGATATTCGATACTTGAAGGAATTAGTTGCAGACTTTTGAAGTGCATTGGCAATCTTTTGTATTCGATTTTTTTTGAAGAGATTGCAAAATATTTTTCAATTTGTAATCCAAACGATTTCTTCATTTTGGAGATCATATTAGCAGCCATATGGCAAATCGATTTTGGTAACTAAAGAGACTATTTGCTACTTCAGTTAGAGGGACAAAATTTACCATGGTAGTTGGTTCGATTTCAATAGTTGATGACATATAAAATTCAGAATTGCTTGTAGGAGGATCACTAGCAATAAAGGAGAATAGGCACTACATTTCTAGCTAAAGAAGTAGCGATTCTAGAAGCATTCGATTGGAATCTTTGTATTGTTGGGTTGACTATCTTCAGTCGCCATTCTAGGTTCTTTTAGATTGAAAACATTGGCATATTGATACATTGTAATTGCACTTTCATCACTGATTATTAGTGAATTAAATCATTGTTATACACAACAGTATAGATTGCATTAGTCTTGATACAATAGATTGGAGTAGTTGTCATTAGATAATTATAGTGATCTTGCATCATATCGATTGGAGTTGGAAGTGTCTTATATCATTGTAAATCATTAGCAAAATAAACAATTAGTTATGAGAAGCAATAATATGGAGCTTGGGAGTTGAATACAAACTGTTTGTTACAATGATTAGTTGTTGTAATTGAGTAATAGAGTAGTTGCATTTCATTTCCAATCAGTATATTGAAAATCAAAAATAGTATTGCATTGCATCTTCTATTTTAGTCTTGGAACATTGCATTTAGAAGCCTTTACATTTTCTACAACCTCTCATACATTGAAAACATAAAAATAAATCACAAACAATAGTTGAATAGTTTGCAAGCAAACTGTTTGAAAAAAATTCAGTGCAACAAAATCAGACATTTAAAGGAAGATTTGGCAAGGATTCTTACAACACTTTTCAGAGGCACGCATCATTTGGATTTGGATTCCTAATTCATCCATCCTTTTGGATTGGATTCTCCAATCACCAGTGGATCTATTTCTTCCTAAGGGGAGAAATGTTGTTTTCAGGCAGTGGATCATATTTTGTCTTTAGGCGTTCATCACTGGCACATAAGCTCTTTCTTTATGGCGAGATTCATATCCTCATTTTCTCTCTCCTACTGGGGGGACATCTATTATACTTGTGTGACAAAAGCAATCATTGGGGGGTCACATTAAGTCCTCCTTCTATCCTTCTTTCACTAGTGTAGTTATTTCATTTTCTCTCTTTTGGAGAGGAGTTTTTCCCATGTGGTTTTATGCTTTCTCTAATTTATGAGAGATTCCATTTGTTTGTACATGGGTACCTCATCAGGACTTGTATTTGGGACCCATCCATCATTGCATTCTTCATCAAGGTTTTTAGTTTCTCCCTAAGTTGATCTTATGGGGGGGTGTTGGAGTAATTAGGACAACACTTGATAATTAATAAATCATTAATTAATTATTGAGTCCCTTATTACTTTATTCACTTAAGCTAATCTTAGGAGTGTTTTTTTATTTATTAGATTAGATTAAATATAGATCAAGTTGTCTCATTGCATGAGATTAGGACACTTGTCACAATCTAATCAAATCCTCATCTAAGGTTTGGTTTTTTCCTTTTATAAGGATTATCATTATTAGTAATCTAGTAATTCAGATTAATTCATTGCACAATAAATTACTTTTCTAGATCATTTATTCTCAAGGTTGCATGAGCATATCAAATGCTTTTTCTCTTCAAATGTGATAGGTGTTTTGGTTGCAGGTGAATTCTAGGAGTTGTGGGGTTCATTATTAACTCCAACACAAAATACAAAAAGGAAGCTCAAATTAGTTGAGCTTTTCATCAATTAAATCCTCAATTCAATTTAGTTTATAGAGTACAGAATAAGGCTCAAATATATAAAAGAGTCATTAGATCTCCATTCAATTGTTCCTACTTTTTAGTTGACATACATTTCATTTTTGCTCTCTACAATTTGACTCACATGTGATCCCATTGGGATGCAAATAATATCTTGAAAATTTATGTAACCTTGCATTAGCTTCAAGAAGTCCCTCTAGAAGGAGAGTTGGGCCTACTCTATCGGAAAGAGGTGACTTATGTTTGTTATTTTCATTTGTTGGCTTTCTTTAGTAGATGTTGTGATGTATTGTGATTAAATTACTTATCTATTCAATGTCCATTTCCATCAACTTGCAGGTGTTCTAAAATCAAAACAAAACGTTTATCTTTCAACATTTCCTTTCCATGTACTAAGCTAATCAGTTTTATCTTTCAATATTTCCTTTTCATGCCTTAATTATGTTCACTTTAGTTTCAGCATATGTGTTTAATTTCCCTACATTATTTTAATATAGATGCACTTTTTCTTTCACTTTAGATTAAGTATTTAATTTTGTATATGGGTTAAATAGATGGTAGAATAGATGGTTAAATCATATGTGAAGTTTTATATAGCATGCGAGATAATGAGAAGTGGCACCTTAGTTAGAATAATTTACTTTGTCATTATCAGAGCTTTGGAATCGAACCACCATCTTGAAATTCCCCCCAAAGCCTTACTGTAAATAGCTCTAAATAGATCCCCAAATTGATAAATTTAAATAATAGGAAATCGATGACTACGACAAACCTATCACACAAGACTCAAGTTGGCATCAAGGGTAGGATAAAGTTAATGTCAAGACGAAATGAACCTAAAAATAACACTAAGGGTTACAAACACTAAAGTGAGCTCAAAACATAACTTGATAATTGTAGGGTATGCAATTTTTGATACTATAGATTGTAGATTAATTGGTGAAGATGGTGGTATGTTCTTTGATTAAAACAATTTACCAAGATTTAAGCTTTTAGAAGTATAATTAGGCAAAGCTCGACTCCTCGGTGACTTTGACAAAGTGGTTCCCTCTACTTTTATCAACTTAGCCAAAAGACAACTTCTAATTTAAATGTATGTTTACTCATCACATTATAAAGTTTAAACTTCTATTTATATGATTAGAACCCCTAAATAATGTTGGAGTAGTAATTGAGTCTAAACTCTTAGAAAGTAAAGGAAGATCATCTTAAATGGCATCGAATTAATCCACCACAAGAGTGGTTTTCTTTTTTGGTGGTCTTATCAATTCTTCCCATTGATTCTTAATTCCCTTATTTTGTTGTTTTGGAATTGCTATGTCATCTTTCAATGATGCATCAACCTTTTTGTCTTATTTTGTAACATTGATTATGCTTGTTGTCATTGTAAAGACTTATATTTTCTATATCTTTATTGTTTCCTTTTCAATTCTACTCTAACTCTAAACTATTATATTACAATCCAAATTACTACTTATTTTTTCTTCATTATAATTTACTTTGGCTCTAGGAAAATTCACCACCAACAATTCATCGTCGTGGAAAATTCACCACCAACAATTTATCACTATAGATAATTCATCACATATACAATTAGGAAATTGGTGGTGGTGAATTTTCCACGGCGATGAATTGTTGGTGGTAAATTTTCCTAGAGATGAATTTGTCATCGTGATGAATTGTTGGTGGTGAATTTGCCTAAAGCCATTTACTTTATATTAAAAAAGTTTGCCTCATTTAACAAGGAATCCAAATTCCTCAATCTAATAGAACAATTAACTAATCTACATAAAACTTTGGTTCTTTCTATTGAATGTGCTTGTGAGATTGATGGATCAATCGTGTACAAAAACAATGAACCATATCACCTATTGCCCTTTGAATAGAGAGAATTATCTATCCTCCTCTCATTTATCTCTCACCCTTTCCTACCTCTACCTAACCCTAAAAGTCAAGAAGAATATTGCCTCCTCTCATTTATCCCTCACCCTTTCCTACCTTCAACCTAAACCCTAAAAGCCAAGATAGACTGTTGGAAGCAATTAGTACATGTAACATGCTCGCTCCCCCCCTCCAAAACGTCCGGAGAGAATGGCAAGATGATTGCCTTGTTATTCATCATATTACGTACAATCCATTGCAAAAGTTATCCTGAGCTTTACCGAATCATGTACCTATGGCCAATGTTGTGGATCTTTCTTATGAATGTGCGTCTCTGTACGGTTTTCCGACTTTAAGAGGGGAAAGGAAAGAAATTCTGAAGCAACTTGTTAAAGGAGTAGGGCCTTCCTATTCCCCTGCACATGACAAGAAATTGTTAAAAAAGAAAATGTGTCTGTGAATACGGATTCCAATGACAAAGACCTTGTATTGATATGCGCAAAAGAGACCGTTGGTCACCTCTCCACCAGTTCGAATTTGATGGTCTATTTGACCGTTTTTTGCATTTTGGACCGTATATTACAACCTAAAAATTTATTAGACCGTATCATTTGACTTGCTACATTTTTATATAACCGTAAATATGACACTTCAAATTATTATTAAACCGTAAAAAATTATTGTAGGCATATATATATATATATAAAATAATGTTTATGATAAAAATATAAATTAGTTTATAATTGGAAATTGGAATAATTCTTTCTAATTTCACTTTATATTAATATATATGATTTATTATAAATATATTTATTAATTCAAAATCTGTTGAGAATAGAAATTTTGAAGATTAAATATAGTTCTTTCTATTTTTTAAAGATTTTGACATTTTTACTAATAGTTATCATTGCTTTATATTAATATATATGATTTATAATATTTATTATAAAAATATATATTAATTCAAAATCTTTTCAAAATAGAATATAATTGATTTTTAACTTTTTGAATATTTTAACAAGATTTATTTTCTACATAATTTAGAAACTTCTTGTTACAATTAACAATAAATTTTAGATTTTAGATTTATTTCTAATTATCAATATTTTCTAATTTTACAGTTTATATTTATATTTATATATATAGGATATTCTTATGAATAACAACATAGCACAAATTTTCATTGTATTTTCAAAGCATTTATTTTATAGCATTATTTTTTAAACAACATTTATTTTATAGCATTTTGTGTACAGTGACTCTTAGCTTTGATTTTCTTCAATAGAGCATTTGGTTTTATTGGTGAGCATGTTGAGATTTTGTTTGCCTTTTCAAATAATTTATGTTTTTAGATAGATGAATTTAAGATTAAACTATAAAAAAATTTGAACAATAGCAGCTAATTTCACTTTATAGCATTGTTTTTTCAACAACATTTATTTTACAGGTGATTCAACTTTTGATTTTTTTAAGCAATACTTGTGTTTTATTGGTGAGCATGTTGAAATTTTAGATAATGAGTTGAATAAGGATTAAACTATTTTTAATTTTATATAGTTATTTCTGGATAGGTTTGAAATTGATATTTAAATATTATTTTAGATAGATCAATTTGCGGATTGAACTATTTTTTTTTGGTCACTTAGAAGTTTCCCCTCAGCCTTACCTTGGGCTTATGGATTGAACTATTTTTATTTTTATATAATTATTTCTTGCTAGATTTGATTTGAAATTGATATTTAAATGTGTTTTTATGATATTTACACATATGAAATCAATAAATTAATTTATAGTCAAAATAGTAATACAATTTTACAAATTAGAGAATAAATATATGGAAAAAACAATCATATTGTGCAATATAATTATTCTTAATCTAATACTCTATGCATTGTCAAAATGTAAATTACATATATATAATTATTTAATTATCAATAAAATTTATTATATGCAATTGGATTTACTAATTGAGTGCATGCATAGTTTCTAAAATTTGTAAATTTTCTAACATAATTATTTTATAAAATAATATTTCATAGATTACTAATATATTGATTTTTTAGATACTTTAAATATTTTTTTTGACAATTAAATTTTTTCATAAAACGTAAAATGACAGGTATTTAAATGAACAAACCGTCACAAAATTTTCATATGACAGGCAAGGGTGGCCGTCAAATTCCAGGCCTGCTCTCCACTACTCTCCTCCACAAGAAATTGCTGTTGCACACCCCACTGCGATTGCCGCCCAATGAGAAGCGCGCATTAGATCGGATCAGATTCTCATTTCTGGACCATTCACTTGATCTTCGTTTCCGCGTGTAAGATTTCTCTGCATCGCGTCTTTCTAAACTACTAAAATGAAGTGTTTGCTCGGAGAATTAGGGTTTGTAGGGTCTACAAATTCGAGAGCTAGACAGACCTCTGCTGACTCTCTTTCTGCGTTTTATAGCATTCTCCCATGGTTTTAAAGAAGCCGCTGAATTTGGGTGTAAAGATAGAGGAGGAGGTGGAATACTGGTGCGATAGGGCCCACCAACTCATGTTATTTAATTGCGCACGAAAAAGCTGGTTATCACAATTGAAGGCCCCGCTAAAGTTGGCGGAGGTCTACTTGCCTAAAGTC
Source organism: Sequoia sempervirens (assembly GCA_007258455.2). NCBI lineage: Eukaryota > Viridiplantae > Streptophyta > Pinopsida > Cupressales > Cupressaceae > Sequoia > Sequoia sempervirens. The sequence goes on from VDFB02271358.1 coordinate 1,165,732,030, forward strand.
AGGCATCTCAATTGATGGTGGAAATATTTTGTGGTTAAAATAGATTTTTATTTTTATGAAATCTAGTTTTTAATTTTATAATGTAATTTAGATATAATGAAAATTAAGCAAGTTGTTTATATTTATGAGAGAAAAGTTTTATGATGATATGGTTTAATAGAAATTGGCTTTCAATTATGTAATTAAAAATGTGAAATATTTATTTTATGTTATAATTTTGGATATATTACTTTATATTTTCTTCCAAGCGTAGTTGATATTGCTTCTGATATATACTCAAGAGAGTTGACCTTCCTCATTCAGATTCGAGATCATCTAAATGACAAGGAGAGAGATGTTCTATATGCTTTGGGGTTATATCATGTCACATTCATGCCCGTGATTCGAGCTAATTGAGCTCTACTAATTTTTTTGGTGGAGAGATGACACTCCAACACTAGTTCATTTCATTTACCCACAGGAGAGGCCACTATTACTCTAGAGGACGTCTAGCGTACACTTCAGCTTCTGATCTATGGGGAACGTGTCGTTTATGATCCTGACCATGGACTTGTTATTCAAAGATGTTTTAATACTGATGATTTAGTTGCTCTTGGTGTAGAGGATTACGAGATCCGTTGGGATACTCTTGCTGATAACTATGACAAACTTAGTTGTGATCTACAACGTCATCGAAGGCATTGTCATCCCTGATTGTCGAGGACACAGGTTCGTTGTTGGATGGGGAGAGATGTTAGCAGGTATGATGGAGTAGGCCACCACATATGCTTGTGGACCCTGCATGCTTGCCATGTTGTACTTCTAGTTGTAAGATGTAGCATATAGAGAGGTTTAGTCCATTAGTTGTGGTACCAATCTGCTCATGGTGTGGGCTTGGGAGCATATTGTTGTTGTCAAACCGCCAGTTGAGAGAGATTTGCCACCAAGTCTTCCTCATGTATACATGTATGGAGGCGCAGTCACACAAACACGGATTGGTGATGTAGGGTACTGGGAACATGCGATCAATATTATGGATTCTTTACTTGGAGGCCATATAGTCAGTGTGCTCCCAAGAGGACGATGGTGAGAATTTTCCATATTGTCGGTAGACTCCATATTTGATTGGTTGGACAGTGCAGAAACGACACATTATAGAGCACCAGTTATCCAAGCGGGAGCTTAGATAGTTCGAGGAGTGCCAGAAGTTCTTGTTGGTATTTCAGAGTTTACTCAATCTTCTTGAGAGGTTCCTCAATGGGGACCTATGATCAGTGTGCAGGTTATAGTTCAAGAGATAGATCGATTGCAGTCGGTTGAGTGGGGTGCCCCTACGAAGGTGATAGATGCAGAGACTACAATCGAGCATGATGCTCGGTAGTTGCAGCATAGGCCTACACCATATACAGATCCAAATGTGCTTTCTCTTGTGGAGAGGCTTGGTAGGGGTCCTCGTGGTAGATTGTGGGGGAGAGGTCGAGGGAGAGGATATGATCATGGCCGAGGTGGTGGATGGGGGGATGGTGTAAAGCTTGAAAAGAAACTCACATACAATCTAACAAAGTACTCCAAGTACAATGCACATTCCAAGTGAGGTAAAAGTAAAACATGTATATAACATTAACTATTCATAAGAGCTCAAAAGCAAGTCCAATAATGAATTTCATTACATACATTGAGATGGTATACAATACATCTATTTCAATGTTACATCAATAAGCTTTCATCAATACATCTATGAAGTAAAGTTACATTTAACAAATAGGCTACGCAAGCCATACAAAGTAATACAAAGCGTACATCCATAGCATATAGATTTTCTGATCCTTTACCGCCTTGACACCATCAGTCTTCTTGGAAGCTGAGGCCAAGAGTGTGGTTAAGGCGCCTTTTCCGTCCAACCACGAAGTACATGACTTCCCCGGGTTTCTTCCTAACTCAAAGAAACCCCCAACCCTGCATGAGGAGCCTAGCAACCTAGAACAATAAAGTAGGAGGGAACTTTTGATGCCTATATGCATTCCTATACTAGAACAACATATTTCTTGCATGCAGGATGTGGCAGAGACATATAGAACATAAAATTTCTAGGCTTTTTATCCATCTATTTCAATGGTACATTAGCTTGGCCAAGAATTAAAACATAAATGGTAGTTTATGAAAAGGCTAAACTATTGTGTCTGTGTGCCCACATTCGGCATCCTATCCAAGAAGTTTCTCATAAAGAAAGTAAATAATGCATATTTTCACATAAGTTGCATACAATTCATACATTTACACATTCAAACATTCTTTCAGAAAAACACACTGCATTTCCAAGTTCTCTAATTGATTTGCATAAGAAAAATATTCATAAAATACATCTCATAACTAGTTTTACATTTCACCAAGAACTCATTATAATCAATCTACTACACTCCAATGAATAAAAGAAAATATATGTATATGTGCTCATTTCCACTTGCATGCAAAGTATCCAATATCCTGTTTCCAATTTAACAATCACGGATTTGTGTAAAATTTGAAAGAAATACTTCCAATTTGAAATGTACACATTCTAAAGAATAAACTTGCTCAATCACATATAAGCATATGTATATATATATTCAGAAATAAATCGATCTAATACAAAAATATACCCATTTAAAATAGAATATTTATCATTTCACTTAGATTTTAATATCTATTCTTTTCAAACTTAAATACTTGTTCACATACCTATTGTATTTGTATTCATGTTTATATTTATATGCATATATGTATCTATATATATATATATATAGGTAGATATACAATAACAAACACATTTCAAGTTGAATAATTACATTTCAGATTCAACTACAGGAAAACTATCTGTTACATTTTCATATTCAACTTTCAGAAAGTTACATTTACAGACGAAATAATGTATACTTCTAAAGCCATGTGTATATTCTTTACACACTTAGAAAGGATTACATTGCAGACAAAATTAAATATACATCTACAACCAAGTTTCTTTATATTCCAATATTTGTATACGAACATGTATATATCAATACCTACACACACACAAATATATATATATATATATATATATATACGTAGATAATGAAATCGTATGCAACCCAGAGAAAACGTAGTCAAGCGAGTTTATAATGTAATTCGAAGGTCATAAAGGTTGGCTTGGCATATTGTATGGCCACGGCTCTCTATGAGGGAGGGCGCTGCCTATGGAGGGTGCTACCTCCATAGAGCAGCTTCCCTCATAGAGGTGTGTGGTTGGGGAGGCTTAGTCCTCAAAACAAAACAAATTTTCCCCTTCTATTTTCTACAGTACTTCATGAAATTCGCTTTAGAACTGGAACATTTTATAGTAATAATGTTATATGTTTTCATATATATATATATATATATATATATATATATATATATATATATATATATATTTGTGTGTGTGTCTGTATATACAATTCTGTATATATGAAAGCATGTAATATTATTACATTCAAGAATCAAAATTTAATTTAAAAGGAAAATTGCAATCCTAGCACAGTATTCTTGAAACTCAATTACAATTTCTACATATACACAAATAAATATGAATATTATATATATTTATATATGTATTTATATAAATATATATAAAAAAATTATATAAAAGAATAGGAAAATTATAGATTTGTACAACCAATTAGATGAATCACGTATAGTGAATAGAACATTCAAATGATTTCAAAGAGAAGTAATTATTTCCGCAAGCAATCATCAATTTTCACATTTGAAATTAAAATACATTGGAAAGAGGATTTAAAAACCTGGAAACCGCTTCCTAAAGATTCCCTTCTTTAGGTTTCTCTTTTCTCTCCTTATTTCTCCCCTTTTCCATCGTTCTTGTTCTACTGTACTTCAAAAACCCCCCTTCCTAACATCCATTTTTTAGTTATATTTTGCAGAGCATTCTAGAAAGATTATGAAAGTCATTGTGTTTCCGTTATTCTTTTCCTTCCATTTTAAAGATTTCTTTTAGTTTTCATTACCTAATCTTGAAAATAATAATAATAAAATTTGTTTCCATGCACAATATTTATCCTTGATAAATAATAATAAAGAAATTCTATTTCAGTTGCAAACTAAGTACTTATCCTCAATAAATAGTTAGGAAATACCATTTTTAAATTGCAAAAGAAATATTTATCCTAAATAAATAATAAAGAAATATCATTTAATTGCAAATTAAAATAATTATTCTATCTAACAAAGCATTATCATTTATTTACAAAATAAAATCTATAATTAAGTTATAATTAATCTTTTTGTTTCATTGCACTTTTATTCTTCTACGAATTAATTTAATTAACCATTTAAAAATACGAACAATAAAAAAATAGTCAACTAAATTCAATGCTAAATGCATCTACATGACACTAAGTGCTTCTGTGTGTGAGAGAGAACCGTTCCTGCCTTACCCTGCCAAGAAGCTAACCTCCTTTGCCTTAACCACACCCTTGGTGTTTGACAACCTGCAACTCAAGTACACTCGAACACCCATTAATAGATTAGTATCCAGGTAAAATCCAAATCAAAGCAATGTAATGCATTAATCCAAATAGCACTATTCTATTTTTCTTCACTTTCAAAATAAACCATATTCAATACATTTCAACTTTTTCAAAATTAAAAACAAACATTTCCTTACTTCATTTCACAAAACACCATATTATTTACTCTTTACTCTACCACACACATTCAATCATATATCAAATCCACATAAAGTCAAAAGCAAGTAGCATCATAGTTTGAGACGTGACAGATGGTGGCAATGATGGGGGTGGTGGAGGACAGGGGGATGGTGGGAGAGGAGACAAAGGTAGGGGTGATAGAGCTAGACAAGACAAAGGTAGCCCGGGTGATAGGGGTCAGCTTCCACCTCATATTTCAATATGGTTACCTCCCATTTGTAAGCACAAAGAGTAGGAGGTCATTGCCAAGTAGGAGGTGAGAGTGGAGGAGGTTGGGATGGAAGAGGCTGGGGGTGAGGAGGCTGAGGTGGTTGAGTATAGGGTAGAGGAGGTTAATTTCGACATAGGTTTTGATGTAGATGTGGAGGTGAGGGGAGAGGTCGAGATGGAGGTGGAGGTAGAGGAGGCTACCTGAGAGATAGTGATCAATGTTGAGGGGTGAAGGGATGTGCCTATCATAGAGGCCATCTATGATATTATAGAGGAGGATGTCGAGGATAGGAGATAGGGACCTGAGGCACAAATCCAAACACTACAGGTGTGGGTACAGGCATTACAGGCCCAAGTTGCTCATATGCCATCATTGCAAGGTAAAGTAGCTCAACTGACTGCTAAGCATGACAAGGTTGTGATACAAATGAGCAGTGGTCAGTGGATTTTATTGCTACCGTTAGTGGGGGTATTGTCGATTTTGCATTCATGTTGTATCAAACCAGCAAGGAGGTGTAGTATTATAGAGATTTATATGAGGGTGTACTACCAACATCCTAGAGGGCACCTAGTTACCAAGAGAGTCAAAGAAGATCCCACTCCTATAGATCACACAACATTGGAACGGTATCCCAACCGAGGAGATCCCCATACCAATCACTACAGCCATCTAGGAAAGGGCAGAGAGAGGACATGCCTCCCTCGACTTATTCATCATTAGGGGATAGGGGTATCACAGGCTAGGCCCATTTTTGTATATGGACATGTATATTTTTTATCGAGCCTGCGAGCTCCACATTTTTATAGTTATCATGATTTTGTTTTATGACACATTATTTTTTTGGATATATATACGAGATACAACTTTTTTGGAGGCGATCATATGATGTGTTATATATTAAATGCATGTTTCTTGTATGATGGATGCTTATGTATGCATTATGATGTTATGTTTTTGCTTATGTATGGACGGATGCACATGATATTAATTTATGCTTACATGTATGTCATGATGTATAGATATTTATTTATGTTTCTATGTATGGATGGATGTATGGATATTTAATGTTTATGATCTATGATGTGACCTATGATGCTCTTATGATCTATATGCATGATGAAATTATATGTTCAGGACATGTTATACCATATTTGATATGATGCTATATGGATTATTATTCTAACATGTGATGCAATTTTATCCATCTTTCTGTATTTTCTTATACGATATGTATGATCTATATGAGATATGATGTTTTAACATGATTATGGATGTAGGATGATGCAACTTATTCTTTTTTTTGTGTGTCATAGCACACCACCAAGAGGACCATGTGACTATTAGAAGAAATGTTAGTATGAAGAAATAGTTAGTAAGGAGCGAAGAATAATTAGATGGATTGCTCATTCAAACCCAAATTGATATAATGATTGATTTTATTTGAGCTTTCAGAAATGCATGTTTTTATCATCATAGAGCATTTTATTATGGGACAAACGGATGTATGCACACCTACGCATGAATTGTGAAGGAATCTTTTCTTTCTTTTTTCCTAAAGATTATGCTATATGGACAACTGGATAGTGTACACCAAGTTGAGACAAACCTTGGTGATATTAGTATTCCATTTGTCAAAGATTAGGACACATCAGACAAGGAGTGTCCTTATTCATATTAGCGACAATAGAAACTTGCTAGAATATGTGAGGAAATAATCATAAAGCATGTTAATCATGCTACATAAAGCATTAGCTGATCTTTGACTTGCATAGGATGTTTTGACTATGCTATATAAAATCCCAATCACACACATGGACCTTAGTTGCCCCGGTCATGTTACCAAGACAAACCACAAGCAAAAGTAAACAAAAAGAAATGTCAGAATCCATCATTGTTGCTCTAATCACATTTGTGGATATCCTTGATCAGCTTAGGAATATGACATACGATAAATCAGATAAGATAAGACAAATACTAAACCAAATGAGTCAACAACTATGTAGATCTTTTTGTCCACTTATAAGTGTTTGATATGTTTTCAAAAGACTGTGTATGTTTTAAGGAGTGAGATATTTCGTGTAAGACGCATGGTATGGTTTCGATAATGCAACATCATAAAATACAAATGATTTTTGATAAGTTAGGTAACATTTGTAAACAATTGATCGGCCTAGTTGAGAACTAGTTTGGGTAGTGTCATATGTTATTTAAAGATTTGTTAAGATTGGTTTTGTGTAGAATATCCTATTTGTGTCCAACATGCCGGTTTTTTACAAAAAATATTTTTATTATAAAATTCAGATTGTGATGAAAATTTTATTGTAATGAACCCTAGGGGGACTGACCTATGCCTCAAGGGCTTGTCATTGATGGTCTTGCCTATGTGACAAACACAGAGACAACATAGCAATGTGGACTATGATGAAGATTTGACTACGACGAACTCCCCTTGCCTATGTACATGCGTAGAGGCAACGTAGTTTGATACCATGATTTGATATCATTTTTTATATTTTTGATATTTTATGATTGTTTTTAGATTTTTTAAAAGATATTTAAATTTTTTGATGTTTTTTTAATGTTTTGATTTTTTTTTTTGTTTTGTGATAACGTCCTTGGATATCATGTATAAGATATTTTTGAAACCCATAGGTTGAGGATTTCCCCCAATTTGGAACAAGACTAGTTATTATGAAAGGATGGATATGATAAGTAGTTTGACGCTAAATATTTAATCAGTCTCAGGCCATGAGAAGGGTGAGAAAGTGTTTATTATGAAAGATCCTATGCTCAAATTATTATGGATGGAATTAGATAGAGTAGTGATAGATGGTAGAGCAGTAGCTGACTACACATGGTGTCTATTTGCTAGGTTTTCACCATGGTACTTATCCAAAGTGCCACCAAAATGGTTTTCACTATAGAACAGGTTATTTCTCTTTCTCTTTTATTTTTTGTCTTTTCATTTTTTTTTATTTTTTGATATAATGGGATCCCCAGAGGTCATGTATGGTACTTCCAAAGGTGCATGCTATTGATTGGATCAGATAGTGGTTCACCCTCAGGAGTAGCCAGTGGATAGGCATCAGATCCATATGTTGTGGTGATAATATAAGGACCCAACTAATTAGGCTCAAACTTTCCTTTTTTCTCTTTCTTGTTGGTTCTTAGGATTCCCTTTTAAGACCAAATCACCAATGTCAAAGTTTTGGACCTTGAATCTCTTATTGTAACTGAGTCTGAGGTGATTTTGATATACCTACAAGTGGACCAACATTGTTTATCTTCTTTTATCCAACAGTTCTAGCTCATGCAACTTGGAGATTTGGTAATCTTCATTGTTGATGAAATTCTACATGGAAACTTGCAAGGATGGGATCTCGACCTCAATCGGTAGGATGGATTTGAAACCTAAGACAAGGGAATAAGGTGTAGCACCAATAGGAGTACAAATGCTCATATGGTAAGCCCATAAGGTTGGATTTAGTTGTATATGTCAATCTAGGTCAACATCATTGACAGTCCTTTTTAGGATCTTTACAATGGTTTTATTGGACACGTCCACTTGACTATTGCCCTAAGGATAATACAAAGTGGAAAAGTGGTGTTGGATGTGGTATTTTTCACATAATTCCCTATCATTTTGGTTTTTGAAGGGACACCCATTATCTTTGACTATGGATAAAGGAACACCATACCAACATATGATATAATTTAGTATGAAATCTGGAAATTTTTTCCCGATGATATATCTCATCCGTATGGCTTCGATCCATTTAGTGAAATATTTTATTGTAGTTACTATGAACTTGTGTCCATTCGCAGATGTAGGGTGAATCTTTTCAATGAGATCGAGTCCCCATTGAGACAGAGGCCAAGGTGGCGTAACCAGATGAAGCCCCTATGTTAGTGCATGTACTAGATCGTTGTGCATTTCACATTGTCTGCATTTCTTGATGAAGTGATAAGAGTCACATTCCATTGTAGGACAATAGTACCCTATTCTCAAAAGCTTCCTGGCTAGGGTAGGACCACTAGAGTGAGCTCTGCATATACCTTCATGTATTTCTTGTAAAGTTGTCTTCGATTCTTGTGTGTCAAGACATCTAAGAAGGGTACTATCTAGAATACGAAGATAAAGGGTATTTGCAATGATAAAATTTTCATCTGCTCATCTGTAATATCCCTCATGAAAAATAAAACTCAAATCTTAAACTTTGTATTTCTACCAAAATCTTAAAATAGAGCAAATCGAGTATGTTTGAATATTCATCAAAATACTCCAAATTTGATTTGAATAAATATGTAATGGAATAAAACAACTTCCTCCAGATTTAATTATTATTTTTGCATCATATTTCTACTAATAACAACAAGGAACAACAATTTACATCTATTGCAAAGTTGCATCAAAGGAAACTCAATTTTGGGGCTAAAATACACCAAAAATTTGTCAACCAAGAAATCAGGTGAACTGCAACTGGAATATAATTATTTAATATGGGTAACTTCATGGAATTAAATTATATTTTTGTCATATATAGTAAATAAAATCCATGAATAGTTGCAGCAAATTATATAGAGAAATCTCTAACTAGGAACCTAAAATACACCTTGAATCTGAAGCAATTTCCACACTAACTCACCAAACTTCACACAATTGATCTGGAATAGAAAAGTGCATAAATAAAACAATAGAAATAATCTAAATATGCTTCTTACAACAACATATACACACAAAAACCTCTAATATGAAAGATGCACACCAAACTAGATCTAAAATCCTGTAGAAAAAAATGAATACAAACTCCAACTAGAAGCTTTTCAACACAATGGAAATATTTGGATGAAATGGCATATAGAGACCCTTGGAACAACTATATTTGATCCTCAATACCCTTTTTTACCAGCCTCAAAGATTATTTTTTCATTGGTTTACCAGCCTTAGAAGAAAATCACAAACCTACAAGAGAAAACAATGCATAGAATGAATCCAAAAAGGCAAGAAATTGCATTTTATGTGTTGCCTTATTCATGAAGCTTCTTGGGTGCCAAAAATCCATGCCAAGAATGGAAGGAATCTTGAATTTCTTTATTTTTTAACTCCTTTCCAAATTGGCCTCCATTAAATTAGCCATTTCCCAAAAAGATTTGCTTTTATGAGAACTATTGTATTAAGCAATTAAATCTACCTTTTTAGTTAAAACCATTTTTTCCAAATTCCAACGCCCAATTTGGACCCTTGAAAATAAATTGAAAATATAATATTATTTTGTCTCCAAAAAATGATTTAGTAAAATCTATCTTGGAAATCCAAATTACCCGATTTATTTGCAAGTCCTAATTAGCTATTTTGAAAATCGGGTTTACTAAAAATAGTAACCGCTATTTTTAGAAAAAGGGACATTACAATTCCTCCCTCCTCAATATTGCTTGTCCTCAAGCAATAAAGGCTTATATGGTGATGATCCCCTATCCCTTCCTCTATTGCATCTTGACTGGGCAAGTCTTTCCATTTGGTTGAGTACTCGATGATACCCTTGTTTCCTAGCTTCTCTTCCCAAAATTTGTCAAGAAACCAACTCTTCTTCCTCTCTTCATATGATGGTGTTAACTCAAAGGGAATCAGTATATTTTTCCCCATTACTATATGGAAACCTGAGTCATGAGATACTTTCTACATCCTGCAAAATGGTGGCACCTCTAGCTCATAGGTTACTTCTCCTTCCTCCCTAATGGCATTATGAAGTTCATTGAACCTTTCTTTTACCTTTTTCCATGTGACATGGTTGCAATCCAAGGAAGTCTTCAATCGGGAAACTAGAATGCACCCCCAAACTAGAGCAAACACCAACTTTAAAAGCTCCCTTCACTCTCTTCATATTTGCATACATTTTTTGTTGATATAGTGCAAGATGTAAGTTGTTCTTGAATGACCATAAGAACTCTTGACTTTGTTGGAAAAAGTCACTTGCTATAGGGATTCTACCATTTGAAAATAATGAATTAGCAAAAGAGAGTGCACCATGATCATAGAGAGTCTGAAATAAGGACATAACAACATACATGTGATGTAAGGTATTATAACAATACTTCCCTATATGCAACTATTTGACCCAAATACCATGATGAAACTATGCCTCTAAAAAATCATCATGCTCCAACTGAACTCTCCTCAAATGGAACCTCACAAAGGAAACACCATCCCACCCAATACTAAAATTCTTGAGAAGACTAGAGTCAATGCAACAAATTATGTCCTACCAAAGTAACTCAGAGAAGAACATACTAGACTCACAACCAATCTTGATCCTGGGTAAAATACAAGACATCTTTCTTGACCATAAAGCATAACTCCTAGCAAAAATTCCATAAATATAAAGCAAATAAATCGCTATCACAACTCTAAGATCTGCCATCCAGGAATTCCCTCAATTGTTGCCAACTGGAATCAAAACATCGACACTTAACCTCCAAGTGTCAAATGGAAACCTCTAGGTACACCAACATACCTGCATCATTGCAATCATTAAGCTATCATTTGGAATCATACATGCCATCTCCATGAAGTATCTACACTGACCATTTCTCACCAAAGTGGAAGCAATGAAATAATGAACTATGTCTAGAAAATTACTTGCAATTGACTGCCCACAAATTTTCCTATGCTCAAGAACAATCTTCTCATGAAAAGATGTCTTCATAAGAAACAAAAATATATAAGGGCAGCAATGACCAATCTGAAATCCAACTGAAAACATAGGAGAGAAGAGGATGAAAGTAGCAACCAAAACATCTCCTATGGTCAAAAATTACCTCTACCATCCAACCTCAACCAAGAAATGTTCAACTATTGTGCTAAAAATATCATCCAACTCATCTATGGATCAGGATCTAAAGTCATGTGCAAGCTGATTTGAGAGTGGGAAACGGTACTTATATTGGAGGTTGACCAACTACTCCAATCTTGAGACATCTCATAGCAAGGAACTGCATTTGGGTCCCAGGTCCTGCAATCAACTCCAATCTCATCACTGCAATCTATTAGTTCCAACTCAAATAAGGGATTATCATGGATCAAATCAGTTTACATCATAAATATAGGATTATCAAAAATCTATAAATTACCTTCATCCTCTTGTTGGTCCAAAATTCTACTATCTGAATGTGCTAGATCATACTCCTCTCGGATGCAATCTAGATCCTTCATTACTTGTTCATCCTCCTGGATACTTTCCAGAGCAAGCTTCATGGAGTTAAACTCATTGGTGACCTCACTAACCTCTTCCCTTAATTTATTTGTCATGGGCATGGCCTCATCTACAAACTTGTTACCTATACCTCTATCATGCATCATTTGCAAATAGGATATTCTAATCTCTTCCATTGTGTTCTTAATTCTTTGTAAATCAAAAAAGGCAACATAATCTTATTTTTGCCTATTGGTGAAATTGGAATTATGCTTTCTACATGCCTTTGCATACTATCCAGTGTAGATAAAACTTGCAATATATTTTTAGCAGACATCAAGAATTTATTCTTACAACTCTCCCCATGAATTTTGATTTTTTGCAAGACTAAAGTACTATCATTATATTGCATGCAAAAATAAGAACCTTCTCCATACCTATCATCACCATGGCTGTCCCAAATCTCATATATTCTCCTTTTCCCTCTTGATGAATGTGTGTAGCATTAGTTTGAGGATCCAAATCAATAATGCTACTATGTCTTTTCTCATAATCAAATCTTCTATGCCTTTGCTCAAAATCAACACCAAGCAATAATAAATCAGATTTGCAATCAATATCATACCTTCCAACATTATCTTCCTCAACGCCATCCTACATGCATGTCTCTCGAGATAAATTTGAAACAACATTGGAATGAAAGATAAATTCATCCCAAGATAGTACCACATCACACTTAGATGCTAACACACCCAGATCCCATGTGAAAGAGGGCAGATTGCTTTGAACGAGGTATAACTATCTATTTTTCTCTTCATGAGTGGTTGCCTCTTTAAAAGAGTCATTCTCCATATTTATATAACTGAAATATTTATTAACATATTCCTCCATAGGCTTGGTTTGGAAGCCAAATCCAAAGCCAGCTGAAATCTCATCAATAAAATAGGATGAGTGATCATCAAAACCCAATTTGGATATATCATCACCTTTGATTCCTCCACATCCATCATCTAGAAGTGCATCAGAGAGCTCATCATTAGTATCTGCTCCACTCAAAACACCAAGGTAGGTATCAGGTTTGGAATGATCATTAGATGAATCCAAACTAGGATTCAAGGATAACAATGTATTATATTCTTCATGCACAACCTTATCTTGCATTATTGCATGCATGTCCAAGGATTCATCCTAAAAAATTCTCACACATTCATAATTTTTCAAAGCATTTACTGCATTAGACTCTCCCACTATGTATTCTTCTACAACTACCTGCTCCTCTTCAACCTTTTGTTCAAATCTATCAAACAACCCTTGACAAAATTCATCAAATGGATTTACTTGAATGTGATCTTGGGTGTTCATACCTTGGTACCACCAATCATGAGTAGCTCCTTCAAGGTGCAAGATCACATACTGAATGGAAACTTGCTCCTCCATGGAACTAGAATAGTAACAGTCTTGCATCTCAAATAACCAAGCTCTAACTAAGGTCTGGTCTGATCCATCAAAAGTTGAAGATGAAGGTTTCATGATTTTTCTCCTAAGATCTCTTCCACCTGAATTGTAATAGTGTTTATGACTCTTGATGGCCATCATGTTTTGCATTTCAATGATATAATCATTGTATGGGACTCAATTTCTAAATCCTTCATCTTGATTAAAATATGTTTCTCTGATAATTGCAAGATCCCTAGCCAAATCTTCCATATGATCAGCCATCTTTTAACTCCTCTTTCTTTTTTCAAAATATGATCAAACCCTTAGACTAGCAAGATCATGTCTCTGATACCACGGTAATATCCCTCATGAAAAATCAAACTCAAATCTAAAACTTTTTACTTCTACCAAAATCTTAAATAGAGCAAATCAATTATGTTTGAATATTCATCAAAGTACTCCAAATTTGATTTGAATAATATGTAATGGAATAGAATGACTTGCCATAGATTTAATTATTATGTTTGCATCATATTTCTGCTAATAAAAACAAGGAATACAAATATACATATGTTGCAAAGATGCACCAAAGGAAACTCAATTTTGGAGTTGAAATACACCAAAATTCCATCAACCAGAAAATTTGGTGAAGTGCAACTGGAAAAGAATTATTTAATATGGGTAACTTCATGGAATTACATTATATTTTTGTCATATATAGAAAATAAAATCCATAAACAATTGCAGCAAATTATATAGAGAAATCTCTAATTGGGAACCCAAAATACACCTTGAATCTAAAGCAATTTCCACACTAACTCACCAAACTTCACACAACTAATCTAGAACAGAAAAGTGCATAAATAAAATAATACAAAGCATCTAAATGTGCTACTTACAATAGAATATACACATAGAAACCTCTAATTTTAAAGTTTCACACCAAATTTGATCTAAAATATCGCAGACAAAGATGAATACAAACTCCAACTAGAATTTAACTATCAAAACATCAAAATCTAGGAAAATCACTAATACCACAGCGTAGAGCATGGAACCACCTTTCTAACGAGTATAAGAATTCAAAAAAATTACATTCCAGGAAAAAATTATGCCCTCTAAAAAATAACCCAATTTGACTATATGGGCTGAGTTGGGGTGCCCCCCAGGCTGAGTCATCAACGATGATGACACGTTGATGATGCCCAAGTGGTGTATTGGTGGCATAGGGGGCAAACATGACCATACAATTCATTCAGGTTTAATTTAAAATTTAAATCAGTGGAATTTAAATTTTAACAAGAAAATTTTAATTTTTTAAAGGTGGATTAAAAATTTATTGTTTTAACCCCTGTGAGGGGGGCTAGCCCCGGGCCCACTAGACCAAGGGCCAAAATCTAGGAGGCTTAAAGCCCTATCGACCCACCCTTATTGGTCAACCAACAATGCCAAAGGTGCTAACAAGACTATCTAGTCTTTTAGTTGGACTGGTACAGGCAATAGAGTGGTCGAGGTGTTTGCGGACCCCCCCCCCCCCCACTATTATTATTTTTTAATTTTAAAAATGGGCTTTAATTTAAATTGTTGGATATTTTTAATTTACTTTTTTAACCCGCAAATCTTTAATTTTTATTTTATTTTTATACAACAAAATAGACGGTCATATGGTTGTACGATTGAGGGTCAAGGAGGGAAAAAAATCCAATGAACAAAATAGGTTGAATTTTATGTCAATCTTCATCTCTCAAGCCTCTTGGATCCAATGGTGAGGTCTATTTTGTCCCAAGGGCTCATCTACAAAATTTCCCCTACAAAACCCTCATAATGAACATCCATAAAAAAACCCTTTTTCCAACCAAGATTCATAAACCCAAATCTGTAAAAAACAACCATAAATCTACAACCTCAAAAACCCAAATCTACAAAAAAACACTTTCACAAAACCCCATATCTTGTAATGTATTCATTCTTTCCATGCAATCCCTCGATTCAACTATGCACAAGATTTACTCCAACAAGGGTTATACAAACCACAACCATAGCTTTGATACCAAATGAAAGGAAATATGCATCCACCCAAGATAATTTTCACATATCCCAAATAGAGAAATCTATGCAAACAAGTATTCAGAATTCGTATGCAAAAGAATATAAAACATACCATCAAAGATGACATAAGACATACCTTGGGAAAACCCTCAAGAGGGAAAAACATAGCCTCCAAAAGCATCCATCACTCATGTATTATTCAACAATAAACATTACAATACATCTTCAGATTTCTCCATGAATACCTTTGAAAAATAAGCTCTCTACAAGCACTCCATGTGAACAAGCATGTAACCACATATCTCATGCCATGCTTCAACCCTCACAAATGCTAACAAGAGATGCTCTCAACTAGCCAACCTTAGACAACTACCCATGTGTTTGCTTTTATAGGAAAAAGCTCACACAAAACCACCAAGTGGTATTACATAAAAACATGTGACAATATCATGAGTTTATAAAACCATTAAACCCCATATTTAATTCTTGGTACTAAGTTTTCCCAACATTAAATATTTTTCCCTTGTGCAATCCCACATTAAATATTTGATCCAATGTTACATATTACACATAAAGTGGTCCCACGAATGCTAGCCCATGTGATGCACACACCCCTAGATTCCCTAGGTGCACCACATAATAAATAAATAATGCATTATAACATTATGCAAGGTGGACAACACACCTTTGCCTAACACGTATTTCCTTGTGCCTTCATTAAAGGACATCTAGTTAATTTATTGGTGTATTATGTGGAATAAAGAGATCGCGAGTCTCGAGAATAAAATGTTGGAGTAATTAGGACATCACTTGATAATTAATTAATCATTAATAAATTATTAGGCCCCTTATCACTTTATCCACTTAAGCTAAACTTGGGAGTTTTTATTTATTAGATTAGACTAAATATAGGTCAAGTTGTCTCATTGTAGGAGATTAGGACACTTGCACAATCTAATCAAATCCTCATCTAGGGTTTGTTTTTTTTCCTTTTCTAAAGATTGTCATTCATTGTAATCATTAATTCAAATTAATTCATTGCACAATCAGTTGCTTTTCTGGATCATTTCTTCTCAAGGTTGCATAAGCATATCAATGATTTTTTCTCTTCAGATGTGATAGGTGTTTTGGTTGTAGGTAATTTCTAGGAGTTGTGGCTCACTATCAACTCCAACATGGTATCAAAGAACCATATCTATGAATGCCTATTCAAATTCTAAGAGATTTGGCCTTGAGGAAAAAATCATCTCATCTTGGAGAGAAACGAGCATCACCATTGAGTCTAGAATGCCCAAAAACCTTAAGATCACATGGCAAGCTCATGGGGCTCTGTGCCACCATTAGTAGCCAAGAAAAAGCCCTCGACGACCTCTAATTGACATCCGATGGGGTCTCCAATCCCCCAACAGTAAAAAATTATCGGAAACCCAATTGGTGGCATTGAAAAACCAATGAAAAATCCACCCTAGGGAATTTTCCTTGTTCAAATAGAATATTCCCACAACTTAGCAGCCTATTTTTTTTGGTGACGAAATTTTTTTCTCGGTGGCCTAGCATTTCTTTTGGTTGAGGGAATATTCATAACATCTATTGATGTCAACATGACATCGTATTGACATCAATAGTACGAAATCCATATAGACCCCTCCAATCCCCCCTTCTAGCCCTCTTTTTCCCTAAAGGAGCAATTTTTTCCTTTTTCACATAACTTGGGCATATAGTGTCAAACTTGGGTAAACGAGATATATCAAAAATATGGTTTTGACTATTTTCTAGTGGTGTAGGGCTCATCATCAAATTTTGTTGTTGGTTTATTTTATGCTCAATCAAAGTTAGATCTTTATTTTACAAATTTGAGCTCATTTTTTTGTGATTTCACATTTCTGTTAATTACTTTGACGTCTTGGCCCTTGGAAAGGATATGTTTGCTAGGATGATATAATTTGATTTGTGTTATATGTATTGAGGTTATTAGTCTTAGATTTTATCATTTGAGGAAGTATCATAGTTTTTTGTGTTCATCCTTTTGTGGTCATCCTGACAAAGGATAACTATGAGCCTTGGTGAAACAACATCCTAACACATCTCAAGTGGCTTGATCTTTTTCCTTATCTTTATGGACTCATACCTACACTAGACACACTGGTCTAAGTTATTCAACATGGGGTATTATTAGTGATCATGTTGTAGGGGTTATATGTTCAAGTGTTGATATTGACACTATGTGTGTTGTGTCAACATTGATTGTCCCCACACACTTTAGACTTGACATTGAGAGATCCATGGAGACCCACATATCTCTCCATACCTAGAGGATCCTTCTGTAGATTGTCTCATTCCTCTTACAGATACAAATTTCATACTATTTGATGATGATACTTTAGAGGAGCTTGAGTATATCACAGGTCTTGCATGTTCTGATGGTTCATAGACTTGTCTTCATGTTCCCACTCTTTAGATCGAGACTTCATCACCATATCCTATTGTTCATGATCATCTTGGCATCACTACATCCTTGGCCCTTATTGATTTAGTGCAACAAGACATTCATCTTCCAGACACAACTACTTGGGATTCATATCTTATTAACATATCATCCTTGTTTGTAGAGTACTATATTAAAAATTTGGAGGATTACTTTGAGGACATTCATCTCCTCTTTGTTGACAACCACATCATCATTGTTAGCCCACATCTTCATCACCTTTGCAACTTGTTCTACATCAATCTTCATAGGATCTTGGATTGACCTCATCTATCTCTGACATGTGGACACTTGAACACTTTTAGAGGCACACATCATTTGGATTTGGATTCTTGATTCACCCATCTTTTTGGATTGGCTTCTCCAATCACTAGTGGATCTATTTCTTCTTAAGGGGAGAAATGTTGTTTGTAGGAAGTGGATCATATTTTGTCTTCAGGTATTCATCATTGGCACAAAAGCTCTTTATTTATGGGGGATTCATATCCTCATTTTATCTCTCCTACTGGGGGGACATCTATTGTAATTGTGTGACAAAAGCAATCCTTGGGGGGTCACATTGAGTCCTCCTTCTATCATTCTTTCACTAGTGTAGTTATTTCATTTTCTCTCTTTTGGAGAGGAGTTTTTCCCATGTGGTTTTATCCTTTTCTCTAAGTTATGAGAGATTCCATTTGTTTGTACATGGGCATCTCATCAAGACTTGTATTTGGGACCCATCCATCATTGCATTCTTCATTAGGGTTTTTTAGTTTCTCCCTAAGTTGATCTTAAGGGGGGGTATTGGAGTAATTAGGACAACACTTGATAATTAATTAATCATGAATTAATTATTAAGTCCCTTATTACTTTATTCACTTAAGCTAAACTTAGGAGTGTTTTTTTATTTATTAAATTGGATTAATTATAGGTCAAGTTGTCTCATTGCATGAGATTATGACACTCATCACAATCTAATCAAATCCTCATCTAAGGTTTTTCTTTTTTCTTTTTATAAGGATTATCATTCATTGTAATCTAGTAATTCAGATTAATTCATTGCACAATCAATTGCTTTTTTTGGATCATTTATTCTCAAGGTTGCATGAGCATATCAAAGGCTTTTTTCTCTTCAAATGTGATAGGTGTTTTGTTTGCAGGTGAATTCTCAGAGTTGTGGGGTTCACTATCAACTCCAACATAAAATACAAAAAGGAAGCTCAAATTAGTTGAGCTTTTCATCAGTTAAATCCTCAATTCAATTTAGTTTATAGAGTAGAGAATAAGGCTCAAAGATATAAAAGAGCCATTAAATCTCCATTCAATTGTTCCTACTTTTTAGTTGACATACATTTCTTTTTTTTCTCTTTGCAATTCGACTCACATGTGATCCTATTGGGATGCAAATAATAAGAAAAATTATGTAACCTTGCATTAGCTTCAAGAAGTCCCTCTAAAAAGAGAGTTGGCCCCACTCTATCAGAAAGAGGTGATTTTTGTTTGTTATTTTCATTTGTTGGTTTTCTTCAGTAGATGTTGTGATGTATTGTGATTAAATTAAGTCCATTCATTGTCCATTTCCATCAACTTGCAAGTGTTCTAAAATCATAAAAATTCTAAAATCAAAACAAAGTGTTTATCTTTCAAAATTTCCTTTCCATGTACTAAGCTTATTCAGTTTTATCTTCCAATATTTCCTTTTTATGCCTTAATTATGTTCACTTTAGTTTTAGCATATGTGTTTAATTTCCCTACATTGTTTTAACATAGATGCACTTTTTCTTTCACTTTAGATTAAGTATTTACTTTTGCATATGGGTTAAATAGATGGTAGAATATATGGTTAAATCATATGTGAAGTTTTATATAGCATGCGAGATAATGAGAAGTAGTTAGAGTAATTTACTTTGTCATTATCAAAGCTTAGGAATCAAACCACCATCTTGAAATTCCCTCCAAAGCCTTACCACAAATAGCTCTAGACAGATCCCCGAGTTGATAAAATTAAATAATAGGAAATCGATGACTACAACAAACTTATCACACAAAACTCAAGTTGGCATCAAGGGTAGGATAAAGTTAATGACAATACCAAATGAACATAAAAATAACACTAAGGGTTACAAACACTAAAGCAAGCTCAAAACATAACATGATTGTAGGGTATGCAATTTTTGATACTATAGGTTGTAGATTAATTGGTGAAGATGGTGGTATGTTCTTTCATTATACAATTTACCAAGATTCAAGCTTTTAGAGGTATAATTAGGCAAAGCTCGAATCCTAGGTGACTTTGACAAAGTGGTTCCGTCTATTTTTATCAACTTACCCATAAGACAACTTCTAATTTAAATGATCCTTACTCATCACATTACAAAGTTTAAACTTCTATTTGTATGATTAGAACCCCTAAATAATGTTGGAGTAGTAACTGAGTCTAAACTCTTAGAAAGTAAAGGAAGATCATCTTAAATGACAACGAATTAATCCACCACAAGAGTGGTTTTCCTTTTTGGTGGTCTCATCAATTCTTCTCATTGATTCTTAATTCCCTTATTTTGTTGTTTTAGAATTGCTATATCATCTTTCAATGATGCGTCAACTTTTTTGTCTTATAACATTGATTATGCTTGTTGTTATTGTTAAGACTTAATATATTCTAAATCTTTATTGTTGTCTTTTCAATTCTACTCTAACCCTAAACTATTATATTATAATCCAAATTACTACTTATTTTTTCTTCATTATAATTTACTTTGGCTCTAGGAAAATTCACCACCATCAATTCACCTCCAACAATTTACCTCATTTGACAAGGAATCCAAATTCCTCAATCTATTAGAACAATTAGCTAATCTACCTAAAACTTTAGTTCTTTCTATTGAATGTGTTTGTGAGATTGATGGATCAATTGTGTGCAAAAACAATGAATCATATCACCTATTACCCCTTGAATCGAGAGAATTATCTATCCTCTCATTTATCCCTCACCCTTTCCTACCTATACCTAACCCTAAAAGTCAAGATAGAATGTGGCCTCCTCTCATTTATCCCTCACCCTTTCCTACCTTCGACCTAACCCTAAAAGCCAAGATAGAATGTTGGAAGCAATTAGTACATGTAACATGCTTCCTCCCTCCCCCCCCCACGCCCCTCCAAAACGCCAGAAGAGAATGGCAAGATGATTGCCTTCTTATTCATCATATTACGTACAATCCATTGAAAAAGTTACCCTGAGCTTTACCGAATCATGTACCTATGGCCAGACATTTTCCTCAGAAAATGTTGTGGATCTTTCTTTTTTATTGGAATAAAAGCTTTTATTAACAAAGAAAAAATACAAGTAAAAAATACAAAGAAATAGGAGTTTGCTGGGAAGGTACCTCCAGCAAAAACTACCTCCTATTAACCAACAGCACAACAAAACCCAAACCAAGAAGAAACCAGCATGAGAACAAACAGCCAGTTGTGGATCTTTCTTATGAATGTGCGTCTCTGTACGGTTTTCCGACTTTAAGAGGGGAAAGGAAAGAAATTCTGAAGCAACTTGTTAAAGGAGTAGGGCCTTCCTATTCCCCTGCACATGACAAGAAATTGTTAAAAAAGAAAATGTGTCTGTGAATACGGATTCCAATGACAAAGACCTTGTATTGATATGCGCAAAGGAGACCGTTGGTCACCTCTCCACTACTCTCAATTAATAATATTACGGACATTCAATGGCTAGAATACGCAAAAAAGTTGTATGAAAGAGACCAAGAAAGAACACACCCTCCGATAATTAATTCTAATGATAAGCTCTTCTCCACAAAGGATATCAAGGGTGGTATTAAAGCTTTGGCGGTGGGCAAGGCTCGAGATATTGATGGGTTACAAGCTGAATACTTGAAATGGGGATTAGAGCTCTTGGCACCACATATCAAAAAGATTTTCAATAGGGTCATTCAACATGGTTTCCCAACAAACTGGACCACGAGTGTTGTTATCCCTCTCCACAAGAGTGGAGATGTCAACAACCCGTCAAACTATCGCACCATAATGATTAACCCTCTTTTTGGGAAGCTCTTTGGGAGCATGGTGGAGCGAAGAATCAGTCGTTGGGCTGAGAAGGAGGGTAAGAGGGCGAAAGGGCAAGCAGGTTTCAGACCAAAACATTCTACTATTGACCACTGCATTACCCTCAGGCACATGGTTGAAAAAGTTTGGGATAAACAGGGTGGCGAGGTTTTCTGTTGCTTCGTTGACTTCAAAAAGGCTTTCGATACTGTCCCTAGAAATAAACTTTGGGACAGAATGGAACAACTTGGGATTCCAGTAAAATATAGGGCTGCTGTCCACAGGCTTTATGAGCAGGTGGGGGCCAAAATTAGAACAAAGGCAGGTCTTTCCGAGTGCTTTGGGAGTGACATTGGAGTCAAGCAGGGCTGCCCTTTGTCCCCTACTTTATTCGGGCTATACATAGACAAGTTAGAAGAATGGTTGGACAAACGGGGAGGTGATGGTGTTCTTTTGGCCACTTATGTGATCAAGTTGTTGTTGTATGCGGATGATCTTACTTTAATGGCAAATTCTGAAAATAGTCTTCAAGAGCACCTAAAAGCTTTGGAACTTTTCTGTCAAGATGTGGGGATGCAGGTCAACATCAGCAAGACCAAGGTCATGATATTTACGTTGAAAAGAGCCAAAAAACAAATAAATTTTGAGTTTGAGGGAAACACTTTGCAGGTGGTGAATGAATACAAATATTTGGGACTAGATTTTTGTAACAATCTCAATTGGGAGGCGTGTAGGACGAAAAGAATTCAAGGGGGTTGGAAAGCTCTTTACCTACTCCAAAATAGATGTAGGTCAGCTGAGCTATGGGATTGGAGAACAAAAAAAAAGCTTTTTGGGCTGCTTGTTACCCCGGTGGTTCTTTATGGTTGCGAAGTTTGGGGCAGCAGCACGTCAGCTGTAAAATGGAAACAAATAGAAAGACTTCAAAAACACTTAATCACAAGTAATTTCAAAATAAAAAATACGGTCCCTTATGAGATTGTTTTAGCTGAAGCTGGGGCCTTTCCAATGGAAATGGCAGCGTTAATTCGCTTATTAGGCTATTTGCAAAGAATAGAGAATATGGAAGAGCATCGTTGGCCCAAAATTGTGGTGGAAGAAGAATTAACTAGAAGGAAGAACACGTGGATGAAACAAAATGTCAAGTGGATGGGAAAATGGGGGATCAACATACAAGAGTGTCCAAGCAAAAAAGTCGAGATGAAAAGGTATGTAAAAGAGAAAGTCAAAAACACCATGTGGTTGAAGCAACTTGGCCGGAAGAGTGAGCACTATGTTCTGCATTTTAATCCTACTTGTGATCATGAACAAAAATTTTACATAGGGGCAGATATAAAATGGAAGGCTAAAATGTTGATAGCTCAATTGAGAACTAGCTCGCATCGTTTGAGATGCGAAACAGGCAGATGGAAAATACCTAAAGAGGGGTGGTCGGATAGAATCTGTTGTTTCTGCACTTCGGGTTTAGTGGAGACAGAGTGGCACTACGTTATGGAGTGCCAAGCTTATGAGGACATCCGATATTGTTACTCAGATTTGTTAAAAGTCAAATCATTAGCGGCTTTGTTTGAAGAGGAAAAGATTGATAAAACAGCAAGTTACTTGACCAAAATTCACAGTAGAAGAAACAAAATCAGCAAAGAGATTGAAAACAACAGCAAGTAGTTTGGTGCAGCGGTTTTGTTGTTTTGGCAAAGGCGGTTTTCCGGTTTTTATCTCTTGGGTCCCATAGACTGGCTGGTCTCGCGGACGTAATTAAAATCATTCATTCATTCATTCTCCTCCACAAGAAATTGCTGTTGCACACCCCACTGCGATTGCCGCCCAATGAGAAGCGCGCATTAGATCGGATCAGATTCTCATTTCTGGACCATTCACTTGATCTTCGTTTCCGCGTGTAAGATTTCTCTGCATCGCGTCTTTCTAAACTACTAAAATGAAGTGTTTGCTCGGAGAATTAGGGTTTGTAGGGTCTACGAATTCGAGAGCTAGACAGACCTCTGCCGACTCTCTTTCTGCGTTTTATAGCATTCTCCCATGGTTTTAAAGAAGCCGCTGAATTTGGGTGTAAAGATAGAGGAAGAGGTGGAATGGTGGTGCCGTAGGGCCCACCAACCATGTTATTTAATTGCGCACAAAAACGAAAAAGTTGGGTATCACAATTGAAGGCCCCGCTAAAGTTGGCGGAGGGCTACTTGCCTAAAGTCAGGCATCACAATTGATTGTGGAAATATTTTGTGGTTAAAATATATTTTTATTTTTTATGAAATCTAGTTTTTTATTTTATAATGTAATTTAGATATAATGAAAATTAAGCAAGTTGTTTATATTTATGGGAGAAAAGTTTTTATGAAGTGTCCATATAAAATATGGTCTAATAGAAATTGTAGCACACATGATTTGATAGATTATTTCACATTTTATCATGTTTTGTTAAGTTCAATTGTTTTTTTAATATTAGATGGACACCTCTTTAGTTTGTGACGTCTTGGAACTCTATTTATTCTTTTTTTCAATAATTGTGTCATTCAATAAATAACCATGCAAATAAGGTTTTTAATTTTCTAAGTAGTGATGGTAAAGGTTTTGTAGATTATCATTCGTATTTCAAAAAAAAATAAAAACTAAATTTGTAGATAGGAATTATTGAATAAATTTTACATTTTATCATGTATGAGTCATAAGAAAAACATACATTTATTTATACTACATACTATTTTTTATTTTGAAATATAAAACTAAAACAACCTTTTGTCATCATTAACAAAGATTCACTTATTATTATATATTTATAATAGATGATCTATCCCTTAAAATTTATAAAGTGTTTCAATCATTATTGATGTATCTTGTTAAAGTTGGACATGACCATTAGTTTGCAAAAATGGATCACCATTATCATGTCAAGAATAGTTGTGTCTTGGAAAATAGGAGGCAATGGATAAAATATTATAATTGGTAATAGTCATTTAGGATAAGTGTTCAGTGTGGGACTATGAAGTTCAATAATGGCCAATGTATTGTATGCCTTTAGAATGGCAAAGAATCTATTATCAATGCAATAATTTGTTTTAGAAGGATATGAGATTGATTTTCTTGGAAACCTCAATTGGATCAAATATATAAAGAACCAGTTATTTTCTATTATAATTGGTACTTTGGATGATAACTAATGGATCTTTGTCAAATTTTATGGTCAATATATTTAAACACTAATCACCTTGGTTACTTCAACTACTAGAATATTACTCTCTTTAAGAGGCATAGTATGACGAATGGTGCTCTACATTTCATTACATCCAAGGGTGTTTTAAGGGTGTGTTTATGGGAAACTTCACTGAGAACCATTTGATAAGAACACAACATGGAGAGCATCAAAAAAACTTGAGTCAATGCACAATAATCTAATGGGTCCACAACCAATAAACTTACATGGTAGTGTGAAGTATGTTTTGTTGGACTCAAGGAACATTGAGAGGGGGGGGGTGAATCAGTGTTCAACAATATTTAAATTTCATTTCAGATCTTAAACCATTTACAACATTTCAACAGAAGTAAAGATGCAAGCACAAGAAGGAAACAATCAAAACACCATAACACCAAGTTTTTTACGTGGAAACCCTGTTAGGGGAAAAACCACAATGGAGGTTAATCCACAATTTATACTCTGTTAAAAGTATGAAGAAAAAGGGAATGCACATGCATTCAGGCACACTGCCTAGAGCTCACTGCTCAAAATAAGGAAGGCTCACTGCCTTACAAATTTTTGGATTACAACAAAAGGTTTAACTAAGAAAGTAGCATCTGCAAATGTCTGGTATCAGTTCCGGTGAAGCTCATAGATCAGATTTTGGACCTTCTATCTGATTCTGCACTTCGCTTTTGCTCTGCCTTGATTCGTTTCACAAAAATTATCTTTTGCACAAGCAAAATTCGCTCAACTGATCTTCTAATATTCACACACACATCTACTCTACTCTTCACACCCATTCACACCAAAAAATGAATTACCTAAACTCACATATATATCCGCTACCAAGGATTTAGTTGCTTTATGTCAGCCTTAGCGAAATAAAAATATTTCTCAATAGTCGGCTCAATCCTCATTAAATATTTGATGTCTACTTGCATAAGTCAGCCAAGCCATAGTTGGCACCCAAAAAAAATGTCCAACACAAGAAACAATTAAAAAATTACTACTTATACATCCGCAACATGCTACATTCACGAAGTCGGCCACCATAAGCAAATAAACAGAAAAATCATCTTGCCAGATCTCCTAACTCATACACTGATTAATGTGATAGCACAAAACTTAATAATAAGATAAAATAGATGCTCAACAACCTTCCCCAAGATCCACAACCTAAAATGATAATCAGGTGAAGCATATAGATCGACATATTAACTGGATACCATGTTCTCCATTCTTACTTCTAGTAAAACTTTGTTCTTCACTCTGCCTACCGGTAGGAACAAATTTTGATCTACGGACTAGAATAATGACTTAGGTTTCCATCAATGAAAACACTAGAAGCCATATGCCAACAATCTCCCCCTTTGGCATTGATGGCAACACTTAGTGAAAAATGACTAAGTTTCAGTACCAATATGATTACGCTGCCAGATTTCAAAATTTCAAAACACAGCTCCCCTTTAGAGTGATAAGGATTTTTTCACTTCTCTCTCTCTCCCTTTGACATCAATGACAAACATACTTTTCACTACATTCTCTCTCCCTTTCAAAAATTTGATCAAAATTTAAAGAAATACCACTGCTACTCGAGTCAGAAAATTATCTTGTACTTATCTTTTATTCCTGGAAGAAATATCCTCAAAGCTTCTACTGCAATCCCAATGATTAAGATCAAGTTGTTGTTCTCTTATGTCCGGTTGTGTTAGTTAACAGATTTGTCCTTCGAAAATGAATGAAAGAAAATGACTCAAAATGCCCAGCAAGAAGAACAAATAGTACTAACAGTTGAGTCACTTGCAATGGTATTTGCAAGTGCTCTCTACTTATTTTACAAGGCACAGCTACCTTCGAATGGTTTGCAATGAATGAAAACTCGGGCTATGCTTTTAACCAAAAAGCAAGAAAGGAACACTAACATTTACCCATAACCATGAAATTAAATGTGATGAATTGATTCAAAAAGAAGTGAATGCAAACAAACAATACAAAGCCCATTTATTCCACACCCACAATGAGAAATAAGAAAAAAAACAAGCAGTGAATTTCCCTTACAATAGATGAATTATTCTGCATTCAAAGTTCCAAAAATAATTGCACATACAGTTTACTATTATAGAATCAATATTGGAAGGAAATTGCAAGTGCCCAAAGTCTATTGACAATTTAAAGAAACATTTACAAATGCAAAGATCTAAAAACACTTTCTTTATTTCTCCAATATCAAAATTATGAGCACAAAGGCTCAACACCCTACAAAACCAACCGTACAAAAAGAAAACCCAAGACTGCCCTTACTTCCCCTATTTCTAGGAATAGCCAAAAGATGCCCCCCACCATTAACTTGGAGGCCAATATATACATGCACCCAAAAAACTATTACATTACAAAAGTAACGGTCTTGAAAACAACCGACGCCGACAACCGTTTTTAGAAAAGACGTTATTATTCTCTATCGTGAAAGATTCCATGCATGTTGCTAAACCACTGGTGGTGCCAGAACTCTATATAGCTCCAATTGCATTTCCATAATTAAATTGTGGAATTTGACACATTCCTCTTCTTCTTCCAAAGCCTGGATTGCCCTATTGTACTCGACATAGCTAGTTTTCTCCTTCTAAGCCAGTGAGCGCAACTGAGAGATGATGTCGAATTGCTCTTCCTCTGGCCAATTCACATCAGGTTGAAGAACAGGAACAAGTTCATCTTCCCATTCCCTGACATCACCCGGAAGTACCATTTTAAGAAAAATTTGAAATCAAAAACACTACCACCTTTCCTTACATGCAGACCTATTTAACTTCAGTGGCAAAAAGTGGTCATTTATTTGCTAAGAAAAATGTGTCAAACCATTTTACCAAATTCCTTATTAAAGAACTATCTTTTCAGGGGATTTTTAAAGATTATGTTTAAAAATTTTGTTGTTGTCCTAAGAAATTGGAGAAAACATTCCTTAAAGGTGTCGTACACTTCATTAAATGCACTGACACTTTGGAAACAGTATATCCCGCTGAGGTCGCCCCATCGCTACGAGCTAGAACCTTGTAACCATGGGTCAAAAGTTCTAGAGTTTCTAGAACCGTCGATACCCCGACAACACAAAACATCATTTCCAAAAGTTGCAAAAGGTCGGGTGATTTCGAAACATCAAAACTTAGTGACTTGGTTAAGGAATTTAACAAGTTCGTGATAGTTATAAGATTTTTCGAAGCTACGACTTGCACAATTTTACCATGAAAGGATGAGTTTTAAAACAACTTGTCTTCAAATAAAATTTGAGGAGGTAACATTGGCGACTAGGGACTATATTTTTGTAGAAAATGGAGAAAATTCATAATCATTAGGGCAAACTAGTCCAAGTCCATTGGGTACAGAGTCAAAAGAAAGAGCAAGGGAACACAAGGGGCCAGAGTAAACCAAAAACAAGGCAGAACAGGAAAGGAAACTACACTACCGACACACCAAAAACCCCTAATATGTACCTGGTCATGAAGACCCTACCTCAAGTGACTCCAAAATGATCATGCAAAGCCATTGACAAGCTAGGAGAAATAGCAACCTGTGCAGAATAATGTTGGTTGAATGAGGAGCCCACAAGCAACCGATTGCAAACTTGTGATCACCATGACCAAACTGATAAGAATGGATTTACATAAAAATATTTTGTCAGTGACCCGGTGTTCAAAAAGCAACTCTTTATTGTACACTTCTTAAGTCTGAAAACTCACATCAACATGCCTAGTAGATGATTGCCAACATCAACCTGTACAATCTCAGGTGCAACATTATAATGCACTTGATTCTGCAAGCAAGGAGAAATCAACCCTCAAATTGGGCAACCTTCATACAAACCATGAGATAAAGACTTTTCACCAGTACTATTTGTAGAAGTGACCTCATTGTTTAAAAATTTTGAATCCAAATTTGCAACATATGTCTCATCATGGCTCTACATATAAACATTTCTTCCTGTAGCAGATAGACTCACATTCCATGCCTGAAAATAATCATCTAAACCTTTAGAAAACCCATCATTAATCATATGTATCCCATGTGAAATTGGAAGTGGATGAGGCTGAAAATCTATATTACAAATAATAATATTTTCATGTGACACAGAATCACCCCCAGCTAAAACAATCTTATTCTCTTTTGCAAGATTTGGCTCAATAACTTTATGACACACTTCAGTATTTTCATTCGTATCATGCAAATTAGATATTGCAACTTCTTCTCCACACAAGAATTCATCCCTGGATGCATTAAAACACCAATTCAGGATGTAAACAAAATGAGGATCAACACATTCATCCATTTGATCAAAACTGTCATGGCTACTTTTAACCTTTTGTTTAAAAAATTTTGGCATTCAAATTTTCAAAATGAAAATATTAAAGAAACAATCACTTCTAACCTCTTCTTGCAGCCATACGTTGGTGTCATCTGGCTTAGGGAATGTGAAGGTTTCATATTCAGCTTGTGCACATTCCAGAGAAAATGCATTCAATGTCTCAACTTTATGTTGTTTATCCTCAGGTTGCTCTTCATCACTAGTGAAAGTAAATGATTGCATTTCTACAGAACATAAGGAGGACAAAACAATACTATTTGTACTACCCTCATTACAACTAGCATCATGACTGGATTGTTCATTTTCTACACTATTTGAAGAGCTTTCAGATTCATTTTTATCTCCTTCAAAATGCAAATAATATGCCTCAATTCTTCTATTCATATGAGGTTTAATTTTAGCAACATTTTCATTTCTACCAAAGTGCTTCAAACTTAAAACAGTGAGATTGGAGCATTCAACAAAAGGAGGTTGAGCATTTTGAAAGCATATAGGCTGAAAACTTTGTTTATGTATGACAGGTTTCATCATGGGTTCATTACTTGAATCATTTACAACCTGATAAGCCTTCCATTTACCACTCAAAATCAAATCATCTTCAATCTTTACAGCCTCTTGTTGAGAAATTCGAATATTATTTACTCTACTTCTTTTTAATTCAAACTAAACATGACAATGCAGAGAGGAAGTAAAAGTACAAAACTGAAGTCACTCACTTGGTTTTATGGGGGTGGGAATTTTCTCAAGCAGTCGGCTAAATTTGTCTACAAAATCCCTGATGGATTCACCTTCTTGCTTATGGATGTTGAAAAATTCTTCCAATAGGAAAGCTTCATCAATAGGGCCCTTGTATCTTCCCAAGAACTTGTTCTTCAAAGAGTCCCAATCAGTAATGCATCCATCTTCTAGATTTCAAATCCATTCTGTTGCTCGTCAGATGAGACTCTCAACAAATAACCGCACAAACACATCTTCTTCTTGAACTCCAAGAATCCCACATGCAACGATGAATGCTTGAATATGATGATATGGATCTTGAGAATCTTCGCCAACAAACTTAGGAAAATATTTTCTTGAACCTTTAGGTAAGGTCGTATATTGAGGTAAAGAAAAAGGTTTGATTTGAGTCCCCCATGGCTGGGATGCTACCAAAGCCATGTAATAATACTAGAATTATGCTATCACGGAGATTTTTCATAAACACAGAGTCGCTAGCCTCCGTCCTTGGGGAGGCACCTTCAAATTGAGAGAAAAAAGCACCAGCCACTTAGTTCCCCATTGAAGTCACCAAAATTTTTTTGGTTAACAGATTTTTCCTTTGAAAATGAATGAAAGAAAATGACTCAAAATGCCCAGCAAGAAGAACAAATAGTACTAATAGTTGAGTCACTTGCAATGGTATTTGCAAGTACTCTCTACTTATTTTACAAGGCGCGACTACCTTCAAATGGTTTGCAATGAATGAAAACTCAAGGTATGCTTTTAACCAGAAAGCAGGAAAGGAACACTAACATTTACCCATAACCATGAAAGTAAATGTGATGAATTGATTTAGAAAGAAGTGAATGCAAACAAATGATACAAAGCCCATTTATTCCACACCCACAATGAGAAATAAGAAAAAGAACAAGCAGTGAATTTCCCTTTCAATAGATGAATTATTCTGCATTCAAAGTTCCAAAAATAATTGCACATATAGTTTACTATGATAGAATCAATATTGGAAGGAAATTACAAGAGCCCAAAGTCTATTGGCAATTTAAAGAAACATTTAAAAATGCAAAGATCTGAAAAAACTTTCTTTATTTCTCCAATATCAAAATTATGAGCACAAAGGCTCAACACCCTACACAACCAACCGTACAAAAATAAAACCCAAGACTGCCCTTACTTCCCCTATTTCTAGGAATAGCCAAAATATGCCCCCCACCATTAACTTGGAGGCCAATATATACATGCACCCAAAAAACTGTTACATTACAAAAGTAACGGTCTTGAAAACAACCGACGTCGACAACCATTTTTAGAAAAGATGTTATTATTCTCTATGTGAAAGATTCCATGCATGTCGCTAAACCACTGGTGGTGTCGGAACTCTATAGAGCTCCAATTGCATTTCCATAACTAAATTGTAGAATTCAGCGCGTTCTTCTTCTTCTTCCAAAACCTGGATTGCCCTGTTGTACTCGACATAGCTGGTTTTCTCCTTCCAGGCCAATGAGCGCAGCTAAGAGATGATGTTGAATTTCTCTTCCTCTGGCCAATTCACATTAGGTTGAAGAACACGAACAAGTTCATCTTCCCATTCCCTGACATCACCCGGAAGTACCATTTTAAGAAAACTCTGAAATCAAAAACACTGCCACCTTTCCTTACATGCAGACCTATTTAACTTCAACGGCGGAAAGTGGTCATTTATTTGCTAAGAAAAATGTGTCAAACCGTTTTACCAACTTCCTTATTAAAGAATTGTCTTTTCAAAGGATTTTTAAAGATTACGTTTAAACTTTTTGTTGTCGTCCCGAGAAATTGGAGAAGACATTCCTTAAAGGTGTCGTACACTTCATTAAATGCACTGAAACTTTGGAAATAGTATATCCCACTGAGGTCGCCCCGTCGCTATGAGCTAGAACCTTGTAACCATGGGTTGGAAGTTCTGGAGTTTCTAGAACTATCAATACCCTGACAACACAAAACATCATTTCCAAAAGCTACAAAAGATCGGATGATTTTGAAACATCAAAACTTAGCGACTTGGTTCGGGAATTTAACAAGACCACGATAGTTATAAGATTTTTCGAAGCCGCAAAATGCACAAGTTTACCATGAAAGGATGAGTTTTAAAATAACTTGTCTTGAAATAAAATTTCAGGGGGTAACAGGTTGATAATCTGGATGAGAGATTCTAGAATTGTGATTGCCTCTTCTAATTTTTCTCATTTCCTCATAACCTCAATTAACTTCTCCAACCTACATTCGGTTAAATCCTTAACCTTCCAAAAGGCATCCACAAGGTTGTTTCTAGTGAATAGAACTTTTGTATGCTCAGACTGCAACACTTGAATGTCATCTTTCAATCTGTTTAAGATAAACCTAACGACTTTTGTGTTATCAAAGTATGGAAATTCACTCCAAATGTCCAAACTTTTGTGTTTCACACCTTCAAGCCATTTCAATTCATCATCCGGCAACAAATTTCTCACATCCCTAATCTTCTCACTACTATATTCTTCTAAATTCACCATTTCTTTGATTTGCTTCATTTTTCCTTCCGTACCGAACAAGTTTTCTACTGAACACCAAATTGAGTGAGAATTCTACAAGCAACTGAAATACCTGATGAATTTGCCGCCAAAATGTTTTTACTCCTTTGAAATTTTGTTGCAAAGGCTCTCCTTCTATTTTTCTTCAATGTGCGATGACAAATGAGGTTTCCAAATACCCTTTTATAACTCGCACACCTAACCTCTTTATCGCATTAAGTGTTTTTCCCTAGGAGTTTTGGATACTCTGTTCTCTCAGACAATAAAAGAAGAATTCATCTGTGGACCTTCTACTTCTCAAATTTTTGCATAAATGACCACCGATACAATTTGTAGACTATTAGCACAAATACTGACAATTTCTAGCATTCTGATGCCAACTACCGATAGGGGGACAAAGGATTTTCTTGAAAAACTCCCCCTAGGCCAATGGCCTGAGATCAATTTCTAGAGGAATTACCAGAACCTATTTCTGGTGCGGGCTTATTTCCTTCATCAGATTCACTCTTCCTTACCCATGTTTTCTTCATCTGATCTCTTATCTCTTCCACAGTCACTTTCCCTTTTCCTTTATCATCCTTTTGTGAAATTCTACATTTTTATACTGGACCTCTTCTATCCATGTTTATGTTCCTATAGAATCTTGCAATGTGACCAAATTTGTTGCAATCGTAACACACGAGATTTCTCTGTCTAGACCACTCATTCCATTGATTTCCTCTTGATCTGCATTTATTAGCAATATGCCCAAATCTTCCATAGGTTTAGCATTTAACATTCCTTATACTGACAGATATACTTCTGCATTCAATTGACTTATGACCAAACTTGTTGCAACTGAAACACTGACCGGGAAATGATGAACTGCTTGAATTTATTTTACTTCTACACTAAGAAGCCATATGACCAAATTTATTACAAGCAAAGTAGTGACCATTAAAATTTTGAGCATTGGTTTGTCTTACCAGATACCTTCTACCTTTGTTCATCTGATTTCTTTGTCTAGAATCCTCATGTTCAGATCCAGAGCTTTCTCCCTTCTCATATGCAATACCTCGCTTGTCATTTGCATCCTTTTGTCCTTTAGTCAACTCATCAAGCTTAGCAGAACTAACCTTAAACTTTTCCTTGTATTCATTTGCAGTAGTGAGTTCATCTCTGAGAATAACTATTTGTCTTTCAATCTCTTGTTCATTATTTCTGGATTGTTGCAGTTCAATCTCCAGTTGAATGAATCCACTATTAACTCTATTGCATTCTTCAGATCTTTCTTATAAGGACCAGGCCAAATTCTACTCATTCTTCATTTTTTCTTCAATCTCCTTAGTTTTCCTCATCACCATAGATTCCATCTCAAGCTTTAGTGCAACATTGTTTCTAGCAAGCTTTTCACATTCTTCGATTATTTCTTTTTAGGTATGATTCAGGTGAACATCTTTTAGGATTTTACTTTCTTTCTGCTTCAGCTGATCACATAGTTCCTTCCTCTTTTCTCTTGACTCATTGATTTTATCCTTTAATGATTGAATAAATTTTTCAGCATCCTCAAGATTTGCTTTTAATTCCATGACTTCTGCTTTAGACTGATCAAGATCATCAAGTGCCACCAAAAGAT
Source organism: Sequoia sempervirens (assembly GCA_007258455.2). Taxonomy (NCBI): domain Eukaryota; kingdom Viridiplantae; phylum Streptophyta; class Pinopsida; order Cupressales; family Cupressaceae; genus Sequoia; species Sequoia sempervirens. Next base: position 1,165,766,559 of record VDFB02271358.1, read on the forward strand.
GCTATTGAATACTACTAGAGTCCATTGCATTCCAAGATCCACCTCAAGTTGTTAAACTTTTGCAGAGGAACCTTGCTCTGATACCAATTGTTGGACTCGAGGAACACTGAAAGGGGGAGTGAATTAGTGTTCAACAATATTTAAATTTCATTTTAGATCTTAAACCATTTACAACATTTCAACAGAAGTAAATATGCAAGCACAAGAAGGAAACAATCAAAACACCATAACACCGAGTTTTTTACATGGAAACCCTATTAGGGGAAAAACCACAGTGGAGGTTAATCCACAATTTATACTCTATTAAAAGTATGAAGAAAAAGGGAATTCACATGCATTCAGGCACACTGCCTAGAGCTCACTACTCAAAATAAGGAAGGCTCACTGCCTTACAAATTTTTGGATTACAACAAAAGGTTTAACTAAGAAAGTAGCATCTGCAAATGTCTAGTATCAGTTCCGGTGAAGCTCATAGATCAAATTTTGGACCTTCGATCTGATTCTGCACTTCGCTTTTGCTCTGCCTTAATTCGCTTCACAAAAATTATCTTTTCCACAAGCAAAATTCGCTCAACTGATCTTCTAATATTTGCACACACATCTTCTTTGCTCTTCACACCCATTCACACCCAAAAATGAATTACCCAAACTCACATATATATTCGCTATCAAGGATTTAGTCGCTTTATGTCAGCTTTAGCAAAATAAAAATATTTCTCAATAGTCAACTCAATCCTCATTAAATATTTGATGCGTACCCGCATAAGTCAGCCAAGCCATAACTGGGACCCAAAACAAAATTTCCAACACAATAAACAATTAAACAATTACTCCTTATACATCCGCAACATGCTACATTGATGAAATCGGCCACCATGAGCAAATAAACAAAAAAATCATCCTATCGGATCTCCTAACTCATACACTAATTAATGTGATAACAAAAAACTTAACAATAAGATAAAATAGATGCTCAACAACCTTCCCCGAGATCCAAAACCTAAAATGATGATCCGGTGAAGCATACAGATCGACATATTATCCGAATACCCTATTCTCCATTCTTACTTTTCGTAAAACTTTGTTCTTCACTCTGCCTACCAATAGGAACAAATTCTGATATGCGGACCAGAATAATGACTTAGGTTGCCATCAATGACAACACTAGAAGCCATATTCCAACATGTTTTAGTCTTGGGCATTGACAAAATAAAAGGAAGAGTTGGATTTAATTTTCTAATAAGAAGGATTAGGGTCCTTTTAAATCTAACATCTTCAAGGTGGAAGTGAAGAACTAATTTGGTAAAAAGATCAAGAATTTATGAACATATAATGGCATAAAATATGTAAACAAGTTGGTGTTCCTAATTAATGGTTCCTCATACTCCAATGAAATATGGTAATTGAGAGGAATACCTGTACTCTTAGGTTTTTCCAAGTGTATGTTGGAAGCAAAGAATTCTCCTTAGGTTTAATGGGCATAATAATCTACAAGAAATCACAAAACAACATACATAAATAACACCCAAGTTATTTTCATGGCTTGTAGAAACAATGGTACTACTTTTTAGGTCTATAACACACTAGAGCACCTCCCAAATGCTCTACAAACTATAAATAGATCCATATCTTCTCTCCAAAAAATAACACACTGCTCCAACAATAGTGAAACATGCTTTTAGAGGGACAATTTCATGACAAACATGCCTCAACCAAATCTTGTGTTCTTTGTACCTCAACTTTAGTAAGATCTAGCACACGCCTTGGATAAACCACATCATCTAATTTTTCAACAAACTTGTCACATTATCCTAAACATGATTCTATAGTCCTCAAAAATAAATCAACACAACAACCAAGTTGGCACCCATGAGCCTTGCAACAAGCCACCATCTACCCATCCATCAAGGAAACATCAACAATAGGTTGCATCCCATAACCATCAAAGAATAAGAAACTAATCAAGGAAATTATTCCTCTTATTTAGGAAACAATTTTACTTCCCATTAGCTTTTGATCTCTAGGACATGATTTTTATAAACTATATATACACTAGTTTGTAACATGGTTTAAAAATGATTATAATCATCAATAGGAAAAAGATAAAAATCCATACACATTTGTCAAGAGTATTAAATGTATGGAAAAAATATTAAAATAATAATGCTTTCTCTACTTAGTTTTATATCACTTTGTCGTTGTGCTTTATAAATTATATAATTTGCTTCTTCATATGTCATAACTTATCTAGTGAGTTGTCCACCAAACCATTACCCATAGGCCCTGAATCAATGGTATCAAATTTTTTCTCTACATCATGTATATCCCTTTTTCATTTAGTTAGAGTAATAGAGCCTTGGCATAGAACACCGACATCAATCAAATTACTTTTCAACCTATGTCAAGATGGCTAAATTAGCATAAGAGGATATACAAGTAATGACCAAGAGCAATACTGAAGATGCAATCATGGATTAGTGAAAATTCTTATTTAGGAATTTTATAGAGGTCCTTGAATTGGTGACTTCATTGATCCCTTCATCAAGCAAAGCCTTTTCCAATTGAGTTCACTCTAAATTTTTAGGTGAATTTGGATGTACCATTCTTCAAGTATAATATTGATGCAAATTATGTAGATAATTAGATTGACCATATTGAATCTTACTTTTATGTGAATGATTCACTAATGAGGAAAAGATAGACATTCCCCTCTTGAATGCTTCCTCACCTATCAATAATTGGGAGAAATCCCACACACTTTAGGAAGAAGAGAATTTATATGAAAAATATGAACTAATATGAGAGTAATTCCTACTTCAAGATTGAGTTTATCCTAAACATGAATATTCTAATCACTACATGTAGTGGTCATAGTTGTATTAGGGGCATAACTATTATCTCTAATATTATTTTGATTCCTTCTATAAGGTCTATTCCAAAATAAGGTCATTTGAGTTAGATTAGCATATAACTTCCTCAATTCCCATCAATCCAATCCAAACTAAAACCAATCAATATCAAAATTATGGGGGAGTCATACCATTACAAAATAAATATTGAGGGGAAGTTCAAGTAGAAAGGAAAGTAGGAATTATAAACCACGTTCAAAGAAAAAAAAACATCCAACACCAATTAGTGGTGTGATAAGCACAAGAGTTGCAGCCATTCCAATGAGGAGTCCTACAAACAAAATAAGGTGCTCACAAAGTTAGAAGTTGGAAATGTTGATTCCAAGCCCTACAAAAATATCATTGATGTAAAATCCAATATATAAGTCAACATAGAACAAGGAACAACCCTCTTACCTAAGTAATTTGAGGTAGATCAACTATTACAATTGAAAATATGGTTCAAGCTGCAACTTTTGGACTTTATCATTGATTGTGGTAGTACAAAAAATATAATCTCTTTAGAACCCATTGATAAATCAAAGGTTCCAACCATGCATAATCCATGTCCCTAAAAACTAGGGTGGCACAAATACTAATACACAAAAAGCATAAATTTAATTCTCTAATGTCACTTCCCATATTATATTCATCAATTTCAGGAAGAAATAACCTATAATGTAGTGCTAATGAATGTTTGTATAATTATCCTTTTAAATCCATACATGTGTATGTTCAACACAAATCCTTGCATCATGAATGTGATATCAAATTCTAAAAGTGAATTCATTCTCAACACTTTCTACATTGATGCCAACTTAGAATATTGTACCATATAGCTATTTATACTCAACATCAACATTTTGTATCTAACTTCCAACTAAAAACTGACCTATTACAACTAAGAAAGATCAAATCCTATAAACCATATTCATTAGGAAATATTCTCTACATGTATTAGAAGTTTTAGGAAATATTGGTTCACATAGCTAGTAAAGTGGTTCATCAAGTAACAAATAGAGATGTCAAATTCCAAAATTGAATTCATGCTTAACACTCACTACATTGATTCCAAATAATATTGTACCATATTGATATGCATACTCAATTTTATGCATCTCACCTCCACATACAAACTAACCTTACAACCAAGAAAGATTAAATATTATAAACTATGTTCATTTGGAACCCCTATTTGCATATATTATTTTTTAGGAAATGTTAGTTATCATAGCAAGTAAATTATTTCATCAAGAAAAAACTAGAATATAAGGCTTCACACCTACTTCCTAACCTTAATAAAATTGAAACCATTGCTTCATAAGGAAGGGGAACTAAAAAAGGTGGATTCATAAAATAAAGTACATATGGTAACACTCAAGTCATTCAAATGGATTGCAATAATTATGGGGATAATTCTTAGGTATATAATGCACCAAATCACCTCCAAATTTTTCTAGGGAACACAAAGATCCATATCTACTCTCCAATAAATACTTCACATGCTCTAGAAATTATACTGCACCACACTTTGCAAAATATAATTTTATAGCAAACATTCCTCAACCAAATCTTTTATGGTTCTTACCATAGTTTTAGAATGGTCCAACACACCTTCAAGAGAAACTCAAATTTCCATTCTATCATAAACTCATTACATAATTCTACAATAGGAAGAAAATGAATAGCCATACACCTTTCTCAAAGGTATGTACAATATTTGGAAATGGAGACAGTCGCCCAATATTAAGAATGCCTACAAGAAACAACAAAGAAGATCAATATGATAGAATAAAGTGTATTCTAATAAAAATGTAGATTATAATGAGACTGGGTGATTCACTTTATCCATAATAGAAGTACAGTACATTTCAAATACTCATGCCTTTAAGGATTCCATTTTGTTTTTAATATTTTGTTCATATTTTGGGTAGTATCAAAGAGTAATTAGATTTTATTATATTCAAAGTTCCCTTAGCTTACCAAAGACCCTGAGCTTTCATACATGGACACAACATTTTTATGTACAATATTATTTTATTTATAACATGGTAGAAGATGAGAGAGTATTTTTGGATAAATATGATACTTTGGAGAATTTTTGGATGCTTTGAAAAAGACATTTAGTATGGCGAAGTTTAGGCAATGTAGTAAGTCTATGGGAATCTCAACCCCTAGTAGATAGTTGATAGAGTTGGTATTCTCTTTGCTCTTGCAAGGAGTTTGATAAGTGGGAGAATGTTAGAAAAGGCGTCTCAACCTTGTATCTTTAAGTTGAGAACACTAAAAGACAATTTATGGGCTATACAAATTAGTTTCTCTAAAGAATATCAAAATAGGTTTTATCTAACTAAAGTAAGTTATAGTGATATGAAGCTATCTTTTATCTTCAATTTTTTTAAAATAGGCTCAGCTAGCTTCTTAAATTAGGAATTTAGGCACTTGACATTCGAAATGTAAGAGAATCTAAGATGCATAAGAGAGCTATAAGAGGTAGAGACATATGTTGATCAATAATGTTCAAATACCTATGGAATTTCATTATAACTAGCATAAAGTACCTTTGAAGGGTTTGAATAAGACAAATTTAAGCACCCAAGTTGGGAGGGTAACTATAATATGCTATGAAATATTCTTATGACAAGTGTAAGGAATATGCAATATTTAGCATAATGACTCTTCATGGGATTTGGGTGTTTGAAATTTACTAGGGGGCTTGGGTGCAACTTTTGGGTGGTATTAGCTCATGGTTTTGTGATTCTCGTTTGGTTGTTTCATATATTAATATTTCTATTTATTAGGTACTTGGGATGGAGTTTATGTAGTGTATTTTATATGTATTATTATGATGTTGGTATCACTTCAAATATGGGTGTTGATTCCATATCCTATGAAGGCTCTTTGCTTGGATTTTATTGTAATTGATAATAGTACTGATTAATACATTTTTCTAAGTTTAGAGGTTGAGTTTTTTCCAAAAGGGTTGTGCCTTAATACATCATTATGTTGAGGTGAACGATTTTTTTGTTTATTTCCTACAATTATTTTAGATCATATTTTCTTATCATCTCTCCTCTTGAATTAGTGTCAAATGTTTTTAAACACCTTAGCTTCCTTTTAATATAGAGGAAAATGAGACCTATAGCCATCCTAAAAGACATGGGTCAACATGAAAATAGTATGAATACATAGATTTCTTGAATTGTCCCAAATATATTAGGAAAGGGTTGAAACAAGCAAGTGTGGTACAACATAATGCATAAAATATTGTCCCCGCAATTTCTTAGCATGTTCTCAAAGGTATCATACCTCTACTCCTTGTTGCACATGCACTCTCTCCTTTTCTCCTAGTGATAACATCCCCTCTTGCACTTTTCTTATCATTGCTCTTCCTACTCACCAAAATTCTTGCCATCCTATATTTCCCTACATCTCAATACTCAACCTATTTGTACACCCTCCTAGTGAATGATGTGTATCCTTAATAATTTCTACATGTTTGCTATTTTTCTTCCTCATTGAATTATTTATCTCCCTTTCTACCCTCCTTCCACTCAACCTCACTTCTTAATGATAGCCCTTAGCACACATTATCTCTCAACCTAATCCTTCCATAAATTTAATTCCCTCCCTAATGACTCCTAATCCCTCTCAATCATTATTCTCTGCCAACTTCTTATTAATAGAACCACATATTTTCCTCCAAAAAAATTGGTTCTAGTTGATATAATATTTCATGCATTAATTGTGATTTACCTTCCTTGTCTAATACACACACTTTGTAAAACTATTTTCATTAAATTGATCCTTTATCATTTCACCAATAGGAATCAACATCTCCCCACCTATCATGTATCATACCATTAATGTTCTTCCCCCATTCTTTTTATCTATTAGAAACAACTCCTCCCCACCCATTGCATCTCCTATTCTCACCAATTATGTTATGCATGCTCTAATCAATAAAATTTATCATAATATTCCATTCTACCACTTATCCACATTTATGAATCCCATTGACCCGATTGTTTCTACATAAGGATAGATGTCTTCCCAAAGTAATTTTTATTTGTCCCCACACAAATCCCCTCAACCTAGGTATATGTGAAACCTACTAACCCCCTTCTCTTGAATTTTATTAGTGATGGGGCCCTTATTAATTCACCTCCCCCACCTTCTAAAAATTACTCAAATTCCTCATTGATAAACCATGTTATCTAGCAAACATCCTTCTAGTAAGAAACCATGAATTTGAGTTCTAAAATCATCCATGATTGGGAAAACAAGCTAGCTACTAACTTGATGAAATCATGGATAAGGAATCCATGATTGTCTATTCCAGTAGCCCAAACATAGATAAGTAAAATATGAATAAATACATAATAGGAAGCTTGAATATGGAAGATAGATACAATACCACAAATTCAAATGATTTGGTGTGACTAGTCATTATAAAATTTTAACATAAAATATGCATTCCATTAATACATGCCTTAACTTGTCAAAAAATTTCATTATATTCATACACTCATAGGGATATTTTCATTACAACAATAGAGAACCCTAAATATTATTTTTATAGATCTATCTCCTTTTATGATCTCTATCCTTATTGAAGAACTATATTATCAGTTTATATGGATATCTTAAAATGATAAGATAGCACAAATCAAATGCTCGTGATCCTTCAATCAAAGCCCATATTAGGACCAATTAGAATTATGTTGGTCAATGATTTATATTTAAATTTTAGTTTGAAACCCAAAATGGTCCCTTAATATATTACATCATACTTATTAAGAGGACCCATAGAATGGATGACATGTGAAGTAAGATTTATGGTGTGAAATTAAATTTGGTTCAATACATAATATCTTTGGGACCAATATGCTCAAATATATCTTCAAAAACTACCACAAAGTTGTAACTCTTACATTGAGAGATCTTGATCTCACAATTGAGAGGAATTAGTGTGTTAGCTAGGCAAGAATTACCTTTGCACTTGAGAACTATTTTTTGCAATGAGAATCTAAAAACTAGAAAATAACTTGAAAAATAATAACTTTCGAATATAAAATAAAACATGAAATAAATTATTTTTGGATTATGTAAGATTTCTTGACCCCTAATGTTGGAAACACAAGGGCAAATGACTGAGAGGGGGGTTGAATAAGTTGTCTCATAAATTTAAACTTATCAAACTTATTAACCTCATTCTTAGATCTGATAAATAACCATGAAAGCATAAACCATCAACACATTATAAATACACATAACACCAATATTTTTTACGTGGAAACCCTGTTAAGGGAAAAACCATAGTGGAGGTTAGTCCACAAGATTATACCCTGTTAAAAGTATAAAGAAAAATAAATGGGGAATGCGCATGCATTCAAGCGCACTGCCTAGAGCTCACTACTCAAATAAAACAAGGCTTACTGCCCAAAATAAGACACATTATCTTACATAAATATTTGGATTACATCCACAGGACTTTGAACTGAGAAAATAACATTTGCTAATGCCTGATTATAGTTTCAATTAAGCACATGAACACTTCTTCACACTCTGCTTCTGCCTTCGAATGATTAGGACATTATTCACACATCTCACACATGCATCTACCTTCAAATGGAATAAACAATCACTTATATATATCCACAACAAAATATTACATCGCTACATGTCAGCTTCAACAAAATAATAAAACATATGCAAACTGTCAGCTAAAAACAATAAATAATTTTCAATGCGAATCGACCAATGTTGACCACAACATAATTAAGACCCAAAACAAAATACTCAAACACAAAAAAACTTCAAACAATTATTCCTCGAAGATCCACAACACACTACAACACCATGTCGGCCAAGAACATGAAAAACATCAACACGCAAGAGAAAATCTCTAATCGCGAGCACAACGATTAATGTGGACGTGCAACATAGATAGATAACAATCTAGAGACATCCAAAAACATCATGAATCACTAGAGAAGCATCCACAACAACTGAACTTACTAGAATCACATCATCTTCATTCAGGAACACCAACTGAAGCAACAGAATGACTGTCAGAACATAGCTGCTCATAACTCGATCAAATCTTCATGTGGATCTCTAAAACTTAACGTGGATAAACTAGATATACTCAAAAAAAAACCCTTTAACCCACAACCTCTGATCATCAACGTATTGAGCTAACCAACAGAATGAACTACACTTCACCACTGACAACCTGCAAATTATTTCATTACAATTTTCTCAATATCCTCGACATATACAACTTCTAAGACATTAATGCCAATAGTGTTGACATCAATGACAACCACATATCAGCAACACAACCACAACATCCAAAAATCTCCCCATTGGAATTGATGGCAACACATGATGTGAAAAACACCATCAACGCAACTATCTTTAGCACTTACTCCCCCTTAGGTTCTGACTCTTTTCTCCTCAACTCTTTCATACGACTCTTCTCCCCACATGACTCTTCTCCCTAGATAATTCATAGTTTTTCACATGACTCTTCTCCCCCTTTGACATCAATGACAAATATCTCTTTTCTCCACACAAGCTTTGAACCACATATCTGAACATCTGACTACTCCCCCTGAGTACCATCCACCACAACATCAATCCAGATCAAGATATGACTATGAAATGCATGGATTGATGCAATTCAATGCATTTTAGTTCTGATTAGGAGGGGTAATCACCCCTAGCTTCCCTCTGGGATACTCAAAAGTATCCTTAGGCAATGATTTGGTAAAGATATCTATAATTTGTTCCTTAGTAGGCACATACTCCAATCTGACTTCCTTTTCACTCACCTTCTCTCTCAAAAAGTGAAACTTGATAGATATATGCTTGGTCTTTGAATGCAACACTAGATTCTTAGAAATGTTAATTGCACTTTAATTATCACAAAATATAGCAATAGGTTCATCATACATAGCTTTGATATCTTTCAACATTTGCTTCATTCACAATACTTGAGTACAATTATTAGCAGCAACAATGTATTTTTCCTCTACAGTAGATAAAGAAAAGGCATTTTGCTTCTTACTTAACCATGAAATCAGCTTCTTACCCAAGAAAAATGCACCACCACTAGTACTATTAATGTCATTCACATCACCTGCCCAATCAACATCAATAAAAGCACTCAAAGTAAGATCATCATCTTTAGGATACCACAACCCAAAATCAACTGTCCCCTTCAAGTATTTGAAAATCCTCTTCACAGCAGTCACATGAGATTCCTTAGGATCATCTTGAAATATTGCAACAATGCATACAACATTCATGATATCAGGTCTAGTTTGAGTCAAATAAAGCAATCCACCAATCATCGATTTGTATCTGTTGTCACCTAGAAATGCACCCTATGCAAAGTTATAAAAACTGAGCTTTCTAAAGAAACATGGGATCATTTCAAGGTTGTGGGTCACCTAAAATTGAAATGAACCTCTGGAGAAGGTCGGCTTCCTTTGTGCTATCACCTAAACTACTAAAATTTATGAGGGAAAGGGAGAAAGAGTGCATGAAAATAAAACTGAATCCTATGGTGATGCACAAAATTTAATAAGAAGGCATATAACAGTTTAAACACACAGTTTCAATCAATGACAAAAGCTTTGTCATACACAAGTCAATCACATACGTTTTCTGCATAAACATTTCATGAAAAGGTTCATATGGCTACACCCCTAGAAGGAAGAAACAACTTCACAACTAGAGAATACTGCACTATAACACATCTCACAACCTGCAAAAATACATATTGCTCTATAGAAAGGTGCTGAAATAAGACATAACCACAAGGAATCATACATTTTCACAATTAGTTTCATCAATTATACGAATGCACACAATTTTAATAGAGAGATTGAAAAGGTAAAGTACTTATACTCATTGATTTCAATGGTGAACACTGATATACATGTCTGTCATGAGCTACAAAACATAGCCTCTCTTCTGCAAAGAACTCTACAGGTTATAGAAAAGCAGAAAAAATACCAAGTCCGAACTATCTACAAAAAGGCAAAAAATGCCCTATATACAAAAGAGTGTCGGCCCCTTAGGGCTTACGAAAAAATCTCCCTTCGAGATAAATCTCCCTCAGATCTTTTGATGAAATTAATGCTGCATCCTCGTGGCCATGTCGGTGTGGAGTCACTCTAGGAATGGCCTCCTTGATCTTTTGCAACTACCATATTCACCTTTGGTCTTCATGTCCCTTGTCTTCTAATCTCCTTTAGTCGAGCTGCTTTGAATGCCTCCGAGCCCAAGGCAGAGCCACATCATGTTCCCCCTGTTGATCCTTCTCTAATTGGTCAAACTGCCATGGTCTGCCTGTAGCTCCCTCTGATTCTTTGGGCGTACTCCACGTAGATTCTTTGGGCGGTCAAAAGCTCTTCCTATAGAATCGCATGTCGGCGAGACACTAATTGTGTCTCCTCGATGCGATTATACCCTCCTACAACCACCAGAAAAACATGTGACAGTCGGTGAGACCTCCTAGCGAGCCGCAGAAGTCATATTGATACCACCAAAACCCATCAGCAAGACAATCGACATCAGTCAGAAGTCATAGCGAGCTCCTTCAGTTGGCAGGACATCGTGTGTCAGCGAGAGCTCATGCCGAAGGCAATATACTATCGGCAAGCCCATTTCATGGTCGGGGATACCTCCCTTGGTCGAGGAGACCTTCTATCAAGCCCCTCTACTCTTGGCTAGCTCATCTCATATCGAGGAGACCTCTCGTCGAGCTCCCTCTTGTCTCCCCACTGACATCTCTTTTCATCGAGACCACTCGTTTGTCCCCAGGACTTCATATCGAAGGAAAAACCTTATGCCGACTGTGAAACCCCCTTTGGTGAGACTTCGTTAGTTCGCTGAGACCTCCTGCCGAAAGCAAACCATCTCCCTTGGTGCCAACTTGGTGAATGACTGTTGGTGTGACTCTCGCCGGTCAGGGAGACCTCACAGCGGGCGACAAGACCCTATGGAAAAAGTATTCCGCTTTGGCAAGACCCTTTGGTAGTCGGCCAGACCCTTTGGCGAAGACATAACCTTATGCTGAGAGCTCCCCAATGAACAACTGTCAGCATCAGCCCTTTTCAAGTGGAGAGATACATGAAGACTCTTGGTGACCCGAAAGTCTTGGCGACTGGTCTATTCAACCACATAGGACACACTGCTAGTCGGCAAGACAACAGGAAGGTCTTGCCGACTTCCTTCTCTAGTGATTTTTGTGCCAAAATGATTGAGGCAGACTCTTCGAATGAGCTCCTTGTCAAATGTCATCAGACACATGACCTAACCCTTGATACAAAAATTATCAATTGGCCCTTATGAACATCTGAAACATAATTAATCCTGATAGCAATATCCAATTAATCCTGCCCGATTGAGCCCATAGGTGAAAATTGAGCAACATTTCTGGCGACCTTTGCTGGATGTTTGCCTGCTCAACATGGAAACCAGTAGCCAAAACTTGTCCATTAGGCATGGAGTCATTAGGAAGCTCAGAAAAAGACCCAGGGCAACCCTGGACATGGCTGCACCTCGCTTGAGGCTCGCAGAACACAACAAGGTTGCCAAAAGGACAAAAAGGAGAAACTAAAAAGAAGCATATACCGTGCTGAAACAACACTTAGGGAAACATAAAACCTAACCTAGTATGTACAAAGGAGGAACTCGTCAGACTTGAAAACAGGGTTTGAGGTGTATCCCATTGATTGGGATAGGAAACACTTCACCTTCGGTTGTGGCCAGTTGATAAGCATTGTGTTCTTTGCAGTCTCTGATGATAAATGGACGAGTCCACATGTCAAACTTTGTGTGATTGCCCAGCCTGCTTTTTAGAACATCCCATTTGAGAACAATATCACCTTCTTTAAAGATTTTGGCTATAGCTTTCTTGTCAAATTTTCTTTTTTTTTGGCGTTGATGATACGCCATAGCTTTCATTGCTTTGTCCCTTGATTCTTCGAGCTCCATGAGCTTTGCATATCTCACAAACATTGGGTCATGTTCCTCAAACATCTCCAACTGGTGAACAATGTCTAGAGTTGGAAGCTCCACAGACAAAGGCAATCTTGCCTCTTTGCCATAAACTAACGTGTATGGTGAATTACCAATAGACCTCTTAGGAGTCACTATGCCTGCCCAAAGTGCATACTTTAGATTTACGTGCTAGGTCCTTTGATTATCCTCCATGGTTCTTTTAATAATCCTGATGAGATTTTTGTTTGTGCTTTCGGCTAAACCATTACCCTGAGGGTAGTAATTTGAGGATGTATTCAAATGAATGCCATGTTTAACAGCCCAATCAGTTACTCTTAAACCCGTGAATGCAAGAGCATTATCAGATATAATAGAGTCAGGAACCCAAAATCTGGTTACTATGTCATCATAGAAATTCAATATAGAAGATTAATTTGCCTCTTTTAATGCAACCGCCTCTGTCCACCATGTAAAATAGTCAGTGGCTGTAAGTACCCACTTGTGACCAGCACTAGAAGGTGGATTTATTGGCCCAATGAAGTCAATTCCCCATCTCATGAAGGGTTGTTGTACCTGAATTGGATGTAGAGGCATATCAGGCAGCTTTTCTTTTCCTACAAAAAGAGCACACTTCACACATTTCTTTGACCATGCATATGTATCTTTAAATAAGTTGGGCCAGTAGTAACCAGCTCTCATTATCTTCCATGCAATAGTTCATGGAGCAAAGTGACCTCCTGCAGCTCCATCATGAAACTCATGAAGTACCTTCTCAATCTGATCACTGTGAATACATCTTAATAGAACACCACTCAAATCTTTTCTAAAAAGAACATTGTTCACTAGCACATATGGTATGGACTGCAGTCTGAAGTATCTTGGTTTAGGTCTGTCTAAACCTGGTGGACACTCACCAATTTGTAAAAAATGGGTCATGTCTTGAACCCAATTAGTTGTTATCACAAGCACATCATCTTGAGCATTCTGAGACTCATTTGTATTAGCAAAAATAGTATCCTTTTCTAACTCATTTTCACTACTTGACCATGTAGCAAGCTATTCATAGAGACCTTTACCTCTAACCAATTTGGTAATCTTGATATCCACATCATATTCCATAACCTTAGTGATCCACCCTGCTCTGTTTTCATTCAGATCTTTGCTCAACAGAAATTCCTTGACACTTGGGTGTGCAACCATGGCATGAATTTTATTATTAGAGATTAAAGCCTTGAATTTTTTAAGGCTTCTTATGATAGTGAGAACATGCTTCTCTACAAAGGAATATTTCTGTTCATAATCAGCCAAACATTGACTAAAAAAGGCTATTGGTTGCTCTAATTTTCCTTCATTTTTTTGCACAAACATTGCAGAAATGTTACTTGTGCTACCATAAGCATACAAAATAAAATATTTAAAAAAATTGGGATTTACCAGCGTAGGAGCTGCTGCTAAGGCCTCCTTAATTGTCTCAAAATTGTTCTTGGCATCTTTTGTCCAACTGAAAACTGCATTTTTCTTTAACATAGTTGTTAAAGGCTATAGCAGGTTTGCAACATTAGGGATGAACCTTCTGAGAAAGTTGATTTGGCCCAAAAATCTCTGTAGACCCTTCTTGTGATTGGGTAATGGCAACTCAAGTATAGCTTTGACACTTTCAGGATCAATAGTAATTCCATCTTTTGACACTATGTGACCTAACAGCTTACCTTCATGCACTGCAAAAATACTCTTCGTCGGATTGAGAGATATTCCATACTCTCTAAATTTTTCAAAAACTTGCTTGAGATGTGAAAAATGTTCATTTGCATTTTTTGAATATACAGTTATGTCATCTAGATAAACTAGTAGACATTTCTGAATTAAATTCTAAAATGCCATATCCATGGCACGCTGAAAGGTGGCACCAGCATTTGATAAACCAAAAGGCATTCTTTTGTAGGCCATGGTGCCCCACTTAGCTGTAAAAGCAATTTTGAACTAATCCTCCTCTTTAACCAGCACCTGATTATAACCAAAATATCCATCCAGCAGAGAAAACCTTTCTGATCCAACAACAGCTTGAAGAATTTGTTCCATAGATGGCAAGGGATAATGATCTTTCAGAGATGCTTTGTTAAGGTCTCTAAAGTCTACACAAAGTCTCATTTCACCATTTTTCTTCCTAACCGGCACAAGGTTAGAAACCCATGAAGTGTGTTTAATAGGAAAGATGATACCCCCCTCGACTAGTTTGGTCAGCTCATTAATCATTAAAGGCTCAAGCATAGGATTCAAGGGCCTTTGTTTCAGCCTTACTGGCTTAGCATTAGGTTCTAACTCAATTGTTTGCTGAGAAATATGGAGATCAAACCCTTTCAAATCTAAGTATTCCCAAGAAAACACATCATAAAATTCTTGGCATAAGGCAATAAAAGATTGTTTATCTCCATGTGAAAAAAATTTCCTATCTTAAGGAGTTTACCTTTGAAAATCTCTAGTTCATCATAATGTTCTTCTTTGATTTGCAAGCCAGCTTTACCCTTTTTAAGCTAATTGTCAATACTGAAAATTGACTCTAAGGTAACAAGACCTTTGGGTAACTTATTTGTCCTCAGCTGTATGACTTGATCATCATACTGTTGCTTAAGTTTTGCTTGATTAACCATGGAGAACTGATCTTCTTCGAGCAAAAAAGAAAGAATTTGTTCATCGCTATCAAAGACCTACCAGTGAATGTTGTTATCAGGAATTGATGGCCTGACTACAACCTTCACATACTGCTATACTTTCTCTTTTCTAATGTCACCTAGAATATCAAACTGTGCTCCAATGGCTACAAGCCTATCAGCATGTTTGTTCTGATTCCTTGGAATAGATACTAAGTTAAAGGCATCAAACTCCTCAATCATATTGCACACTCTGTTTCTATAAGACTTTAGTGTGTCATTTTTAGCAACATTCAGGCCTCTTATTTGATTAACAATTAGCTCACTGTCCCCATAAACTTTCAAGCAGGTTATTCTTCTCTTCCTTGCCCATTCAAGACCTTGAACAAGGCCCTCATACTCAACAGTGTTATTAGAGCACGCAAAAGCAAAACAGAATGCAGAATAATACTTATCACCCTGCGGAGATACAAGCATTGCACCTCCTCTAGCGCCATTTTTGCTTCTAGAACCATCAAAATGCATCTCCCATAATTCATTCTGCTGCTCAAACTGACTTTTTGCACTTTTTTCAAGATTTGGCATTTTTGCCCCAGCTTCATGCAATACATAATTGCCCAGACCAACATCCTAAATAAGCTCATTTGGATTATCAACCACGTTCTTAGCTGCCCATTCATTCAAGAGTACCTCAGGTACACTCACAGCTTGTAACTCTTGTGTTGCAGCAAGTTCAGTATCCTCTAAAACAATAGAATTAACATTTATAGCAAATGGCACATAAGGTTCGATGTGATCCTTGGCAAGGGACTCAGAAGTTATAGTTACCTTAGTACCATACCTAGTCCTAAAAAGCATTTGGGACCAATCTGAAGATAAATACCCTCCAATTTTAGCTGTCAAGTCTCTAGATAGGCATAAAGAAAAAAATAGAGGCAAATCTATGACAAACACATCTTGCGGGATTGAAAAATTAGGACAGGCATGTAGTGTGAGATTCAGATTTTTAATAACACCTATAGTGTTTACTGTTGTCCCATCCAATTGAAGTACTCCCTTTTCTAATGGTTGGTATTGTAAACCTATCTGGTCTGCAATCTTTTTTGGCATTACCAAACTGCTAGCCCCACTATCAACCATGCAATTGTGCACCAATTTATTCCCCACTATTAACGAAACATAGAAAGGAGGGGGTTTGACACCATTACTTTGTTGTGTGGTAGTATCCAAAAGTGCATTGGTTAAAAATGACTTTGTTTGGCCTAAAGAGACTTCATTTGGAAAATTTGAACTAACTGGATTTGATAAAGCTGACTGTAACAAATTTATTTGACCAGGGATTGCTAAAGAATCCCACATTGAAATTGAAACATTCATTTTTTTCATACTTTCAACAATGTTGAAAGGTGCAGATATATTTACCTTTGGCTGCGTCTTTACAACAACATGGTCAGGTTGCACTTGACTTGCGGATGAAGCATGTAAAGGCTACTCCTTACTAGTGTCATGACCTCGCTAAAAAATGCGTGGTACTTGCCAATTTGATGGACCAACAACTCCCTTATCTTTATTTGTTGCTTGTTCTATCTCAAAAGCCCTCTTCTTGGCTCTAGTATTAGCAGCAATAGATGTGTCATCCTAGTTCACTCCACAAAATTCTTCTCTCTGCCAATTCAGGAGAGTTGAATCATCTGTAGGTTGATCCTACTGTTGTGAATACCCCTCTTTAGGAAAATCTTGCGCACCTAGAACATTTTGCACCATAAGAGCTTGGTTGATCACACCATTAGAGCACATAGCTTCATTATGTGGCTGATTACACAAATAACACCATTCATAATCCGCAGCCAAATTGTTTTGAACAGGAACAAGCTCTTTAACAACACTAATTGGACCTGGATTATAGGCCTGAAAAGGTCTTGTAGCAATATTTTGTCTTGGGCTTTCATAATTACCTTGGTAAGCTTGTCTATTACCTTAATATGCTTGTTGCTGACCTGAATTCTGCTGTTGATAAGGCCTGCTATATGATTGATGCTTCTCCAAGCTCACAAGCTTATTACCAAAAGTCTGCAATAGACTTTTGATTTCCTGTAACTCATTTGGGGAACTTGAGACAGCAGCTTCTTGTGTTACAGCAGCTGGAATAGGTGGAAAAGGTGCAAAAGATGGTATCTGCAAAGGGATATTTGCATGAATCTATGGAATATAGGCATTGGCGGCCTGGGAGCAAGTTTACTAGCTTGTATTAGGCTATTTTCAGCTCTAATTGCTATTTCGAATGTGCCTGGTAGAGAAACACCCCCCATTGATTGTATCATAACAGCTATATCGTTGTTAAGAGCCTTCAGGAAGTACAAAAATGTATATTCTGGAGGTGGTCTTACCAATGCAGGGATTCTATCCAAGGTTCTTTGAAATCAAAAATTAAAATCTATCATTTGCTCTTGAGGAGCTCTCTTAAGTGTAGTCAATTGTTCCAACAAGGACAAATTGTCATACTTGTCAGACTTGTCTTGAAACTGCCTGTGCAGCTTGTCACCCAACTCATCCTAGGTGGCAACTGAACCTACAGTAAGACTCATGAACCATTGTAATGCCCTTCCTTTGAATGATGCTACAAGTAATCTTATAGCCACATCTTCTTGTATGATATGGTGAACCCCACATAAGGAAGCAACATCACGTATATGTTCAATAGGAGTAGTTTGATCTTCCCCACTAAAAATCGACAAACTTTTCAGAGCTGCCATTGGGATGTCATTGTGTTGTAACAAATTTAATGGGCTACCTCCATCGAATGGCACAAAAGGCTGATTTCTAGGAGCAGCCATTGGAGGTGGGTTTACTTGCAAGCTAGGTGAATTAGAGAATGGAACAACAGTATGAGGTCTCAAAGATGGAGAAGTAGATTTAGCTCTTCTAGGATAAGCATATTTTGTCCTAGACCTTTCTGTTGCTCTGCCTTGTCTTCTTGGTGGTGACAGCTGCAAATATTCAAAAGGAAAAAGACTGCTCCTTGTCTGAACTCTTCTCATAAACTATAACAGCATTGATTCTGAAGTTCTTCCTCTTTATGGAGTCACCAAGTATGCCAGAATGACTTCTGTAAAGTCTGAAACTTGCTGGTTGCATACCAAACCAACAATATCACGTGGAAAAAGTCCCACCAGGCATGCCAAAACTGTTGTCACCTAGAAATGCACCCTATGCAAAGTTATAAAAACTGAGCTTTCTAGAGAAACATGGGATCATTTCAAGGCTATGGGTCACCTAAAGTTGAAATGAACCTCCGGAGAAGGGCGGCTTCCTTTGTGCTATCACCTAAACTACTAAAATTTATGAGGGAAAGGGAGAAAGAGTGCATGAAAATAAAACTGAATCCTATGGTGATGCACCAAATTTAATAAGAAGGCATATAACACAGTTTAAACACACAGTTTCAATCAATGACAAAAGCTTTGTCATACACAAGTCAATCACATACATTTTCTGCATAAACATTTCATGAAAAGGTTCATATGGCTACACCCCTAGAAGGAAGAAACAACTTCACAACTAGAGACTACTGCACAATAACACATCTCACAACTTGCAAAAATACATATTGCTCTATAGAAAGGTGCTGAAATAAGACATAACCACAAGGAATCATACAGTTTCACAAGTAGTTTCATCAATTATACGAATGCACATAATTTTAATAGAGAGATTGAAAAGGTAAAGTACTTATACTCATTGATTTCAATGGTGAACACTGATATACATGTCTCTCATGAGCTACAAAACATAGCCTCTCTTCTGCAAAAAACTGTACAGGTTACAAAAAGGCAGAAAAAGTACCAAGTCCAAACTATCTACAAAAAGGAAAAAAATGCCCTATATACAAAAAGAGTGTCGGCCCCATAGGGCTTACGAAAAAAATCTCCCTTCGAGATAAATCTCCCTCAGATATTTTGATGAAATCAATGTTGCATCCCCGTGGCCATGTCGGTGTGGAGTCACTCCAGGAATGGCCTCCCTGATCTTTTGCAACTACCGAATTCACTTCTAGTCTTCATGTTCCTCGTCTTCTAATCTCCTTTAGTCGAGCTACTTTGAATGCCTCTGAGCCCAGGGCAGAGCCATGTCATGTTCCCCATGTTGATCCTTCTCTAACTAGTCAAACTGCCACGGTCCACCTGTAACTCCCTCCGATTCTTTGGGCGCACTCCACGTAGATTCTTTGGGCGGTCAAAAGCTCTTCTTGTAGAATCGCATGTTGGTGAGACACTAATTGTGTCTCCTCGATGCAATTATACCCTCCTGCAACCACCAGCAAAACATGTGACAGTCAGTGAGACCTCCCAGCGAGCCACAAAAGTCATATTCATACCACCAAAACCCATCGACAAGACAATCGGCATCAGTCAGAAGTCATAGTGAGCTCCTTCAGTCGGCAAGACATCGTGTGTCGACGAGAGCTCATGCCAAAGGCAATATACTATCGACGAGCCCATTTGATGGTCGGGAAGACCTTCTATCGAGCCCCTCTGCTCTCGGTGAGCTCATCTCATATTGGGGAGACCTCCTTTGGTCGGGGAGACCTCTCACCGAGCTCCCTCTTGTCTCCCCGCTGACATCTCTTTTCGCCGAGACCACTCGTTTGTCATCGGGACTTCATACCGAAGGAAAAACCTTATGCCGACGATGAAACCCCCTTCGGCAAGACTCTGTTAGTTCGCCGAGACCTCCTACCGAAAGCAAACCGTCTCCCCTGGTGCCAACTTGGTGAATGACTGTCAGTGTGACTCCTGCCGGTCGGGAAGACCTCACAACGAGCAACAAGACCCTATGGTGAAAGCATTCCGCTTCGGCAAGACCCTTTGGTAGTCAGCCAGACCCTTTGGCGAAGACATAACCTTATGTTGAGAGCTCCTCAATGAACAACTGTCGGCATGAGCCCTTTTTAAGCAAAGAGATACATGAAGACTCTTGGCAACCTGAAAGTCTTGGCGACTGGTCTATTCAACCACATAGGACGCACTGCTAGTCGGCAAGACAACAGGAAGGTCTTACCGACTTCCTTCTCTAGTGATTTTTTTTCCAAAATGATTGAGGCAGACTCTTCGAATGAGCTCCTTGTCAAATGTCATCAAATGCATGACCTAACCCTCGATACAAAAATTATCAATCGGCCCTTATGAACATTTGAAACACAATTAATCCTGCCCGATTGAGCCCATAGGTGAAAATTGAGCAACAGTATCTAGTCTGATTTTCTTTTGGAGAATCATCATCTTGTGTCAACTTGCATCTGATCACCATAGGTGTACCAACTGGCTTTGAATGTTCCATACCAAACTTCTTTAGCAATTCTTTCACATACTTGGACTGATATAAAAATATCCCTTTATCTAGCTGAGTAATTTGCAATCCCAAAAATAATTTCATCTCTCCAATCATAGACATCTCAAACTCATTATGCATCTCATCGGAAAACTTCATGCACAAACTATCATCTCCTCCAAAAATGATATCATTAACAAAGACTTCAACAATCAAATCTTTATCATCATCAATCTTGAAATACAGATTACTATCAACAATACCTTTATTAAATCCAAGCTTCAACAAATACTTTTCCAATCTGGCATACCATGCTATTGGGGCTTGCTTAAGTCCATACAATGCTTTCTTCAACCAGCAGACTATATCTCCCTGATCAGTCAATTGAAATCCATCAGGTTTCTCAACATACACTTCTTCTTCCAATTCACCATTTAGAAATGATGACTTGACATCCATCTGATAAACCTTGTAGTTTTTGTAGGCAACATAAGCAAGAAATAGTCTAACAGCTTCAATCCTAGCAATAGGGGAAAAATTTTCTTCATATTCAATTCCTTCCATCTGAGAATATCCTTTGCACGCAAGTCTTGCTTTGTTTCTAACAACTTCACCTTGCTCATTCAGCTTGTTTCTAAGGACCCATTTAGTTCCAATTACATTGTTGTCCTTAGGTCTAGGAAAAAGAATCCATGTATTATTCTTCTCAATTTTTTGTAGTTCTTCTTTCATTGCTTCCACCCAATGTTCATCTTTGAATGCTTCATTGACACTATTTGGCTCAGTCTTTGAAATCAAACAGTATTCTTCTGCAATTTTTCTCCTAGTCTAAACACCTTTGTTCTTATCACCTATAATCTGATCTTCTGAATGATTTAGTCTTACATAGCTTGGAGTCTTAGGATTTTCTTGAACTTTTGGCTCTTGTGATCTCTCTTTTGCACTTTCACTAGTTCCTTCCTCTTGATTTTCTTGATTCACCGAAATGATCTAAACTTGATTTTGAGTCTAAACTTTCTTTCCTGTGACTAAACTATTACTCTGATCATTTGAATCATATCCATAGGTTCTGGATGGTCTAGCTATGTCTTCATCAACCTTGACATTTTCACTTTCAACTACTTTACTCAATCTCTTATTGTAGCACCGGTAGGCCTTACTCTTAGTAGAATAACCAAGAAAGATTCCTTCGTCACTCCTAGCATCAAACTTTCCTATATCTTCATCTCTTCTGATAAAGCATTTACTCCCAAATATTTTGAAATATCTAACAGTAAGCTTATGACCAGACCATAGCTCAAAAGGGGTCTTACCAGTATCACCTTTGACTTATACTCGATTGAGGGTGTAAACAGCAATAATCATAGGGTCTCTCCAATAGATATGAGGAATGTTTTTTTCCAGCATCATAGTCCTAGCAACATCTTAAATTGTCTTGTTCTTCCTTTCCACAACTCCATTTTGCTAAGGGGTTCGCCGGGCAGATAATTGTCTCTTTGTCCCATGCTCTTCATAAAAAGAATTAAACTCATGGGAAGTGAATTCACCACCTCTATCTGATCTCAAACATTTAATCTTCATACCTGTCTTTGGCTCAACCATAGCCTTAAAAATATTGAATTTATCCAGAGCTTCAGATTTTTCCCTTAAGAAAGTAACCCACATCAATCTAGAGTAATCATCAATAAGTAACATGAAGTACATGTCTCCTTGTAAACTTCTGACTCTAGAAGGACCACACAAATCATTATGAACAAGCTCCAACACTTTATTTGAACAATGATGTTTGCTCCGAAATGAAATTCTAGTTTGCTTCCCTAACTGGCATTCCTTGCATATAGTAATAGTAGGCTTTACCAACTTAGGAAGATCTCTCACTGCCTGAGTAGAACTTATCTTGATAATATTGTCAAAGTTTACATGACACATTCTCCTATGCCACAACCAAATTTCATCAATTTGAGCAATCAAACAACTTTTACCAGTAGCATTCAGGTGAAAGATGTTACCTTTTGTTTTTGTACCTGAAGCAATCACATTTCTGAAAATCCCCAATATTCTACACTTTCCATTCTTGAATTGAATATTGTATCCCTTGTCAACCATTTTTCCAACACTTAAGAGATTGTGCTTCAAACCTTCCACCTATAGAACATCATCAGTATTATTCTTACCATCAAGAGAAATGAATCCCCTGCCATGGATTACACCAGCTTTGTCATCACCAAACCTTACAACATCACCATCATACTTTTCCAAGCTCACAAATTTTCTTTTATCACCTGTCATGTGATGAGAGCATCCACTGTCAATCACCCATTCATATTTTTCTTCAACTCTAGCCACTAGAGCTTTCTCCACATTTGAGCAACTATCAGATTCAGTAGGTAAAGGATCATTTTCCTTGATAGCAATAAATACCCATTCATCTTCACTTGCATTCCATTTATTAGATTCATCACCTGCCACACCTTCATCAGCAGCATAATAACACTTTCATTGGAATCTAGGCTAATTAGGTCTTGGCTTAGGAACTCTTAATGGACACCTTGATGCAAAATGGCTTATCTTATTGCAAGAAAAACATTTAATAGGTAACTTTCCTTTATACTTACCTTCTCCATTGGCTTCCCTTTTGACAATAAGTGCTTCAAGCTCGTTTAGTTTTCTCTCCTCTTCTTCAATCTCTCTCATTTCTTCCTCATACTTGAATATTTTTCTAGAAGAACTTTCTCCTGGATCATATCTTTGTTTATCCTTTCTAGAGGTAGTAGCTTTCAATGTAGTTTCTTTCTTAGGAAGAGCATCACCAAACTCACTTAACTCAAAAGTTGTAAGCTTACCAATCAACATGTCTCTGCTTACATTTTTCACAGTCTGGATCTCCTCAATAGTAGTAGCTTTGGCTTTGTATGTAGCAGGAAAGGATCTAAGCACTTTGGCAAGAATTTCTTATTCATCAAATGTTCCACTAGCACATCTGATACTACACACAAGTTCATTCATTCTCTACATGAAAGAAGTAATGTTCTCATCATCACCCATTCTCAACATTTCATATTTCCCTTTTAGGCTTTGCAACTTAGCAATCTTCACATGAGTATCACCTTCATACAAAGTTTCCAACTTTTTCCAAATCTCTTAAGTAGTCTTCAAATCCATAACATTTGTCATCTCAGAATCAGTCAAAGCACTTAACAATGCTTCCTTAGCCCTAATATTATATTCAACATCCTTAATCTCAGCAGCAATAGAAGGACCATTCTATGGGATAACAAACCTATTCCTTGTAATATTCCAAAAGGGTTCACCAATGCATCTCAAATGACACTCCATTCGAGCCTTCCATAAAGAATAATTTGTTCCATCAAATCTTGGACTATCCTTCTTGTATGTCACCATCCCAAATCACCACAAGCTATCAAAATTCTTTCGAGGAACCTGCTCTGATACCAATTGTTGGCAACATAAGGGAAAACAACTGAGAGGGGGGGTGAATCAGTCATCTTAGAATTTTAAACTTATCAAATTTATTAACCTTATTCTTAGATCTGATAAATAACCATGAAAGCATAAACCATCAACACATCATAAATACACATAACACCAAGATTTTTTATGTGGAAACCCTATTAAGGGAAAAACCACAATGGAGGTTAGTCCACAAAATTATACCTTGTTAAAAGTATAAAGAAAAATAAATGGGGAATGCACATGCACTCAGGTGCACTACCTAGAGCTAACTACTCAAATACAACAAGGCTTATTTCCCAAAAGAAGACACGCTGTCTTACAGAAAGATTCACATTACATCCATAGGATTTTGAATTGAGAAAATAGCATATGTTAATGCCTAATTACAGTTTCGGTTAAGCACATGAACACTTCTTCACACTCTGCTCACTCTTCTTCACACTATGCTTCTACCTTTGAATGATTAGGACATTATTTGCACATCTCACACATGCATCGACCTTAAAATGGAATAAACAATCGCTTATATATATCCACAACAAAATATTACATCGCTACATGTCGACTTCAACAAAATAATAAAACATATGCAAACTGTCAACCGAAAACAATAAATAATTTTCAATGCGAATTGACCAATGTCGGCCACAACATAATAAAGACCCAAAACAAAATACTCAAACACAAAAACAATTATTCCTCGAAGATCCACAACATGCTACAACACCCTGTCGGCCAAGAACATGAAAAACATGAACACGCAAGAGAAAATATCTAATTGTGAGCACAACGGTTAATGCGAACGTGCAACACAGATAGAGAACGATCTAGAAACATCCAAAAACATCATGAATCACTAGAGAAGCATCTGCAACAACTGAACTTACTAGAATCACATCATCTTCATTTAGGAACACCAACTGAAGCAACAGAATGATTGTCATAACACAACTGCTCATAACTCAATCAAATCTTCATATGGATCTCTGAAAATTAACGTGGATAAACTAGATATACTTGAAACAAACCCTTTAATCCACAACCTCTGATCATCAACGTACTGAGCTAACCAATAGACTGAACTACACTTCACCACTGACAACCTACAACTTATTTCATTACAATTTTCTCAATATCCTCGACATATACAACTTCTAAGACATTAATGCCAATAGTGTTGACATCAATGGCAACTGCATATCAGCAACACAACCACAACATCCAACACCTAAGATGCCCCTACATCATATCTCTCAAACTTTCTAAAGACCCAACTGTTACATCCAAAATTACCTAATTTGTGTTTGTTTATTATTTTTACTCAAGTTGTTAAGTGTTAATTCATTTGTATACTTTGGTACTTATTTTCATATGAGATAGGTATTTTCCTATTAGATAAAATCATCGAACCATATGAGCTAGGCAAATTGTTCATTCAAGTATGGTATTTACTCTATCCAAATAGGATAGGCATCTATCCAAACAAGATGGGAATTTATCCATATAGGATAGGTATATGCTCTTTCCAAAGTATTAGAATCATCAGAACCAATCGAGTCCTAAGTCACTCACTGGAGACTATAATCCCCTATTGGGATTGATTGAGGTTGCCATCTTTCAGAGTATATATATTTTTAAAATATAGTCTTGAGTCGGTTGCAAGTATGAGCAGTTATTGTTGTCTTTGATTTCAAAAAGCATGTGTTGTCATTAATTTCTATTGAGAATGTTGCAAGAGTGTGAGTAGTTGATACTTTGATTAGTTGCATTATGTTGCCATTAGTAAAGCTACTGGTGTCAACCTCTAGTGTTGCTTTGATAAGCTTCTATCTATGGACGAGGAATTATTGAAGATGATGAGGATGTGTCTCTAGTGCTTGGTTTCCAAGTGCTTTTGAGAAAATTTGATAAAAAGAGGAAACTACATGTTGCAGTGGTGTTCTAGGAAACATAATTGTGTGTACTTAAAATTTTAATGGTGCTTGCATGGGTAACGACCGGACTAGTTTTTACACTACATGCGAAGATACTTAGTTGATTGTGGAAGCATGGTGTGGCGTATGAGGATGGATTTAGGTCCTAGCTAAGGAATTTTGTGGTCCACCTTCATTCCTTTCCACCACGTGAATGTTTTGGTGCCGACCTAATTTGAATTTGCATGTTTGATGTGCATAGCCGACCTTGGAGAAGGTTTCAAGGTTGAAGATGGTATAAGTATGAGTTGAATTCTTGGAGGTTGTTGAGATAGATGCGAGAAATGTGAATGATGCAAAGTGTAGAGTTGTAGAGTGAAAAATTGAGTAATGCAATGCGATCTTTCATGTGTTAGCTTACTGGATGCAGTGAGCAGAAGGTGGCTACAATTATTTAATCAAACTGTAAAGGTGTTGATGTCATTGTGGTGGATTCTTTGTTGCATCGAGATGCTTTTCTCTGTATAAAATTCCTTCTCTATCTTCTTTTCTATTCTAGTAGTGAGCCCTTTTGGCAGTGAGCCTTTCTTCTTTGAGGCAATGAGCCCTCTGACAATGAGCCCTCTTATATTTAGTGTTGATATTACTTATATTGTGAGCTAATCTTCATGGTGGTTTTTCCCTTCTTGGGTTTTCTACATAAGTTTGGTGTTCTCTTATGTATGGTGTTAATTTTTTTATAAAAAAATTTGTTATTTGATTTTCATGCTAATTCATCATAATAGATTTAAGGGTTTAATGAATGAATGTGGATCTCAATGTTAATGAGGGTTTTGAAATTTTAAGGTACAACTCATTCACCCCACCTTTTAGTTATCTTATGCATTCAACAATTGGTATCAGAGCAAGGTTCCTTTGAAGAAAGCTTAATCACTTAAGGTAAATATGGGATGGAACACAAGAAGGAGATCCCTATATTTGATGAAACAAACTACACATTCTGGAAAACAAGGATGGAAGGATTTTTGGAGAATCTAGGATATGATGTTTGGAAATTAGTTCAGACTGGATATACTATGCCTAAAAATGGTCTGAGCACTGAAGCTAAACTCAAGGCCTATGAAAGGAATAGTAAAGCAAGGTATGCTCTCTTGAGTAGTCTTACAAATTTTGAATTAGTGAAAGTTATGAATATGAAAACTAGTAAAGCAATTTGGGAAAAGTTGAAAAGTATTTATGAAGGTGATGATATGGTCAAACAAGCTAAGATGCAGAATTTAAAGATCACATTTGAGAACTTGCGGATGTATGAAGATGAAAACATTACAAGCTATATGCAGAGGGTAGATGAAGTGGTCAACTCCATCAGAGGTTTTGGTGGAAAAGTCAAAGAACCAAAAGTGGTAAAGAAAATTCTTAGAACCCTTCCGAAAGCTTACAGTCATAAAGTTGTTGATATTGAGGAATATCAAAATCTAGATCATTATAATAGAGATCAATTGTATGCCTCTTTAACTACATTTGAAATGAGAGAATTTGGTACTAATAGTGGTGTAAAAGTTAAGACTGCTTTTAAGGCTGCAAAAACAGAAAATACTGAAGAATCAGATTAGGAGATTCTTGATGATGTGGATGCTAACTTTGTGAGAAGAATGAGAATGGGTACTAGTATTTACAAAGGTAAGTTACTTTTCAAATATTTCAGTTGTGGAAAGATAGGTCACTATTCTTCAAGATGTCCAAACACAGTTGTGAATGACAAAAATGGGGAGAACAAAGGTAGAATTATTAAGAAAAGCTATTATGTTAAAGAAGATGCAAGTATTTCTAATGATGAATTTGATTATGGAGATGGTGATGATGAATTCTTGTTCATGGCTTCAAAAGATGAATCTATTTTTGCTAACTTTGAAAGATGTGTGAAGGAATGCCCTTCAGAGAGAAAGGATAATACTAAAGGTACTTTGGTATCTACTTTTCATGCTAGATAGGATAAGAACTATTGGATCATTAACAATGGTTGCTCTAACCATATGACAAGAGACAAGAGTAAGTTTGTTAAACTTGAAAATTATGATGGAGGACTTGTTAGATTTGATAACTATTCGGGAGCTAAGATATGTGGAATAGGTTCAATCAGTTTTGATGGCAACCATAATACTGAAGATGTTTACTATGTTAAAGGTCTAAGTCATAACCTCTTGAGTGTTGGAAAAATGCGTAGCAAAGGATACAATCTTATGTTTCAATATGATGGATGTGAGATCAAAAAAGGGTATGAAACTGTAATTGCTACTAGAAGGACATATGGAAATGTTTATCAACTCAAGGGTGTTGATGGTCATTGCTTTATTATTCAAATCAATGAAAGTTGGTTATGGCACAGGAGGATGTGTCACATTAATTTTGATAATTTGGTAAGAATCAATTCAGTTCAAGCAGTGAGAGATCTTCCAAAGATTACAAAGTTGATCAGTGTTTTCTACAAGGATTGTCAAATTAGAAAGAAAACAAGAAGTTTCAAAGGAAAATAAAAATCTTCTACCAGTTGTTGGAATTGGTTCATACAGATCTTTGTGGTCATACAAGAATAAGAATTCTTCAAGGTGACAGGTATTTCATGCTTTTTATTGATGATTATTCTAGAATGACATGGGTTACTTTTCTCAAAGAAAAATTTGAAGCCCTAGATAGGTTCAAAGCATTTAAAGTTATGGTTGAGAATGAAATGGATATGAATACCAAGTGTTTGAGGTCTGATAGACATGGAGAATTCAGCTCCAATGAATTTAACATGTTTTGTGAGAATCATCACATAAAGAGGCACTTTTTTCCCCTAGGACTCCTCAACGAAATGGAGTGGTTGAAAGGAAAAACAAAATTTTCAAGAAGTTGCAAGGACTATGATGAAAGAAACTAACCTATTGAAAGTATACTAGAGAGAAGCAATTCATACTACTATTTATATACTTAACAAAGTTCAAGCAAAAGTAAACAACACAAAGACTCCCTATGAGTTGTGGTATGGAAGAATACCTACTATCAAATACTTTAGAGTATTTGGAAGTAAATGTTATATCAGAAGAGATGAAGAAAACTTGGGAAAATTTGATGCAAGGTCTAATGAAGGAATATTCCTTGGATATTCTACTAAAAGCAAAGCCTATCAGTGCTACAACAAGAGACTCAAAAAGATTATTGAAATTGCAAGTGTCAAGGTTGATGAAGATTTTCAGAATCAGTGGTGATAGATGGATATGAATTAGATGAACCTAATTTCATAGAAAAGGAGAAGGCTAAGGAAAAGAATTGCATATTGAAGAGGAAGAAGCTTCGAAAAAGACCCCTAGAACTCCTAAGTATGTGCATAGGAATCATTCTAAAGAACAAATCATTGGATATAAAAGCAAAGGTGTATTGACAAGAAGAAAAGTTGTTGAAGAAGAGATAAATTTGTGTTTACTTTCTAAAGTTGAACCTAAAGCAGTTATTGAGGCATGCAAAGATGAACATTGTTTGAAACCATCACATAATTTACAACCCATAAATAATATATGTTTCTTCTACCTAAAGGTGTTGGAATGAGACAAATATTAAAGAAATTACTGCAACTCACATAAACATTCATCAATCAATACATTGCACACAGTAAAACAGTCATAGAGAAGGAAAAATACTAAATTTGTATTGTTGAAATGTGTTTTTACAATAGTAAATAGTTCAAAAATTGAAGTATTACAATGTTATTTCAGTATCAAGACTTATTTTTTGAGTTATAATACAATACATGACCAAAGAGAACATTTTCTAAGTTACAATACTTAGTCAAAAATGCAAGAACTCACTTTTTTGACCTTAGGTGTACCTTTTCTCTATCCCCACATGGGAGAGAATCTAAGAGATGACCTAAAGACAATTAAATGACCTCATGATGACTGTTGTTGACTATTTGACTTCATCTTGGGTGCTGGAAAAAGGTCCTTTCCTTGCTTGATTGCTAGAAAAGTTCATGAATTAATCTACTCTCAAACTCTCTAGATACTTGCAATTGTCCAATCATATTCAAACTACCTCCTAGATGCCCTCAATTTATGTCTAAGTCACTTAAACTTCCTTATATGCTTCCAACTTGTCCATAATTTGACAAATAAATCTCTTCCAATTGTTTCAACCTCCATCTCCATGTTTTTAGGGCATGTGTTGAGAAGGTTTGAAATAGTCAAAAGTCTCCTATAGGGTATAGGAGAACTTCAAGGGTTGGATTTGACACATGTTATCATCACAAGACCCCCTCTATTCTTGCATTTTTATCATTAACTTGTGCATACTTGATGTGACTATCATTCATGCCCTATTCCATTCATGACTATCAAAAAGCTCTTCTCTAACATTCTATCAATGTGTCTTACATCATTATTATCTTGTTGAGTGCTTTGTCATGCATTGCCTCACATTGCCTTCTAATTTTCATATTATCCTTTGTCTACATACTTCCTTCATTGAGTGCTCTTTAGCCCTAGATGGAATATCTTTATTCACATTTCATTTGCAACTAAGTTTCCATAACTTCATAAGAGGTCTATACTTATTCCTTTTAGACCTACAACTTTTTTCTAGTTTGTTATCATGTCACTAACTTGATCTCTGTATGGATAGTGAAAGGATGAGGACTGTACAAAACTCATCTCATCTTCATAACTATGTTGTGTCTTGACAAGAATCATGTCTTAACAAACTATTAATTTCTAGATTTCCTTGTACAATCCAAGGCATTATAGCTTATTGGTCTATAAACTTCACATTATATAATAAAGTCATACAAAATCTCTACTTCATATCATATTTCCTCCACCATACCCTAAGACTTTTACCTATAAGTCTATTATGTGACTATCATCTTCTTGTTTTGAAATTGTCATACTTTCAATTATTTTCCCTCTTGATACCATACCCTACTCTCTTTTATTGTTACATAGGATTTTAATGACTAAAATTTGTTCACATAGAGGTTAATATTTAAGACAGTGAACTCCATTCATGACACTATATTTCAATCTAGGGACAAATACTTTTGTTTAGGAGGGAATTTTAAGTATCCCTTATGGTTTTGCATTACCTTATATTCATCATGTATTGTTTTGACTATCTGCTGCCATGTGAGGTTCATTGTCATATTAATGGAATCTAATGTATTGGAGGTATGTCCACTACTCATTTGAGTGGCCTTTGTTATTTTCATTTTGAGTGACTTATCTCCTTTTAACTTTGTGCATTATTTCTTGCCAACTTTCCACTGTAATAAAGCATGCATACTAAGTTGTCCTCTACCTTTGTTAATAAAATAACTTTGTGATTTGGCATGGTTATGGTGTTTCCTTATAGTCACGATGTCATGATCCTTCTTTACAAGGGATTTAGTCTTGACCCACCAAACAACCTTATCATATGCAACTCTAAGAATGACACAAGACTGCAACATATTAGTGTGTACAAGCAATATCACTAGTGAGACAAACATTGACAATTTTGACATATAAATCTTTAAAATGGAAATCTTTGTTGGAATAGGATGCCATTTAATTGCAAATCCTAAACATTAATTATTTCATGTATCTCCTAAGTTCTTGGAATGTGTTCAACAACACTAAGATTAGGATGAGATTAATTATTTGGATGAAATAAATCATGAAATTGACATTTGTAGTTATTCCTATATAATAGGAACATGTGGGTGCACACATGGTAAGGTGACACTCACCTTGAGTTTAGTTAACTATTCAAAATAAGAGATAACACTTCTAAATGCATGTAAAGATCCCAAGATTTAGGGTTTGATGTTTGCATGCATGAAGTTCAGAATCAGTTTAGTTCAGTTCAATTATGGTTCAATTATCTTCAGTTGCATGCAAGTGCATGTTGGTTATTTTGAGTTGCATGTAGTTAGCTTAAGTTAACTTGGAATGCATGGCTAATAATTTGAGTTGTATGACATATAACAGGGACTACCTCCAGTTAACAGGGGATGACCATTCTTGCATGAATGGTGTTGAGTAAATGTTTCAGTTAACTAGAAATCACTTGGAGCCAACTTGGGCACCGAAGATGCTTTCTTGGATTTACCTCTCTTTCATGATAAGATATTTCTGAAGGCTCAGTTAAGTAGGATTACTTATGGGTGCCAACTTTGAGGAAGAGCTTTGGAATTATCACCGAAGTGAAGGATGAGTTGTAGCTTCAATTTGGGATGCCCAAATGGATGAAGCACATGTTTTAGCATTTTTCTTCATAGGATAACCCTATTTGCATGAGATATGGTGTACCTTTTAGGGATAGGGCTTGAGCATTGTAATTGTAACTCATGTTGAGTTTACAAAGTTGATTAAAGCCTATATATCTCAAGCAAGTTGAATAGATTTGTTAGAGTTTTTATTGTAGGTGTGAAGAAGATTGGAAAAGACAGAAGAAGCATTCTCAAGCAAGAATTGAAGCTATTGTAATTCAGAGATTGAATAATAGAATAATTCTTGGTGGAGTTTTTTCCTGAAAGGGTTTCTCCACGGTACATCTTGTGTAATCTTTCTAATATCCTGTCTAGTTCTTCTATCAACTTATGTCTACATTCTACAACAGTAAAATGGATTAATCAAGATAATCACCCACAAATAATATATGTAACAAAATAAAATTCTTATTTAGATCAGCAATATTAAAGTTTTATAGAGTATTAAGCTAAGAAAACACCTCATTTTTCAACAATCTTATCACCATTGTCAATATTAACATTGACAAAGAATCATTGAAAAGTGTTTGACAATACTTTTATTAATCTACCATGCCATCTTTTATTTGTTTGGTGTTGACAATAAGGAAACTTTGCATGTGAAAGGACAGTTTATATGCTATAAGGCACAAGAGAACTAGTAGGAGATTTTCATAGAAAATGACCTTCTAATGGACTCAACATAGTCTCTTTTGATCTCTAAGCTTTATGACTTGCTTATTGACTATTATATCTAGCCTCCTTTGATACTAATGGATTGTCATATTATCTTGAAAACCTCTTGTAGCTCTGTCCACTATGATTGTGCTTTCATGGGTATGTTTTTACTCTCTAATTATTTATCCATTTGTCATGCCTATGGTCTTTGGACTTAATAACTCTTCATAACCCTATGAGACCAAATGTGAGTGGAACACAACAAAAGGGAAGTGCACATAACATTTATTACATCAAGATCCCATGCATGATCTTTTTAGCCACCATTCTTAGTGAAGATTTCAGTTATTTTCATTCTTGAAAAGGGAGCAAGTTTCAATGGTAGGTTCTTTTGTGCCTTATCCCTTCAAACTGTGACAGAGGTCTTTTGCTATCTTTACCTTGAAAGGTTGTGACAAAACTCTTGCTTACTTCATGAAAATAATCAGTACTTTTTGAACTATGCAAATTTATTCTTGTTTTCTCTAGGGTATTGATCATATTTGATAGAGTTTCAAAGAGAATCTTCACAATGAATAAAGGTCTCAATAAGGAAAGGTTCTGACAAAATATTTTGATGTGGACCTTTGACATTGACAACAAGAAGACAATGTAGACAATCTACTATCATAAGCTTTACTATAAGATTTTCATAGATAAAATTGATAACAAACATAATAGACTCCTATGACAAGACTTGATATTCCTCCTTGGTGTATGCACATGATTTATGGGATTCTATGCTTCTAACATATACTTTGAAACCTTTCTAACCATGCCATGTCATATTGACATCATTCCTTTAGTTGTGCTCCTCTGTATATTCAACTAAATGGTCAATTTATCATTGTCATCAAACTCTAGGGACCTAAAGATCATTTTCATGTCTTTGCCTTTGAGTATTATTTGCGTCTTTCTTGTCTTGTATGCTTTTAACTCTAGGCACTTGCCCTATCCATCCCTTCATGACTTCAAACTCTGACCTGTTGACTTTCTTCAATAGTTATTTTTTCTTGATACACATATCTACTCTAATGTATATTGACTATTTTTTCACCTACTATTCATTTGTGTTTGACCTCTATTATAAATTCTTGTGGACTATGAGGGCCTTGGACTACCCATTCATCAACTTTTACACATAAAACTCTCTTTAGTCCCCTGTCCACTCATAGGATTGTCACATATCCTTATCTTCACATGATCCCTTTTATTGTTAGTGCATGCTTGAATGTCATCTAAATGGTTTTTCTTTGCTTGATCTTCATGATCTATTGGTACTCATATGATTGTTCTATAATTTTTCTCCTTTCTCTCCTTACTATACCCTATATTTTCATGCTTCATACCTCTTCAACTTTATTATCTACTATGTGGTTTTTTTAAGGCTTGAGTGTTTTTTTCTTTGTAGGCCTTATCATGCATTTATGAGCAGAGTGGGGTATAGGTTTTTGATAAGGATTTGACATATGTTTGACAAAGTTTTGACAACACTATATCAATTGCTCACCATACAAATAATGATTTTTATAGTGAGACCCAAAACAGATAAAATGACAATCACGAGGTCTTCATACCTATTCTAATATGTAAATCTTAGGAGAATTTCATAGATGTACTTCTCAAATAGATGCAAGGGAAAAATATCATTCTGTACACTTTACATTGATAACTATGATTCTTCATATCAATGAGAAAGTTTCAACGAATAAAAAACTTGTTTTATATAGTTTGAAGCCATGCTGAAACTACACCTTGAAGAATTTTACGCACATGGGTATGATCTATCATAGACTTATGGATCTTATATAATGCCAGACAATGTGCCCTCTTATTAGCAGCAACATGTTCTCCTTGTGCCAACTCCGAGGGATACTTTTTCAACTCTCCTACAACGTGGGGTTTCAGCTTCATACAAGGCAACAACAACTTCCACACTAACACACAAATCCTCAACCTCCTTGCAACATGGCCCGCCTCTTTCTTTGTGAAACAACAATGTGCTCTTCAAACCTATAGACTCTTTCAACACAAAACATCAAGTGGTGATCTCACACTATTTCATGGAGAACTCCTTCAAACAATAAACACTAAAAACCCTAAATTTTATCTTACTACATGGGTGGAGGGAAAACAAAGACTAAGCTTTTCTTTCCTTATGAGTAGTGTGGGAAATATTGAAGATTTATTTTCACTTTTTCTTAATTACATGTCACCTAAAACTCTTTAAAATTTACCCCTCTTTTGACTAACTTATGCTCCTAGGCATTAAGATGACAAAATAATATTGACAA
The DNA here is from genome assembly GCA_007258455.2 of Sequoia sempervirens. Lineage (NCBI taxonomy): Eukaryota > Viridiplantae > Streptophyta > Pinopsida > Cupressales > Cupressaceae > Sequoia > Sequoia sempervirens. Next base: position 1,165,802,100 of record VDFB02271358.1, read on the forward strand.
TAGGCATGTGTAGAAGTTATGTGCTACTTTATCTTCATATATTTTTCAAGGAAGTTGCTTTTGAAACTCTCTGAGATATTTTATATAATCAAAGATAGATATACTTAAAATAGAGAACACAATGAAGCTCTTGAGGTTGAGACTTGTTGTAATCATTTTTCATGTCTTTGCAAATAATTATTCATATTGATAAATTATGATACATTGAAACTCACTTGTTTTTAATATAATCATCTTAATCTCAATTAGATGGCACACATGAAATTGTTAAAAAATAGTAACATTATCTAAAGGTGCAATTTGATGGCACATAGATATGGTTATAAACACTTGTATCAATCAAACACTATACGAAATGAATTTGACAACAAAATATAAATGTACAATGCTTGATGAAGAAGATTATTTATATATATGTTCCCATGAGACATCCATTAACACCTTTAAGTGTTGTTGTTAGTCATAATCGTATTAAATCATTTCTCTCTCGTTTTTAATGTTTTCAACCCTTCCATTTGGTTCCTCTCTTTCTTTCTTTTTTTCTAATGGACCTAAATCTTCAATCTATTTTATATTAGTTTTCTTATCTTAACAATTAATTACAAAATACAGTTGACAAAAAAATTATCACAACTAAAGTCTAATTCAATTAAGTTAAATTGTAATACTATGATTTGATGTCAATGGACCCTTGGTTTGCTATTGAAGTTGAGTGGTTCCAAATAAGCTCACCAAGGATCAAGTCTTGCCAAGTGCAAGGCATCAACACTATAAGGGATAAGGTTGGGATCATGCTCTCGATGACTTTGACAGAATGAATGCTCCTTAATCCGTACTCTCAACTAACTTATGAGATTAGACTATTGATCTATTAATCGACACTATTAGAATCTTTCATTCATTCGTAATCACCATGCATATATGACAGAAAAATGAGAAAGAAATATATTGTAAATTCATGACTTTCCACCAACAACATTATTGATATGTGAAAAAAATCCATAATCACCTCTACACAAATCTAATCTAAATCTTTCATTCATTCATAATCCCGTACATATATGACAAAAAGAAATGAAAAAAAAGTGTGTCCTGAATACGGATTGCGAAGACAACGACCTTCAACCAACAAAACTATTGATATGTGCAGAGTACTTAGACCGATGCTCACCCCTCCACTACTCTCCTCCACGAAATTCGTACAAGTTATGAATACCAACCACAAGAAATTGTATTGCCCCCCAATGAGAAGCGCGCATTAGATCGGATCAGTTCGACATTTCTGGACCATTCACTTCATCTTCTTTTTCGCGTGTCAGAGTTTTGTACATTGCGTATTTCTAAATTACACTTCACTAGGTAGTAAAACTAGGTATTCTCCCACAAGTCTAAAGAAGCCGCTGAATTTGGGTGCAAAGATAGAGACGGAGTTGGAATAGTCATGCGATAGGGCCCACCAACTCATTGTTATTTAATTGCACAAAAAGACAGAAAAAGTAAGTAGGCATCACAATTGTAGGCCCCACTAAAGTTGGAGAAGCCTCTCAAGTTTGTAATGGGTTTTTGGTTTCATTCATAACTCTTCTTGACCATGTGAAACCCACTTCTATAAAATTCAAATAGTGGATAGAATTTTTTGTTAATTGATTTAGATAAAATAGAAGATTTTTAATGTTGACGAGTTTAAAAACATTTTATTGGATAACAAATTTTAATGTTTTTGTTTTGTAAAATGTTGATATTTTGTTATTTAATTTGTTAATGAACTCTCTCGTTCTCTCAATTATCTCTGTGTTAAATAAATTTTGAAAAGAAGTAGTTGCTAAAATACTTATTTTCTTGGGGATTTATCCCATAGTGCAATAGTTAAGTGGTGACATTGTTGTTGTGGCCACCAGGGTTCAAGTCTCTGCTGGCACTGGGCTATTGTGATCGCAGGCATTATACCTTCATTGATCCAATGTGCTTGCAAACTTGACCCGAAGTACCCTATTTGTGACCTCTTTGGTTCATAGCTCTAATAAAAAAAGTGCTTATGAATCAAAAAAATACTTATTTTCTTGATCTCAATGTGTGTGTAAGCTTTACAATCCAAAATAAAATGTTTTTATATTTTAATTGTCTTAGTTGTGCAAAAGAAACATATCCTCAATTTCATTGTGAAAATATTTTATAGTTTAATATATTAGTTTTTGCATCATTAGTATTGTTGTGAAATTTAATATTTTACTTCATAAATATAAATTAAATACAATGAGAATTAAGTAATTTGTTTACATTTATGAAAGAAAAGTTTTTTTATGAAGCATGAGTTATAAAATATGGTTCAATATAAATTGATTTAAAATTATGTAATTCAAAACATAAAATATTTTATTTAATGACACAATTTTAGAGGCACCACATATGACTTGATAGATTACTTTATATTTTACCATATTTTATTAAATTTAACTTCTTCTTTTTTAATATTAAACACACAACTCTTCAACTTGTGATTTCTTGGAACCTTGGTTATTATTTTTCTCAATAATTATTATAATGTCATTCAATGAAGGACCCTATAAATAAGGTTATTATTTTTCTTAGAAGTGGTGATATTGTTTTATATAATTCTCTACCAGTAGGAGATCATTACACTTACAATCTCCTACTATGCTCCTACAACTTGAATGCCTTCAACTTCTTCTCATGTATCCTCCTACAAGGCACTCTTCTCCTTGTCACTCCATTATCCTCTAGCATTACCTAGAGGCTTATTGCATACCCTAAATGTTGTGCCTCCTCTTTCTTCCCACAAAGCATCCTCCTCCTTATCGCTCCACCATATCATTTTACAGTGTCACTTATCAGCCTATGACAGGTACTCTCAATTGATGTGGCAGACTTACTTTCAATATGGTATTATAACACTACAGTGTCCTTAAAGATATCTAAGGGTTGATTTCCAAAATAAAAAACCAAATGTTCTTACCAAATAACCTCAACCCTATTACAATTATAATATAATTATTATAAAGAATTAATTATTTAATAAATATAATAATTCTATTATTATATCAATAAATTAGTTTATCTTTTATGAGATAATCAATCTCCTACACTAATAATATTTATTATAACATTTTTATTTTATTTATTAATTTCTTAAATAAAACATATTATTTTACAATAATACTTTTAGTTGGCTAATAAGCTATATTCTCTCAAATTTTTTGATAATTTATTTTGGTTTCATATGTGTCAATTATTACTAAATAATCCATCATTTCATATGTGTTATGCTCAATGTGTTATTATTAAGAAATTAACATGTAACATTGTCTCTTTGTTTATATTATAATAGAGCTCTAAACACATAAGCAAGGTATAAGATAGACCAATTTAAAAATAATTAGGCAAAGGCTTTGTTTAGTGTTTCTTGAGGCACAACCTAACTCAGACAAAGCTAGTAATATAGAAATAATTTTAAGTGTATACATCAATTGTGCTATATTATCAATAGCTTGCTTGCAAATGCTCATCATGCTAATTTCCCATCAATGTGATTGAATGCAAAAATTAGTTTGATTGAAAAAGGAAACATTAAATATATAACAAACTAATGATCAAAATTAAGTAGAGATTATCCATTTTGGAAAATGATTATCCAAAAGGAAAAGGAGAGAACAATTTTGAATTCAATACATCACTTCATCATCTTTATTTAACAATTATAATTTCTAATTGTTGCCTTATTTTCACCTACAGGCTAAATCAGGTCGCCAAGACAGAAGGACTTTGGCATGAGGTCTTGCCGATCAACCGGAGTCTCACTGAAGGAATGGAGCTCTCGGTAAAAGACAGGGCGTCAGCAAAATGTTTGGCGCTCGGTAAAAGGTCTAGTCGACCCAGAGAGGTCTTGCCGATATGGAGTGATGGTCCCAACGCATAGTCTCGGTGAAAGGTTTGAGTTTGCCATAATGTCTCGGTGAACAAGCAGGGTCATGCCAAGGATTTAGGTTCAGCAAGAGGTCTCACCGACATGGGAAGGCATCGGCGACAAGGGCTAGCGAAGGGGTAAAGTCTCACCGACAGGGTGGACTCTTGCCGAAGTGAAACGGCGTCGGCAAAATGTTTTGAGCTCGGCATAAGGTCTTGCCGACTGTGATGGGTCTCGCCGAAACAGGAGGAGCTCGGCGTGATGTCTCACTGACGGGGTGAGGTCTCGCTGAAATGAAAGGGATTCCCTTCGATGGAGGTCTTGCCAAAGATGAATAGTTGGAGCTCGCCGGGAGTTTGGTGGTTCGGGGAGATGTCTCGCCGACTGCCGTGATGTCTCCCCGACAGGAAAGTAAGCTCTCGCTGAAACAAGATAGCTTCGGCATGGTGTCTTGTCGACCCGATAGGGTCTTGCCGAAATAAAGTGAGATCGGGGAAAAGAAAGGAGCTTGCTATGAGGTCCTACTGAGAGAATTGTTTCTCGCTGAAAGGGAGATGGCTACAGTAGGACTCATTGCCGAGAAGAGGAGTTCGACAGGAGGTCTCGCCGACTATGGGGAGTCTTGCCAATAGTGATGAGCTTGCCAGTGGAAAAGGATATCGGTATGACTCTTGGCGCCCGTTATGACCTCTTTCCGAATGCGATTGTCTCGGCGACAATTTTGGGATATCGACATGACTCCTGCCATTCACCGTGATGTATGGCCGACAGGGTGATGTTTCACCGAATGAAGTTTCATTTCGCTGACAGAAGGCTCGGTCGGTGTAATGTCTCACCGACCGAAGAGATCTCGTTGGGGATTTTTGAGTTTGATATGAGGTCTCACCAATGGATGTATGCTATGTCGATGCTGCTATAGAAGTATAATCACATCGGGGAGACACGGTAAGTGTCTCACCAACATGCGATTCAGTCTAAGAAGCTTTTGATCGCCCAGGAGCCCTACGTGGAATGTGTTCACCCAATCAGAGGGAGCAGAGGACGAACCATTAACAATTTGACTATTGTGACTACCCCTGAAAAGAAGATCAACGAAATGCGGTGGTATGGATCCGTTCTGAGATCAAAGGTGATGGAGCAGCTCGATGAACAATGGTGTGGAGATCTAATGGGAAAGTCTGAAGCTGCTTGCAGAGGAAGTCAACCTATAGAAAGAAGGGCCACAAGTCTCCATGATAGTTGGGATCTCTACTGGCAAAAGAGTGGTCAAATTTTATGGTAACACCTAGATGCATTCAAAGAGGCTCTGATGGAGATTCGAGGGTAGACACGAAGACCAGAAGTTAATACTGTAAAATATCTTAAGGCTTCCCCTGAGGGTGATCTGTCACCAACATGGACAACAGGGACGCATGTTTAATGCAGCATTAACTTCATTCAAAAGATCTAGGGCAGATTTTTCTGAAGGGGATATTTTTGTAAGCCCTAGGGGCTGACACTTTTGTATATAGGGCATTTTTGCCTCTTTGTAATGAGTTCGGATTATGCATTCTAGAGAGTTAGTGATTTTTAACAATCCTTTCTCAGCTGATGTATGTTTTGTAACTCTCTTTTGGAATTTGGAATACAGAGATTACCTTGAAGATCAGTGTTAGTCTTTTTTTATACTACCTTCTTCTTTCTTTCAGATTATGTAAGTTTTGAACTGTGTTTTCCTAAGTCTGCATTTAAACTTTAAAGTTGTGAAATTCATCTTTCCCTCTTAAAATACATATGCAGATTAAGCCTTTTCAAGAATGATGCATAAGTTCATAAAATTTATGTTGGGTAGATGAAATAACTATCATCCTTTTTCCAGTGTATGTTTATCTTTTTATTCCATGATTCCTGTTAGTTTGGTGTATCACCATAGGATTTAGTTTTCATTTTTATGCATTCCTTCTCCCTTTCCTTTTACAAAGATCAGTAGTTAGGTGATAACACAAAGGAAGTCGGCCTTCTCCGGAGGCTAACCTCTGTTTACAAGAAACCTACAGTTTTAGAGGTCTTCCCATGTTACACTGGATTGTTGAATTTTACATTCAACAGGGTGCAAAATCCAAGTGATAACAATTTTGGCACACCTGATGGGACAAGTTCCACATTATTTTGTTGGTTTGGTATGCAACCAGCAAGTTCAGACTTTATAGAAGTCAATTTTTGCATACTTGGCGACTCCATAAAGAGGAAGAACTTCAAAATCAGTGCTTTTACAGTTTATGAGAAGAGTTCAAACAAGGAGCAGATTAGTTCCTTTTGAATATTTATAGCTATCACCACCAAGAAGACAAGGCAAGTTAACAGAGAAATCAGGGACAACTTTTATCTATTCTAGAAGAACCAAATCTACTCCTCCATTTGTGAGATTCCATATTGTTGTCCCATCTTTTATTTCACCTGGAGTGCAAGTAAATCCACCTTCAATGGTTGCTCCTAGAAATCAACCTTTTGTGCCATTTAATGGAGGTAGTCCATTAAATTTGACACAGCACAATGATATTCCAATAGCAGCTTTGAAAAGCTTGCCAATTTTCACCGGGGAAGATCAGACTACCCCAATTGAGCACATACGAGATGTTGCTTCCTTATGTGGTGTGCACCATATCAGGCAAGAAGATGTAGCTGTAAAACTTCTTGCAGCATCATTCAAAGGAAGAGCATTACAATGGTTCAAGAGTCTTGGAGTAGGTTCAGTTGCCACTTGGGATGAGTTGGGTGACAAATTGCACAGACAGTTTCAGGACAGGTCTGATAATTTGTCTCTGTTGGAGCAATTAACTACGCTTAAGAGAGCTCCTCAGGAGCAAATGAATGATTTCAACTTCAAATTTTAAAGAACCTAGGATAGAAATCCGATAACAATGAGACCACCTCCAAAATATGAATTTATGTACTTTTTAAAGGCTCCTAACAGTGATATAGTTGTTATGATACAATCAATGGGGGGTGTTTCTCTACCAGATGCATTAGAAGTAGCAATCAGAGCTGAAAACAGCCTAATACAAGCTGGTAAACTTGCTCCTAGGCCACCAATGCCTATATTTCCAGATATTCATTCGAATATCCCTTTGCAAATACCACCTTTTGCACCTTTGCCACCTATTCCAACTGTTGTAGCACAAGAAACTGTTGTTTCAAGATCTTCAAGTGAGCTACAGGAGATCAAAAGTTTATTACAGACTTTTGGAAATAAGCTTGTGACCTTGGAAAAGCAACAAGCATATAATAGGCCCTATCAACAACAGAATGCAGGTCAACAACAGCAATATCAAGGTAATAGACAGGCTTATCAAGGCAGCTACCAAGGCCCAAGACAGAGTGTGAACACAAGACCTTTTCCGGCTTATGCTCCAGCACCTGTTAGTGCAGCTAAGGATCTTGTCCCTATTCAGAACAACCTAGCAGCAGATTATGAGTGGTGCTACCCTTGTAACCAACCTCACAATCAGGTCACTTGCTCAAATGGACTCATTAATTAGGCATTTATGGTACATAATGCCTTGAGTTCATAGCAGAATGAATTCAATGATGCATCTCCACAACACCAAGATCAGCCTACCAATAATACCACCCTACTTAACTGGCAAGGTGAGGAATTATGTGTATTGAATGTAGATAATTCTCCAATTGCAGCTAACACAAGGGCGAAGAAAAGAGATTTTGAGCTTGATCAAGTAGCTGATAAAGGGAAAGCAACAACTGCAGAACCATCTACATCTCAAGTGACAAGTGGTTTGCAAAGAAATCAGCAACTCCCAGTTAAAGAGCAACCACACTTGCAAGCTGATCGTGCTGGCATAAAGGTACATCATAAAGTGAACCCAGCTGTACCTTATAATATTCTTGATAGTATGAAAAAGATGAATATAACGATGTCTATGTGGGATTCATTAGCTATCCCAGGTCAAAAATATATGTTACATTCAGCCTTGTCAAATTTTAAAGTGTCTAATGAATCTGAGTCTCCAATAGATCAAGTCAGGACGGTATTGACAAATAATCCTCAAGAAAAGGATAAACAGCCCAGCAAAGAGGCAGGAAAAGAAGTCAAACCACCTCCATTTTATGTGTCTGTAATTATAGGTGATAAGTTAGTTCATAACTGTATGGTAGACAGTGGAGCTAGTAGCTCAGTAATGCCAAAGCAAATTGCTGACAAGCTTGGACTAAAGTATCAGCCTTTAGAGAAGGGGGTGATTCAATTGGATGATACTTTTGTTAACACATTAGGTATTATTAAAGATTTGAGTCTTACCCTTCATGCTTGTCCTAATTTTTCAGTTCCTCAGGACATATGTGTCATAGATCTCCCGCCTTTCTTTTCTTTGTGCCTCTCAAGAGACTTTACAGCTAAGATAGGTGGTTATGTGTCAGCCGATTGGTCACATATGTTGTTTAGAACAAGATATGGAACTAAGGTTACCATTAAATCTAAGAGGTTGGCCAAAGATCACATTGATCCATATAACCCAAGTCTTATCAATGTTGTTCCTACTGTTGTAGACACAAATTGTGTCATTTTTTTTTGACAGTGAGCTGGCTGCTGCTCAAGAACTTCAAGCAGAAGTTGTTCCTGATGTGTTGTTTCCTGAGTGGGCAACTAAAAATGTGTTGGACAGTCCTGAAAACTGTATTCAAGATGTCGGTATGGGTAATTATGTGATGCTTGAGCCTGATGCAGAGGTTCCAAACCTCGAAAAAAGTACATATCCATTGTTGCAACAGCAAAGTGAACTCTGGGAAATATTTTTTGATGGTTCCAGAAGTAAGAATGGAGAAGGTGGAGGTGCAATGCTAGTTTCTCCACAGGGTGATAAGTATTTTTCAGCCTTTCATTTTGCTTTTGCATGTTCTAACAATAGTGTTGAGTATGAAGGACTCATTCAAGGCCTTGAGTGGGCAAGGAAAAGAGGAATTGACCGTTTGAAGGTCTATGGAGACAGTGAATTGATAGTTAATCAGGTTCGAGGGCTGAATGTTTCCAAGAATGATGCTTTGAAGTCTTACAGAAATAGGGTATGGAATATAATTGAAGAATTTAATGCTTTCAATCTAATTTTTGTTCCACGAAATCAGAATAAGCATGCTGATAGACTTGCAGCAATTGGAGCACAGTTTGATATCCCAGGCGATATCAAAAGGGATAAAATACAACAGTATGTCAAGGTGGTTATCAGGCTGTCAATTCCTGATAACAACATTAACTGGCAGGTATTTGAAAGTGATGAACAAATTTTAACCTTTCTGCTACAAGAAGATCATTTTTTTGTAGTAAACCAAGAAAAGATCAAACAACAGTATGATGATCAAGTGATACAGCTGAAGACAAATAAACTTCCCAAAGGGTTGGTTACCTTGGAATCCATATTCAATTTTGATGATAAACTTAAGAAGAACAAAGTCGGCATTCAAGTGAAAGAGGATCATTATGAAGAAGTGGAAATCTTTAAAGGTAAGCTTCTCAAATTAGGAAAAATCTGTTCAGTTGAAGATAACAGAGCTTTCATTGTTTTATGCCAAGAGTATCATGATGTTTTTGCTTGGAAATATGTTGATTTAAGAGGGTTTGATCCTCATATTGCACAACATACAATTGAGTTAGAACCTGATGCCAAGCCTGTTAGACAAAAGCAGAGACCATTGAACCCCAAGCTTGAACCCTTGATGATCAAAGAGTTGACCAAGTTAGTTGAGGAGGATATTGTATTTCCAATTAAACACACATCTTGGGTTTCTAATCTTGTTCCGGTTAGAAAAAAAGAGCGATGAGATAAGATTATGTGTGGATTTTAGAGATCTTAACAGAGCATCTCTGAAGGATCATTATCCCTTACCATCCATGGAACAAATTCTCCAAGCTGTTGCTGGTTCAGAGAGATTTTCTCTTCTAGATGGATATCCTGGTTATAACCAGATTCTAGTCAAAGAGGAGGATCAGTATAAAACAACATTCACAACAAAATGGGGCACTATGGCTTACAAGAGAATGCCTTTTGGTTTATCTAATGTTGGTGCCACCTTTCAACGTGCCATGGATATGGCATTTCAGAGTTTAATCCAAAAAATTTTGCTGGTGTACTTAGATGACATAATTATATATTCAAAAAAGGCAGATGAACACTTGTTACATCTAAAGCAAGTTTTTGAAAAATGCAGAGAATATGGAATATCTCTCAATCCTACAAAGAGTATTTTTGCAGTTCATGAAGGTAAACTGTTAGGACACATAGTATCAAAAGACGGAGTTACCATTGATCCTGAAAGAGTCAAAGCTATACTTGAACTGCCGTTGCCTAATCACAAGAAAGGATTGCAGAGCTTTTTGGCGAGAATCAACTTTTTAAGAAGATTCATTCCTGATGTTGCAAATTTACTACAGCCCTTGACTGGCATGCTAAAAAAGAATGTAGTTTTCAATTGGACTAGAGAAGCAAAACGTAGTTTTGAAGAAATCAAGGAAGCCTTAGCATCAGCTCCAACACTGATAAATCCAGATTTCTCTAAAGACTTCTTTTTGTATGCTTTTGGCAGCGTTAGTTCAATCTATGCTATGCTGGTTCAGAAAAACAGGGATAATTTAGAGCAGCCAATAGCTTTCTTTAGTCAAGTACTTGCTGATTATGAAGAGAAATATACATTTGTTTGGAAACATGTTCTCGCTGTACTCAGAAGCCTAAAGAAGTTTAGGCCTCTAGTTTCAAACAATAAAATTCATATTTTGGTTGCACACCCGAGTGTGAAGGAGTTTTTGTTGAACAAAGATCTAAGTGAGAAAAGAGCAGGGTGGATCACAAAAGTAATGGAATTTGATGTCAACATCAACATCACAAAACTAGTCAGAGGTAGAGGGCTTTGTGGGAAACTTGCCTCCACTTCTAAAGCGGCACAAAAATTAGAAACTGGTGTTGTTTTAGCTAATATTGATCAGCCTCAAAATGTTCAAGGCGTTGCACCTGCATTAACAACAAGTTGGGTTCAAGAAATGACCCACTTTCTTCGTACTGATGAATGTCCACCAGGTCTAGACAGAGCAAAACAAAGATACTTCATATTGCAATCAATTCCTTATGTCCTCATCAATAATATTCTTTTTAGGAAATATCTAAATGGTGTTTTATTAAGGTGCATTGATGTTGACCAAACAGAAAAGGTACTACATGAGTTTCATGATGGAGTTTCAGGAGGTCACTTTGCTCCAAGGACAACCGCTTGGAAAATTATGAGAGCTGGTTACTACTGGCCCAGCTTGTTTAAAGATGCATATGCATGGTCAAGGAAGTGTATCAAGTGTGCTTTATTTGCAGGAAAGGAAAAGTTACCTGATATGCCTTTACATCCAATTCAGGTAGAGCAGCCCTTCATGAGATGGGGCATTGACTTTATTGGACCAATTAATCCACCATCTAGTGCTGGTCACAAGTGGGTGCTTACTGCAATAGACTATTTCACACGGTGGATAGAAGCGGTAGCTTTGAAAGAGGAAAATGAACCTTCAGTTTTGAATTTTTATGAAGATATAATCACCAGATTTGGGGTTCCTAACTCCATCATTTCAGATAATGCTCTTGCATTTGTCGGACTAGGAGTCACAGGTTGGGCTGTTAAACATGGAATTCATTTGAATACTTCCTCCAATTATTACCCACAGGGTAATGGATTAGCTGAGAGTACAAATAAAAACTTGATCAGAATCATTAAGAGGACTATGGAGGACAATCAAATAATTTGGCATACTACATTGAAATCTGCACTTTGGGTAGATAGAATAACCCCCAAGAGATCAGTTGGCAATTCTCCATATGTACTTGTTTATGGTAAAGAGGCTAGATTACCTCTATCTGTAGAGCTTCCAACTCTAGACATTGTTCACTAGTTGAAGATGTATGAAGAACAGGAGCCAATGTCTGTGAGGTATGCAAAGCTCATGGAGCTCAAAGAATCAAGAGACAAAGCTATGAAAACTTTGGAGTATCATCAACTCCAAACGAAGAAAACATTTGATAAAAAATCTACAGCCAAAGTTTTCAAAGTAGGTGATATTGTTCTCAAGTGGGATGTGCTAAAGAGTGGTCCAGGTAAACATACAAAATTTGACCATTTCTGGGCAGGTCCTTTTGTTGTTACTGAATGTAAAGAGCATAATGCATTCTAGTTATCAAACATGGATGAAGAAAGGTTACCAATCCCAATTAATGGGATTCACCTCAAAATGTTGTTTTGAGGTATGATTTATCATTGTACATATTAGTTTAGGTTTTATGCTTTCAATAAGTTCTTCGACACTTTAGTTTAATTGTTGTTTCATTCCCTAAGTGTTGTTCCAGCACAGTAAATAGTTTCACTTCAGTTTCTCTGGTTTCAATAAGTTTCCAGTGTCTTGAGCTGCTTCGTGAGTCTCAAGCGAGTTGCAGCCATGTGCAAGCTGCTCTTGATCTGTTCTGAGGTTTTTTACTAGGTGACTCTGAGCCCAATGGACAAGTTTTGGCTACTGGTTTCCAGGTTTAGCAGGCAAACATCCAGCAAAGGTCGCTAGAAATGTTGCCTTATTTTCACCTACGGGCTAAATCAGGTCGCCAAGACAGAAGGACTTTGGCATGAGGTCTTGCCGATCAACCAGAGTCTCACCGAAGGAATGGAGCTCTCGGTAAAAGACAAGGTGTCGACAAAATGTTTGGCGCTCGATAAAAGGTCTGGCCGACCCGGAGAGGTCTTGCCGATATGGAGTGATGGTCCCAGTGCGTAGTCTCGGCGAAAGGTTTGAGTTCGCCGTAATGTCTCGGCGAACAAGCAGGGTCTCGTCGAAGGATTTAGGTTCGGCGAGAGGTCTCGCCAACACGGGAAGGCATTGGCGACAAGGGCTAGCGAAGGGGTAAAGTCTCACCCGATAGGGTGGACTCTTGCGTAAGTGAAACGACGTCGGCAAAATTTTTTGAGCTCGGCATAAGGTCTTGCCGACTACGATGGGTCTCACCGAAACAGGAGGAGCTCGGTGTGATGTCTCGCCGACGAGGTGAGGTTTCGCTGAAATGAAAAGGATTCCCTTCGGCGGAGATCTTGCCGAAGATGAATGGTCAGAGCTTGCCAGGAGTTTGGTGGTTTAGGGAGATGTTTCGCCGATCGCCGTGATGTCTCCCCAACAGGAAAGTAAGCTCTCACCAAAACAAGATAGCTTCGGCATGGTGTCTTGCCGACCTGATAGGGTCTTGCCGAAATAAAGTGAGATCGGGGAAAAGAAAGGAGCTCGCTATGAGGTCCTACCGAGAGAATTGTGTCTCACCGATAGGAAGGTGGTTGCGGTAGAACTCATTGCTGAGAAGAGGAGTTCGACAGGAGGTCTCGCCGACTATGGGGAGTCTTGCTGATAGCGATGAGCTTGCCAGTGGAAAAGGATATTGGTATGACTCTTGGTGCCCGTTATGACCTCTTGTTGAATGTGATTGTCTCAGCGACAATTTTGGGATATTGACATGACTCCTGCCATTTGCCGTGATGTATGGCCGATAGGGCAATGTTTCACGGAATGAAGTTTCATTTTGCTGACAGAAGGCTCAGTCGGTGTAATGTCTCACCAACTGAAGAGATCTCGCCAGACATTTTTGAGTTCGATATGAGGTCTCACTAATGGATGTATGCTATGCCGATGCTATTGTAGAAGTATAATCGCATCGGGGAGACACGGTAAGTGTCTCACCGACATGCGATTCAGTCTGAGCAGCTTTTGATCGCCTGGGAGCCCTACATGGAATGTGTTCACCCAATCAGAGGGAGTCGAGGATGAACCATTGACAATTTGACTGTTGTGACTACCCCTGAAAAGAAGATCAGCGAAATTCAACGGTATGGATCTGTTCTAAGATCAAAGGTGATGGAGCAACTCGGTGAACAATGGTGTGGAGATCTAATGGGAAAGTTTGAAGATGCTTGCAGAGGAAGTCAACCTATAGAAAGAAGGGCCATGAGTCTCTATGACAGCTGGGATCTCTGCTGGTAGAAGAGTGGATCAACATTTATGGTAACACCCAGATGCATTCAAAGCGGCTCTGATGGAGATTCGAGGGTAGACACGAAGACCATAAGTTAATGTTGTAAAAGATCTTAAGGCTTCCCCTGAGGGTGATCTGTCACCAACATGGATAGCAGGGACGCACGTTTAATGCAGCATTAACTTCATTCAAAAGATCTAGGGCAGATTTTTTTGAAGGGGATATTTTTGTAAGCCCTAGGGGCCGACACTTTTGTATATAGGGAATTTTTGCCTCTTTGTAATGAGTTTGGATTATGCATTCTGGAGAGCTAGTGATTTTTAACAATCCTTTCTCAGCTGATGTATGTTTTGTAACTCTCTTTTGGAATTTGGAATACAGAGATTACCTTGAAGGTCAGTGTTAGTCTTTTTTTATACTACCTTCTTCTTTCTTTCAGATTATGCAAGTTTTGAGCTATTTTTTCCTAAGTCTGCATTTAAACTTTAAAGTTGTGAAATTCATCTTTCCCTCTTAAAATACATATGCAGATTAAGCCTTTTCAAGAATGATGCGTAAGTTCATAAATTTTATGTTGGGTAGATGAAATAACTATCCTCCTTTTTCTAGTGTACGTTTATCTTTTTATTCCATGATTCATGTTAGTTCGATGTATCACCATAGGATTTAGTTTTCATTTTTATGCATTCCTTCTCCCTTTCCTTTTACAAAGATCAGTAGTTAGGTGATAACACAAAGGAAGTCGGCCTTCTCCGGAGGTTGACCTTTGTTTACAAGAAACCTACAGTTTTAGAGGTCTTCCCATGTTACACTGGATTTTTGAATTTTACATCCAATAGGGTGCAAAATCCAAGTGATAACACTAATAAAAAGAAATGAGGACAAAATCACCAAGCAACATGATCTATATTTCATTTCTAACAATTGTTCAAAAGTAACATCAAATGTGCATGCATATCTTAAAGGAAACCCAATTTCATCTCTAAGTAAATCATCTTTGTAAAACCATTATGGTAATTAGGACCACCTTGTCAAACATATACTTGAATCCTTGCTACTTTGAGTATGGATTCCTAGTTAAAGGCACCAAACAAGGAAATTGTCATATGCCTACATATTTGTAAATTCAAATTTAGCTCTAGCCAATTTTTCGTAGGAGCTGAAGATTAGCTCAACACCCAAAACCACCTACAAAAACAATGAAAACCTTCCACAAGAGATTATGCAAGAAATGAGCTTACTTGATATTAAGATCTATGATATGAAGTGTATAGTAGCATTTCTTATATATAAAAGGTGAGAGATAGGATTAGACAAGATTATGATATGTATCAAGCAATCCTATACCATGCGACAACTAACTCAACTTATTATTAAATGACCTAAGACTCAAGTATTAAATACCAAAAAGATAAGATAAGATCTAGGTGGCAATTAAGACTTCCAGAAAGATTCATAGGACCTAAGTGGACCTAACATGTAAATAGGACCCACTAATGAACTAGTTAGGTAAAATACCTTTTAACACCAACACCCCCCTTAAGTGCAACTTAGGGAGTACCCATTTACATATGATCTCTCACAAATGGAGAAAAGGAGAAAACCACAAGGGAAAAATCCCCTCTCCAAAAGAGAGAATGAAAAAATAAATCATGTAAAAGTGATGAAATGAGTGATGAATTGAGGTCTCATCAATACCCCCCAAGGAATACATACATCATGAATATACATTACAAAATCCCCCCATAATGAAGTATCTCCAAAACCATTGAAGAATATTTGAAGATAAAAGAGAATCTAGTGCCTAAAAACAATAAGTATCCCCTTGGAAAGAAAGAATGGTTGGTGTTGAAGAGCCTCCATCTCCATGAATAAGGAAGAGGGAA
The DNA here is from genome assembly GCA_007258455.2 of Sequoia sempervirens. Taxonomy (NCBI): domain Eukaryota; kingdom Viridiplantae; phylum Streptophyta; class Pinopsida; order Cupressales; family Cupressaceae; genus Sequoia; species Sequoia sempervirens. Next base: position 1,165,817,930 of record VDFB02271358.1, read on the forward strand.
GAAGCCTCAAAAAAGATATCTTTGAAGATGAATCAAATTTCTCTGAGAATGTCTCAACAAAATCAGGTGTGATCCCAATCAAGGAATAAGTCAAAGGATGTGGAAACTTAAGAACAATCTCCAAATAAGATGAGTTCTCAAAGAGGAGATAAACCCCCTCAAACATGTCTTCCAAATCTATAGAAGAATAATGACAAACCAAGTCTAATATACCTATCATGAAACCATCTTGCAAAGACAAATCTGGAAAATAAAAAATTTCTTGATCATCAGAAGTCCTGGAAACCAAGTCAACAATCAAATTTGAATAAGTGGAAGATGATGGAACATCATCAAAGGAATGATGAATAGTGAGGTTCACAAAACCAATATGACCTTTTGAAGAACTACCCACACTAGAGCTAGGAGTATCCACCTTAGAACATTCACCATTAGAAACAAAATGAGAAAGGGTGTAGATGTGAACATTATGATCAGCCCTACCCAATACAACAAGTTTTTTGGTATGCAAATCATGCATGAAGGTTGAATTTGGAGTAAACTCAATGGACTTACCACTTTGTGTTATCTAATAAATGGAAAGAAGATTGTTGTGAATATCGAGAATGCAAATAAAATTATGAAAACTACCATTAGGAACATCAACAACTCCTTTACCAAAAATATCCAAATATACACCATTATCCATTAAGATCTTCATGATTGAAGTATGCTTCAAGGAAGAGAATTATCTGGTGATTCTACCATATGATATGAAGCCCTAGAGTCAAGAATCCATATGGTAAACTCATCAACATGTGTTACAACAAGAGCATGACCATTCATCTTATGATCTCCTTTAACAAGACCCACAGAATGTGTGTGTAGAATATGAAGGTTGATAAGAAGAAGAAGGTGAACTAGAAGATGAAGAAGGTAATGCGATGTTGTGCTCCTAAAGAAGTTATTCACCTCTTCTAACTGTTTCTTATAACATTGATGTTCACCATGCACAGGTTTATTACAATATCCACACTTGGGTTTCTCCTTAGTTTTATCCTTTTTAGAAGAGGTGGTAGTATCACTAGATTATGTATTGGGTTTAGACTTCTTCTTTCCTTTACCCTTAGGTGATTATGCTAACAATGTCTAATTCTTAGAATGTGCATCATGTTGACTAAGTTTTTCTTGTTCGCTAGTCAACATATCACAAAATATCTCAAAAGAAAGCATGAAAAACCTAATCCATCCATTATACAAGAAAAGGAAGTAGAGAAGTATGCAAATGGACCTTTCAACTCAAAAAAAATCAAGAATATGCATTCCTTATTAGTTTTATCTTTACCACAACCAACCAATTGAGACCTAAATGATTTAAATTTTACCAAATAGTCTTCAATGGTATGAAAAGTGTTAGTAGAATGAGATGTCAATTTTTCCTCCAATTGCATAGCATGAACCTCACTAACTGAACCAAACAAATCCTTATACTTATCCCATACTTGCTTGGGAGTAGTACACTCCTCAATATGGAAGAGAAAACTATCAGAAACATTCATAGCAGTCAAGCCCATAGTCTCATCACATTTTTTTATGAGAAAATATTTCATATTCCCTAGAAAAATTTGGTTGATGGTCACTCAAGGTAGACCACAAACCCTTAGACCATAGTAATCTTTGCATTCTCACTTTCCATGTGTGTTAGTTATGAGGAGTTAGAACCTCAAACCTCGATTGAACCATTAAATCAGTAAGCACTAAGAGTGAAAAATAAACAAATATCTTAAATAAATTGATGTGATACCTCCCAGATATGAATCACAACTGAAAATGAAGTCTGCCCATACATAAAAATTCTCCAAGAGATAGTATGTCCAAGTAATAAGTGAAGATGCCAAATATGCAAAAATTGAATAAATAATACCTACGTTTGAATTTGGACAAAGTGCATAGACTTAATTATAGAGCTCCTAAATACCTTTCAATTGTCACTAGAATCATGAAAATTGGATAATCTAGTGAAAATTTATGAGCTTGGAGGTCCAAAAAGGGAAAATTCATTTCAATCTACAATAAAATTCACCTACAATAGAATCTATAAAAAATACTTGCACCACTGCGAAGTGCTTTGAACCACCTTTTCGTTGATATCTCATTTGTAAAATTTTGATATCCTAGTGAAAAGTTATAACCCATAGAAAAAACTACCCAATTAGAGCCTTAGGAGAAAATGTTTAGCCCCCTAGGGGCTAGCGCTTGATCACTCACATGACTGTCAGCTCATAGTTGGTAAAAATAATATTCGCTTAGGCAGCTGGTGGCATGGGCTGGTGGCGACTTTGCACACCATTAGGGGCTTAGTGCCCATTGCTATCCCTCAAATTGCAAATAAAATCACCTGCTAAAAAACCAACTACAAGTGACAATGAATTTTAAATAATTTTTATTAATTAAAAAAAATTGTGAATCGTACATTTTTTCTATCAATTGATGTGACGCATAGTATGCCAAGTTTGTAGATGATGACGTCAGACAATATGACTGTCGAAAATTCTCTAGAATATGTTGATTTTACCGACATAATCTATAATGACTAAACAACGTCGTATAGTACTTGCAACAACGTACGAATTGTACGGATATATACAATACAAAAAATGTTGATGGTATAACGAAATATCCTCTGAGGGTCTAGGGAAAAATTCTCTGATTTCAAGGATTTGAGAATCGATCTTAGGGTTTTTGGGCCTTCTAAATGTGATGGTGGGGTTTCTTTTGGCCCAAAATGCTCTAGAATATTAGTTACCTCCCAAATCTAGCAACAACCTCCCAACTTGAAACCCTTGTAGATCTAGCCTCACAAGTCCAATTTGGACGAAATGAAAGGAAAACCCCACTTTCTTTGACTCCTTGAACTTAATGGTGAGATCATATTTGCAGCAACAAGCTTCAAGATCAACCTACAATAGAAAACCACAAAGAGGAAACCCCCAAATCTAGTGTTTTTTTAAGTTTTTATAATTCTCCAAATCACCATATGGTGCAAGAGAAGAGCATACTCAACTTTACTAAAATCCACCAAGATCTCTCATCTAGCAATAGCTCTACCCTCAAATCTAAGAATGGATTTGCATGGCCATGGCTCTGATACCATGTAGGAGTTGAAGATTAGCTCAACACCCAAGACCACCTGCAAAAATAATGAAAACCTTCCATAAGAGAGTGTGCAATAAATGAGCTTGCTTGATCTATGAGATATATGATACAAAGTGTACAATATAGTCTTTCTTATATAAACAGAGAGAGCATTACAAAATATTATGACATGTGTCTCAATCCTATAACATGTGACAAATAGCTCAACTTATTATTAAATGTCCTAGGACTCAAGTATTAAATGTCAAAAATATAAGATAAGATCTAGGTGACAACTAAGACTTCTAGAAAGATTCCTAGGACCTAAGTGGACTTAACATGTAAATAGGACCCACTAATGAAATCATTAGGTAAAATACCTATTTACACCAACATTTTCATCATACATTTTATTTAGTTTATACTAGATAACTTTGTAGTCGGTGTACAATGTATGTTATTATGTTTCGATAAAATTTGTTATCTAACTATGTATTAATTGGTTGTCGGATTTGAGTATTTATTTAAGCACTGGTTGGTTGACGGTTGTGTTCTTCTTAGAAATCGTCAAGTCCTTTAAATAGATTGTGTATCATCAAGGTAGGGAGTATGATCTAGTTGGATCAACTTTGATCCTTAGCTGACCATCTCTGGTCTTCTTTTGTAATAATTTCATGTGCGAATAAAGATATGTTTTACTCACGTACTAGGTATGCATTGTCATCTCCATTATTTATTCATGTATTTATTTTATCAGATAGATTAGTAAACAAACTTTAATGTTTAATGCCAACATGTTGAATCCATTATGTATAATTTATGTAATAATATATGATACATTGTCCTGTTATTTTGTGCCATAAGTTTACATTCTAGAAAATCATTTGTGGGTACTTTTTTAATGTTTGTAGTTTATTATTTTACTTAGTAACTATTTTTAGAATTTGTGTACATTTTTTGTCTTTGTATATTTTTCCAAGAGTTGCTTTTGAAACTCTTTAAAATATTCTATATAATCAAACATAAATATAATCAAAATGGAGAACATAAGATATATGGTGGGTATAGATGGATGGTAATATTCCATATAATCAAAGATAAATATACACTTGATTAAATTTAAACCATTCAATATTCATTAACAAGGGATTCATAGAGATCTCCCTCTATAAGAGCAACTTCTTTGATGGTTTGCAATTCTTTGAAATGTCATTCAAGAAATTATTTTATCTAATTTATGTAATGACCTATGATGCATAACCCTACTATTATGTGCTTTATGTTCCCATTCTATAAATCATATGTATTTTTTTTTATGTTTGTAACTTATTATTCCACTTGGTATGTATCCATAGAGGTTATGTAGCTTTTTTGTCTCTATTTATTTTTCTAGGGAGTTACTACAGAAAATCTAAATATTCCATATAATAAAAATAGATATAATTTAAATTAAGAACACAAGATATATGATGGGTATTGATGAATACTATAGATATACCCTTAATTAACTTTATCCTATACAATATATGTTAAGAAAGAAGTCATTCCAAGATATCTCCCACTATAAGAGTGTAAAGACCCTTGCAAATTTTGTCCTTAATTTTTAGTTTTAAACACTTAGGAATTTCGTCAAACAGTTGTCTAACAAAATCCTTTCAACTGGTAAATGTTTTCTTGTTTTGTTTTTTCCTTTTTTTGTGATGATAAGATGCATGGAAAGACTCTTAAATACTTCTCTAAATATGCCAATGATTGCAATTGAAAGAGATATGCAAATGCAAAGTAATGTTCTGATTTTCCAAACTAAATGATGACTAAAAATTCATGCAATTGTACAGTTCCAACAAGGAGATATTTCGTCAAACACTTCTTATGTAATCTCCAAACTCCCTATTGAATAGTATTGTAAATGAAAAGACTCCAAGCTAATTATAAGCTTTTGAAAATGCAACAATGAGTAAGTGCAACCAATGAACATTTCTACAAATAGTTGATCTGCAAAGTCATGGACTGAAATATCTTCTCAAGTGCAGATTATTTCCATATGACATATAGTGATTACAATGTCAGCAAATCTGATGGTATTCAAGAATGCTAGACTCAGTTGTCAAGATGACTTTGTGACAACAATACATATATATTAAAATGCAACTAGATGGCAACGATGTAAATGTAGTTATAGTAGATTGTAAAGAAAGTGACTCAAAGACAATACGAGTGCAAAGC
>VDFB02271358.1:1165823369-1165848525 GCA_007258455.2 Sequoia sempervirens
TAGGTGACTATTTCAATCTATATAAAGATCTCTTTAACTTGCAAACCAATAATTCTTTTCCTTTCTCAACAAAACCATCAGGTTGCCTCATATAAATCTCCTCATCGAGATCCCCATGTAAGAAAGCAGTTTTCACATCCATTTGCTCTATCTCAAAATCATAATCAACAACAATAGATAAAAATAATCTAATAGAAGTTAATTTCAGCACAGAGAATATTTAAATAAAGTCAACTCCCTCTCTTTGGGAGTAGCCCTTAGCTACTAATCTAGCCTTGTACCTTTTGAGATTACCATTTGCTCCAATTTTCTTTTTAAAGATCCATTTACAACCAATGGCCTTTCTTCCTTTGGGAAAACTCTCAAGATCCCATGTGTCACAAGTATCCAAGGAAACCATTTCCTCATGCATAGCTTGTGACCAAAGCTTGTTCTCATATGAAGACAAATTTTCCATGTAAGATCTAGGTTTATCATTATTACTCATCAAAGAAAATATACAATGGAAATCAGGTGGGCTATACCTATCAACGAGATTCCATTGTCTTGTGGATCTTCTCAAAGAAGGTTCTTCTTGTTCCTCAATATGCTCATCATGAGCATCTATCTCAGAACTCTATGAACTTTCCTCATCCAATCCATCCAATTATTCTTCAACATGTGCATCTTCATGCTTCTCAGTATTTGTCTCAAAATACACTATTCGAGAAGTATCCTTCTCCTTTGGTTGTTCTTCTCTTGTATAAGATCTAAATTGCTTGAAAATCACATCTCTAGATAAAGTAATTTTTTGGGTTAGAGGATTCCAAAGCTTGTAACCTTTTACATTTTCACCATAACTTATGAATATGCATTTTTGTGCTTTTGGATCCAACTTAGACCACTTTTCTTTAGGCACATGAACAAAAGCCTCACAACCAAAGATCCTTAAATGTACAACACTAGGTTTCCTACCTAACCACATTTAATAATGGGTTTTATCTTCAATAGATGAACTAGGAGATCTATTGATTAAATAACAAGAAGTACTAACAGCCTCAGCCCAAAGGCACCAATATAGCTTAGCACTACTTAACATACTCCTAGCTCTTTCCATTAAGGTCTGGTTCATCCTTTCTGCTACTCCATTTTGTTGAGGTGTATATGGAGTAGTTTTTTGTCTCACAATTCCTGCATGCTTACAATAATCATCAAATTCCTTAGAACAATATTCACCACCATTATTTGATCTCAACAATTTTATCTTATGATCTGATTGTTTCTCAACTAAAGCCTTAAATTATTTAAACTTGTCGAACACATCAGATTTGTTATGCATAAAATAGATCCATGTGTATCTTGAGACATCATCATTAAATGTGACATAATATCTAGATTTTCCAATAGATTCAATATCTACAGGACCCATAACATCTGAATGAATAATCTCTAATAATCATTTAGGTTTATTTGTTCCATTAGGAAATGAAGATCTAGATTGCTTTCCAAACACACAATGCTCACAAAAATCATTTTTTCCAATTTTATAATTAGGAATACTGTCAACCAATTTCTTATTAAGAATGGTCCTAAGACCTTTTTCACCAATGTGGCCCAATCTATGGTGCCACAACATACATGTATTTTCAACTTCAAATACATTGGCTGATTTATTCAAATTGGAGGTATTAAGCTTAAACAAAGTCCCAATTTGAGATTCTTTAGTAACCATCATATTCCCTTTCACCAATCTACAACCACCTTTGTCAAATGTCACATGTATTCCAAAATCATTGAACTTAGATACAGAAAGTAGATTTCTAGCAAGTCCTGGAATATGTAAAACATCAGTAAGGGTCTTAACCCTACCATCGCTGAAACACAACTTTACCTCTCCTTTGACCACAACCTTTGTTGTTCTATTATCTCAAAAGAAGACATTCCCGCCATCATTTGCAGTATACTTAGTGAACCACTCCTTGTTAGGAGTCATATGATAGGAGAAACCTTAATCAATAAGCCATGAGTTATCACTAACAGTATTAGATGAAATGACCAATGCATCATTACCGTCATCCGAGGATTTCTCTATAGAAGCATCAAAACTCTTTTTCTTATTCTTACAATCCTTCTTTACATGTCCCATTTTCCCATAGTTCCTACACTTTACCTTACTCTTACCAAGGGTTTTAGATCGTCCTTTGGACTTACCCTTTCCTTTCTTCTCTCCCTTAGGTTCATTTTCCTTAGGCCTACCTCTTACAAAAAAGGCATCTTGGGATCCTGTTTTAGACTTCCTCCTCATCTCCTCTAATAGGAGAGTAGTAATTATATTTTCCATCTTAGGATCTGCACCACTACCATGGATAGCAACAAATAGATTTTCCCAAGACTCTGGTAAACAACAAAGTAACAAAATGCATTTATCTTCATCTTCTAGCTTTACATCTATAGATGCTAACTAACTTAGAATCAAATTGAAAGCATTTAAATGGTGTGCAACAGAATCATGCCATCTTTCATCTTTAAAGAATACAAATCTCTTTTCAGATACGACTTATTATTAAGACTTTTGGTTTGATACATATCACCTATTCTCTTCCACAATTTATATGCAGTAGTTTCAATTGAAACATTCAAAAGAACAACATCAGCAAGACATAACCTTATGGTCCCTCTTTCCTTCTTATCAATCTTAGCCCAATCCTCATCTAACATCGTTGTAGATGGATTTGTCTCATTATAAACAACTAACCACTGATCTCTCTCTTCAAGGAGATCCTCCATTTTTAGTTTCCACATCTCATAACTAGATCCATTGAATCTTTCAATATCTAGATGAGAAGTATAACTCATTGTAACATACTTCTTTTATAAATTTGCAATAACACAATAGTAAAAGCTCCCACTACAGCCAAAAAACCTTCAAAATTTTAAGAGAAAGGTGTCCCAAACCTTAACCAACCATTAGCTCTGATACCAAATGTTGAAAATGAAGGTAATATTGTCGCTTGTAAAACTATGAGATTGTAGATCTAATTAAGTGTTTTTTGTCACAATTCTTTGTGTATGATTAATCTGTTTAGATCAATTTTACCAATTATAGAAAGAGATAGAATATTGTAGAAGAATGAAACAAGGAGACAGAAGTGACACAACATATACATGGAGAAACCCTTTCAGGAAAAAAACTCCACTAGAATCAATAGTGTGTGTATTATTTAACCTTAGAACAAGATTACAATAATACTGTATCAATCCTTGATTGATATGCTTCCTTGCCTTCAACAATCCTTCTTCACAACCTGCAATAAACTCTCATGGAATTCTCATACACTTGTTGTAATTAATAGACAAAATATGAGCATTTAAACTCATAAGAGTTGTACAATACAAGAGCATAAAGCTCCTTACAAAAATCTACGCCTAGATTGGGCAAGTAGAGTTCCACAATGTAATCTGAAGTCAAACCAAAGTCTTCCTCAATTTAGGCGCCCCAAACTAAACACTTAACTGAACTTTGGTCAAGAAAATATCTTGCAAAATTCACCTCAAAGTTAGCACCCAAGAATGGGCCCACTTGACTAAGCCTTGTAAATATCTTCTCATGCAAAAGGTGTTAACTGAAAGATGCCAACTTGGGCTCCCAAGGTGGACACAAGTCAATCTTAGTTACCTGAAACATATCTCTCCACCAATTCATGCAAACATTATGCATGATTGATCATCCCCACTTAACTGAAAGTATCCACCTATTATCTATCATGCAACTCAAGTCAACTCAATTCAACTAGCATTCAACTCAAAATAACTGCATGCAACTGAAGATAACTGAACCATAACTAAACTAAACTAAACTAAACTAAATTGAACTAAGCTAAACTAAACTAAACTAAACTGAACTGATACTAAACTGAATTGAACTGAATTCCATTCATGTAAATATCAATCCCTAATTTATAGGATCAAAACATGCATTACTGAAGTGTTATCAATCCTCCAAACAGTTAACTTGAGCAAGGTGGGTTCCACCTTCCATGTGGGTGCCCCATGTGCTCCTATCTTGTAGGAGCTCTTCTTGGACATCCCCACATGTTCCTATCATTTATGAAAAATCACAAATATCAATTTACATGTTCATTTCATTCGAATTTATTCTCTTTCTAATCCTAGTGTTGGGGAACACTTTCCAAGGACTTAGGAGATACATAAAATATGTTTAGGATTGCAATTAAATGGCATCCTATTCCCAACAGTAATAAGGGTTAATGATCCACTTGCATTTCATGGAGGATGTGACACCTCCCTAATCAAGGATTGGGAATGTGCACATCCTTAATCTAGGATTATACAAATTAATCAGGATTAGAAAATTTTATGGAGGATGTGACATGAGGGGAATTAAATAAATAGATTATTTATTTAATTCTTTAGAGGAAAATGGATAAGGGATGGGAGTAAATAATTAAAGGTAATTATTTACTTTGGGCTAGGATTTAAATATGATAGAAGAAACAAAATAGGATGAAGGGATAAGGGCTAATGAATATTAATTAAATAATTAGGGTATTATTTAATTAATATAGAGGATATGACATTAGTTGAATTGGGGGTAAATTGACCAAATGAAAGTGGTCAATTTTCAGTGTCTACATTTTTCCCCTCTTTGAGATGGTGTTACGAAGTAGCATCATTTCAAAGAAGACTAAAACATAGCACCCAAAAGAAGATGGTTAGATTGTGAGAGATGCCCCAGTCATTCAAAGAGGTGACTAGGAAGAAAAATGATGGGAGTGAAGATGAAGATTAGGGATTAAGGATGCCCCCTCAAGAGGAAATGTGAGTTCAAGAGAATAGGGATGTGCTCTTGAAATGGATGAGATGATGAAAGGGTAGATGGGGAAGATGATGCAAAATGATGGATAAGAGAGGATGATATGTGATAGGAGATTGGGAAGAGAAGATGAGAAGAAAGGAAGGACAAATGGATTCAAGGACAAATGTGATGTTGCCCCAGTCAAGCTACAAGCCAAAATGGATTAATGATGGGTGGAGCATTGTTGATGAGGGAATAATATATCCCAAAACAATGCACAAGGATAGGGAAGGATACATCCCAATGATGATGATGAGAGTGTTGTTGATGAGGGAAGGATACATCCCAAAATAACACAAAAGGATAGGGAAGGATACATCCCGATGATGATGATGAGAGTGTTGTTGATGAGGGAAGGATACATTGCGATGATGATGATGAAAGTGTTGTTGATGAGGGAAGGATACATCCCAAAACAACACAAAAGGATAGCGAAGGATGCATCCCGATGATGATGAAGAGAGTGTTGTTGATGAGGGAAGGATGCATGCCAAAACAACACCAAAGGATAGGGAAGGATACATCCCGATGACGATGACAATGATGAGGATTGGATCAAGGCTTATAGAAAAGCTAAGAACAAGACCAAGGATGTGATTAGATGATTTTTGCTAGATTGAATGGATGAGGGTTGGATTGAGATATGAGATTGTTGAAATGAATGTAGATGATGAAGGAAAAGATGCTTAGAATAACAAATCTATATTATCCTAAGAAGATTGAAGAGATGATATGATAAGGATGAAGAAAGTGGAGGGATGAAAATAGATAGAATAGAAAGATGAGGAGAGTGATGAAGGATGAATGGATAGTAACCAAATTAAGTAAGTTAATTGTTATGTGTTATGCATTATGCTTCCATGTAATGAGCACTTAATTTGATATAGCATGAGATACTATGGACCAGGGTATGAAGAACCAAGGTGACTTTGTATCACATGCATGGGAATGACACAACAAACAAAAGGTTATTCCATCATCCCAAAGTCAGTGGTTCTTTGGTAGGGCCAATGTTGGAAAACCACAAACACAAAGGATGCCCCAGCATAACACAAGACCACAAGGATCTTAGTGGGTACTATGCAAAACAACCGAGAAGACAAGATCATGCAAAAAAAATCAAGACATGCCCCTATGTTTACCTGTCAAAGCACACTATGATATGATGGATCGTGGAAACCCTGAAAAAATATAATAGGAAGCTCAAATGATAAACAAAATTCAAGAGCACCAAAAGGTCACAAAAATTTTCAAATGTCCTTTGCCATAGGATCAATAGATGGATGGGATTGATGTGGTTTGATTTAGGAAGCATACATCTTGTTAAGACCAAAGATGGAGGGTGGATTAGGTGATCGACATGACGCGGGATACTTAAAACTGATTGAACCTCATGATACTAGTGGATTTTTGTTTGTTAGGAACTAGCTAGGTAGGGACATACTTGATGACACGACACGACAACAAGACACACCCCAAAGACCTAAGGGCTCGGGGGTTGATCGAAGATTAGCCTTGCCTACATGAAAGGGAAGAGCCCTCGTAGTTTTATAAAAGACTGATGAATGACCATGGATAAAAGAAAAAAGAGGACAATGGGGACCTCGATGGATGACAAAGACAAGACAGATAAATGCCCCGAGGGCTGATCAAATAATTAGCCTTGCCTACGTGAAAGCACAAAGGCAACATAGTTTGATAAAAATACCAACAATAGAAAATGGATAAGGGATGATGAGACGACCATGATAAGTAGATACAATGATGGAACCGATATGATGCAACAAGATAGACCTGTGCAAATAGTGGGATGGTGATTGCATAAAGCTCTGGAATGGGATAGTTATCCAAATAATCAAAAGATGAATTGGGAGGATGATATGATGGATAGATGAGTGATGAAAAGTGATAGGAGATTGGAAAGATGTGTGAAAGAGGTGGGAGTGATGACAGTGAGATATATGGCATTGGGTTGCATGAGGGGGTAGGCTATAGCTAGATACCAATGACAAGGGATTATGAGATGGGATGAGGATAGAGATGAATGGATAGGGAGATAAGGATGGGGGAAGGAAAGGATGCTACGATGGATGGATAGGAAGACAAGGATGGGGAGATGAAAAGGAATTTCTCTTGGATGGGTAGGTGGGAAGATAAGGATGGGGAGATGAAAGGGATGATAGGATCGATGAATGATGTCTCCAAGGACTATGTCACAAAGAAGGAGATGCCCCGCTCTAGATATGTCATGTATGATGAGATAGGAGGGCTGGAAGATAGAAGGATGGGAAAATAAGGGAGTGAGATGGATATGGATAGGATGCATGGATAAGGAAGGGAGATTGATGGTAGCATGACGGATGGACAAGGAAGGTAGATGGAGAGGATAAGCAAAAGGATAGTGTATGGATGGGGGGAATGTATGCCAAGAGGTGTCCAAAGCATGTATATATGTTTGCCCCTATATATATCAAGATCGCAAGGAGGATGGAGGGATTGGGATAAATGGGATATGACAGGTAGGATGTGAAAGATAGGTGGGATGGAGGAGATGGGTGAAGGGGACATAGTTGCCCCCAAGTGTGGAAGTAAACTGGATGGGGGATTTACACATGACGCCTGTTTGCCAAGTTTTCATCATGGTACTTATCCAAGGCACTTGTTTGCCAAGTTTTCACCATTGGACAAATTATTTCTCTTTACTATTTTTAGATTTTTTTTTGAAATGTGTGCAATGTTTTTACCCTATCTAAAATGCAAGAAATAAACTCAAGCAAGAGATAAAAACCAAAGACAACACTCAAGATTGGGCTAAAGATGAAACTCAAACTTTAAAATGAAAATAAAATCAATTTTACCTTGTTTGAGCTTGATGGATTTGTTTTCCCTCGTTGATGGCTTGATATGTGTGCATAACAACTTGATTTTTGCTTGATTTGGATGCAAGATAGCTGTGGTGATTGAAGGCTTGAGAGATTGAGATGATGAATGTGATAGATTGCGGTTGCCTACGGTTGAATGCTTCAGAATGCAAAAATGGCTAAGTGTTAGCCATTTAGCAAGGGAGATGGAAATGGATGGTGGAGATCGAAAGAGGGAAGAAGATCAAGGGTTGAGATCAAGAGTTGACCAAAGGAATTAAAAATTCCTTTTTAATGTGCATGGAAAGGATAAAAGGAATTTAATATTCCTTGGGAAAGAGAAAAGGAATTTAATATTTCTTGGGAGATGGGGGAGGAATTAAAAATTCCTCAAAATCACCTTGGGAAGAGAAGAAGGAATTAAAAATTCCTTGGGGGATGGGAGAGTTGACCAAAGGGTAGGTTGGGATAACTAATCAATGATTAAGTTGTGTAAGTGAGGGATTAGGCAAATGATTAGGTGCATAATAAGGATTAATGATCCACTTGCATTTCATGGAGGATGTGACACCTCCCTAATCAAGGATTAGGAATGTGCACATCCTTAATCCAGGATTATGCAAATTAATTGAGATTAGAAAAAGGTTATGGAGGATGTGACATGAGGGGAATTAAATAAATAGATTATTTATTTAATTCTTTAGAGGAAAATGGATAAGGGATGGGAGTAAATAATTAAAGGTAATTATTTACTTTAGGCTAGGATTTAAAGATGATAGAAGAAACAAATTAGGATGAAGGGATAAGGGCTAACGAGTATTAATTAAATAATAGGGTATTATTTAATTAATATAGAGGATATGACATTAGTTGAATTGAGGGTAAATTGACCAAATGAAAGTGGTCAATTTTTAGTTTCTACAGGTTCATATTACCTTATGTAACATTAGGCACACTTGGGATATTTGTGGTGATGGATGAAGATGGTTGTGCTTGAAATGTCGAGGTTGTTGTGGCATCATGGAGTGTAAGTGTTTTTCCAAACGTTGGTGTCCAACTTGTGTTTTGGGGAAGGTTGGCGGTTAATGGAATGGTCATGTTGTGAATACCCATAGTTTTGTTTGTTCCTAGACATGAAGTGAGACCAAGGTTGGTTCCTAGCCTAGTTGCAAGAATAGATGTTAAGGGTTGAGTTGGCACAAGAGATGGAGTTGGTTGAATCGTAGATGAAGTCAAGCCTTGTGTCAATGATTGTGCAACAAAAGATGGGGAAATTGGAGCCACGTTTTCTAAGGCTTGATGTTCTTTTTAATACTCCATGATTTCTTCCTTAGTAAGTCCAAATGGGTTGTTCATAACATCCTCTATCTCATATGGCACTGATGGAGATGAGGGTTGTTGTGATGGGGTAACTTGACTTCTTGGATCAAATTCTAGAGGATTTGGATCACTTGAGGTAAATGTGACTTTGGTTTTCTCCATGATTCTCTTGTGTTGTGATCTTGTCTTTACCATAAATATTGGGTCACCTATGGGAGAGTTGTTTTGATATTTATAATGTTTGAACTTTCTAGTTGACTCAAATTTAGGTAGAAGGGACATTCTAAGTCATTTTGGAGCAATGGTGATAATGGGAGATGAAAAGGTGAATGATATGGGGGAAGTGATCTTTTATAAACATTTTGGGACAACACTTTTGACTTAAGTTTGATGTTTTGATGTTAGGATAAAGGATGTTTATGAACTTGAGAATCTTTAGGGTAGACTCGTGACCTTCAAGATAAACTAGTTCAAATCTGATAACTAACTTGACCAAATGCACGTAAAGGGATTCATTTCACATACAAAGTAGCTAAGTTATGGTTTGGTTGATTGATGTTTAAGTCACAAAGTGTTGGTGTATAAAATGTTTTTTGCAAGGTTTGGTGAGATGAAGGATGAATTTTGATGAAGGGGTGAGTGAAATGTTTGACCCAATGTTGACCTAGAGTGAACCTTTGTTTTCCAAGACCAAGGTAGTGAGAAACATGCTATACCTCTAAAGTGATCAAACCTTAAGGACTCAATGATTTTGGTAAAATAGGACTCAAACGATTTTGACAATAGAATTCAATGAATTTGGATAATGGAACTCAATGATTTTGACAATAGAACTCGATGATTTTGGACTCAATGTTTGCAATGTTTTCCTTGTATGATAGCAGGCGTAAGGTTGGGTTGTTCAACCAGCGCAATCAGTTGCCAAATGGTCATGTGGGGTTTAATTTGTCAATTTATCTTGTTTAATGATTTTCTTTTACCACAAACACTTGTCTTGATTAAGTTTTCAAACTAAATGTCTATGTCAAAAACATCATAAATTTCACAATGTCCATTTTGTGAAAATCATGAGGTTGAAGCCATAGTTGCTTATGTTAAATTTCGAAAATATGGATTGAGATATAAGTCAAGATATTTAGAAATCTCTAAGGATAGAAATCCTTAGGACAAGCATTAATATCAAGGATTTCCAAAAGGTATCCATATTTAAACCAAAGGGTTTGAAATTTTGAGGAAGATTGTGAATATTTGTTTGCAATGTTTTGGAACCAAGCAAAGTATTAAACTAACTCACAAGGATTTACCATCCTAGGTTCAAAAGATACTACTTGTTGAATCCCCACTCGGATTTCTCCAAACACTAAGACAATGCGAACAGCTAGAGATTTCGTGACACTGGCTCCCCTCCACGACACACACTTCTTGGGACCACCAAATCTCAAATCCTAAAGATCCTAAGGATTTTCCTGTTTCGACAATTGAATAGTAAAATGTGGGGCGGCTTCAGAATGACCGTTCTTGCACCAACAAGCATAAAGGTTTTTGGCTTCTAAACAGTTGGTTCATAATAAGGGCTTTCGTTCAAGGTGGCCATATACACGACAATATTAGCTCAAGATTATGGAGAATCAAGAGGCCTCCTAGTCTCTTCTTAAGAAGAGATTTTAACGTATCACACGGATACTAAGGGTGACACTTGTCAGTATGACGCACCCGCACTTTTTGTTTATGACTTTCGTCACAAACACATTATTTATATAGTGGCTTGAAAGAGCTTTGCTTTAGCTTGTTTCTGCTTGGGTCGTCCCCTCCTTTCGAAGCGGGGGGGCAAGCCCTCTCAAGATAAACAATAGGAAGGAAGTACGTTTATAATTCGATCATCCCAATTTGCATGAAACAAGGAGAGAACACACACCACGCCTTTTCCCTACACTAGCAAAGGGGTTCATTTTTAATCCAAATTGAAAGATGTAGGTGATTATACAAAGTGTTAAGGAATGTTTCTGATTCTCAAGATCACTGAGTGGTGTGAGAGAATTGCATACACACTCAATAACAAAGATGTAAATCAAAACATAGAAAACACTCATTAATTTTAACCCCTAAAGCTAAGATGAATTCATTTTATGCACCAAATGAAATGTTAAGTTGCCTTGTTCAATTTTAAGCCCAAAATAAAATGATGAAATGAGGGTTCAATTTTAGTCTTGTTTAAGCGTTCTTTTTAAACCCAAATGAAAATTAGTGTGGTTCTAAAGCATAAAATGAAAAGCATGATAGATGGGTTATAATTAGCCCAAAAGCGTCAAACGCTTGTTACAATTATAATATTTAAACATGAGAACGCTTCTTCACTTCAACTTTTATCGCCCAACCTGCAAAACCCAATTAGCCTAAAAAAGTGTCATTGTATCTACAAACACAAGGGAAAAAAAATCTAAAGAGAAATTCGTTAGATTGATTAGTTCATGCTCTCCTTCTAGCACCAAAATCTGACCAATGTCATAGTATAGGTTAACTACACCCGATCCATACGAATTCGAGGCATATTTAACCCACTAAGCATCAATCACAATAAGATCATTCACTATAAAAAAGACAAAGAAGCCATTAAAACTAACGTTATAAATCGTGAAAGCTTGAAAAACCTCTGATCTAAGACATTGAAACTTATCTTATTGGGGGAGTGGTGTCACATTGATGTGGAATGGCAACCCTTTCCCAATCCCTTGGATGAGCTTGTTTCAATTAGTTTTATTGAAAAAAACTGATGAAACCATGAGAGATATGTGATAAAACATTATTTAAATACTAAATTAACATGATATATGCCAAGATGATCGATATGGGTGTATGAAAATCTACTCTAAATGTATGCAAGCTTCAAAAGATTAAAATCCTAATTAACAAAATATGCTAAATGTATGCATCTATGTTATCATGGAAGTCATTAATGGAAGCTAAGCTAATATGATGCAATTAAAATAAGCGAAAATTGAGGTTAAATGTGAGTGCAAATGCAAGTGATTTTAACAACATAAGTTTGATGTTAAAATATGGATCCATTTGTCTCCAAATAGTGACCTATTTATAGGAAAGCAAATGAAAAATGAAGGGCTAAGATTGAAAAAGCTAACCAATGGTCAAAAAGGAAAGAAGATGGAGGCATGGATCATGGATTCTCATCAAGGGTTGAAAATGCAAGTTGATATTTAATCAAGGGCTTACATTCATCCAAACAAACACACTTTTAACGTGTACAAGAGGTCACAAGTTAAATTGCACAAGAAGTTTTGAGTTAACTTACACACGAAGTTTTGAGTTAACTTGCACATGAAGTTTTATAAGAATATTCCCTTTTTCAAATGAGTGAGGAGAAAGAATATTCTCATGGGTGAGGAAATAAATATTTTGCAAATTAAAACAAAGTTTAATTGTGCAAAAGGGGAAGGAATATTCCCCTTTTGGAGGAATGTGCAAAGGAGGAATATTTCCTTGCAAGTGGGAGAACTATTAATTTGATAATTAAAACAAAGTTTGAATTATGAAAATTAGGGGAATTATATGATATTCATTAAATAATTGATTTAATGGAGATCAAATGAAAAATCAATGTATGAGATTGATTTGATCTATCAATGGTCACAAATAAAAGGAGGATGAAACATGGATCAAGGATTCCCATCAATGGATGAGAATCAAAGATCACATTGATCAAGAAAAGATCAAGGGCTCACAATCATGCAAACAAACACACTTTGCAACAACTTTAAAAAATTGTTTCAAAGTTTGTTTGGAGTATTCATTACCTTTTTGTAGAGGAAAATAGGAGAATGTTCCTTTGGAATATTCCCTATGCAAGTGGATGAGAGGGAAATTAGCAATTTAGTTAATTAAAACTAAATTTGAATGTGCAAGATGAGGAATGTGAGGATATTCATTAAATTATTGATTTATTTAATGAAAGGAGATGCAAATATGATATTTAATTAAATAAGAGGACTTAGGGTTTAAATTAAATAATTTGCATTATTTAATTAAATCAGATGAAATGTCAGTTTGAGGGGGTGAATTAACCCAATTAGGTCAAATAGATTAATAGGTAAAAATGAGGCATTTAATTAAATAATTAAGCTTATTTAATTAAACAAGCGAAAAGAGGATGGATTTGAGGACGAAATGATGTTAGTTAGCCAATGCGATCCATTGAGACATTTTTTAGGTGTCTACACTGCTATATTGAATTAATTTGAGGAGCTAGATTTGAGTTTATCCTATGGAGATAGTCACTTGAGCAAGGGCCACTCAAGGTAATTGTTACCCACTTTACTTTCTATATATTTATTTATGTTGTTACAGTAGTTACTTTCATGATTGTATTTTTCTTAATCAAATTCTTCATGTTGAGAATGTGAATGAAATCGTGAATAAGATCTTTTCTTGTAATCATGCTTTATTTGTTTCCATGCATTGTCCTCTGGAGTGAGTCAAGTTAGTCAAGTTAGTAGTATTAGTTACAGAATTCATTTCTTGACAATGAACTAGTCACAAACTTTAGTTGTAGGCACCTGTAGCAATATTTCTAGATTCAATCCTTTTTATTTTTATGCACTTTAAGTTTTCCTTACATTTGTAACACCTATACTAGGATGATATAGGTAGTGAAGAGTCTCTAAATGCACATACAGTGCTAGCATCATCACAAGATTACATTAGCCTTGGTTGATAATTAAATGGAGTCTTTACAAGGGTTTAGTGGATTGTTTAGTAAGGTACTCCCTCTAAATTGTGTGAAATTCACCAAGTTTACTAAGCATTAGTTGGGCCTTACATAGGGTATAGGTCTTATCTTCATTAACTTTTGCATACTTGATGTGGTTGTCATCCATGCCCTATTCTATTCATGACTATTGAAAATCTCTTCTCTAACATTCTATTAGTGTGTCTTACATCATTATTATCTTGTTGAGTGTCTTGTTACACATTGCCTCACATTGCCTTCTAACTGTCATATTATCCTTTGTCTACATACTTCCTTCACTAATTTATCTTTAGCCCTAGATGGACTATCTTTATTCATAGTTCATTTGCAATTGAGTTTCCATAACTTCACAGGAGGTCTATACTTATGCCTTTTAGATCTCCACTTTTTGTCTAGTTTGTTGTCATGTCACTAACTTGATCACTATATGGACAATGAAAGGATGAGGACTGTGCAAAACTCATCTCATCTTCGTGACTATGTTGCGTCTTAACAAGAATCGTGTCTTAACAAACTATTAATTTCCTTGGATAATCCAAGGCATTATAGCTTATTGGTCTATAAACTTCACATTATATAATAGAGGCATGCAAAAGCTCTACTTCATATCATATTTCCTTTGCCATACCCTGAGATTTTCACCTATAAGTCTATTACGTGATTGTCATCTTCTTGCTTTGAAATTGTCATACTTTCAATGACTGTCCCTCTTAGTACCCTACCCTACTCTCTTTTACTGTTACATAGGCTTTTACTGATTGAAATTTGTTCACATAGAGGTTAATATTTACGGATTTAATGAACTTCATTCATGACACTACATTTCCATCTAGTGACAAATACTTTTGTTTAGGAGGGAATTTTAAGTATCCCTTATGGTTTTGCATTACCTTATATTCATCATGCATTGTTTTGACTATCTTTTTCCATGTGAGGTTCATTGTCATACTAATGGAATCTAATGTATTGGAGGTCTTTCCACTACTCATTCAAGAGTGGCCTTCTTTATCTATATTTTGAGTGATTTCTCTCCTTTTTAACTTTGTGCATTGTTTCTTTCCAACTTTCCACTGTCATAAAGCTTGCATGCTAAGTTGTCCTCTACCTCTATCAATAAACTAACTTTGTCATTTGGCACGGTTATGGTGTTTCCTTATAGTCACGATGTCATGATCCTTCTTGAAAAGATATTTAGTCTTGATCCACCAAACAACCTTATTATTTGAAACTCTAAGAATGACACAAGACTTCAACATATCAGTGTGTACAAGCAATATCACTAGTGAGACATATATTGACGATTTTGACATATAAACCTTTGAAATGGAAATCCTATCACCATTGTCAATATTAACATCGATAGAGAACTCATTGAAAATTGTTTGACAATAATTTTATTAATCTACCATGCCATGTTTTTTTTGTTTGGTGTTGACAGTAAGGCAACTTCACATGTCAAAGGGCAGTTTATATGCTATAAGGAAAAAGAGAACTAGTAGGGGATTTTCATAGAAAATGATCTTGTAATGGACTCAACATAGTCTCTTTTGACCTCTAATCTTTATGACTTACTTATTGATTGTTATATCTAGCCTCCTTTGGTACTAATGGATTGTCATATTATCTTGAAAACCTATTGTAGCTCTGTCCACTATAATTGTGCTTTCATGGATATGTTCTTGCTCTCTAATTCTTTATGCTTTTGTCATGCCTATGTCTTTGGACTTAATAACTCTTCATAACTCTGTGAGACCAAATGGAAGTGGAACACAACAAAATGGAAGTGCACATAACATTTATTACATCAAGCTCTCATGCATGACCTTTATTAGCCACCATTCTTAGGGAAGATTTCAATTATTTCCATTCTTGAAAAGGGGGCAAGTTTCAATGGTAGGTTCTTTTGTGCCTTGTCTCTTCAAACTATGATAGAGGTCTTCTGCTATCTTTACCTTGAATGGTCGTGACAAAACTCTTTCCTACTTCATGAAAATAATCACTACCTTTTGAACAACATATGTCATTATGCAATTTATTCTTGTTTTCTCTAGGGTATTGATCATATTTGATAGAGTTTCAAAGAAAAGCTTCACAATAAATGAATGTATCAATAAGGAAAGGTTTTGAAAAAATATTTTGATGTGTCTTTAACATTGACAACAACAAGAAGAGAGTGTAGACAATCTACTACCATAAGCTTTGTTATAAGATTTTCATAGATATAATTGATAACAAACATAATAGACTCTTATGATAGGACTTGATATTCCTCCTTGGTGTATGCACATGATTTATGAGATTCTATGCTTCTAACTTATACCCTGAAACCTTTCTAACTGTGCCATGTCATATTGACATCATTCATTTAGGTCTACTCCTTTGTATATTCAATTAAATGGTCAATTTATAATTGTCATCCAACTCCAGGGACCTAAAGATCATTGTCATGTCTTTGCCTTTGAGTATTCTTCCTATCTTTCTTGACTTACATGCTTTGAAGTTTCATTTTCACATTTTCTTAATTGTATATCACCTAATACTCTTTAAAATTTACCCCTATTTTGACTAACTTAAGCTCCTAGGCATTAAGATGATAAAATAATATCAACAATAGGCATGTGTAGAAGTTGTGTGTTTCTTTGTCTTCATATATTTTTCAAGGGAGTTGCTTTTGAAACTCTCTGAGATATTGTATATAATCAAAGATAGATATACTTAAAATGGAGAACACAATTAAATTCTTGAGGTTGAGACTTACTATAATCATTTTTCGTCTTTGCAAATAGTTATTCATATTGATAAATTTTGATACATTGAAACTCGCTTTTTTTTTAATATATTCATCTTAATCTCAAAGACTATTGCACAAATGAATTTTTTTAAAACTAGTAACATTATCTTAAGGTACAATTGGATGGTACATAGGTTTGGTTATAAACACTCCTATCAATCAAACACTATACGAAATGACTTCGACAACAAAATATACATGTACAATGTTTGACCAAGAAGATTATTTATATATGTTCCTATGAGATATCCATTAACACCTTTAGGTGTTGTTATTAGTCATAATCTTATTAACTCATTTCTCTCTCTTTTTTTAATGTTTTCAACCCTTCCTTTTGTTTCCTCTCTTTCTTCTTCTTTTTTAATGGACTTAAATCTTCAATCTTTTTTAGATTACTTTTCTTATCTTAATAATTAATTACAAAATATAGTTGATAAAAAAATTATCATAACTTTCTAATTCAATTAAGTTGAATGGTAATACTATGATTCGATGTCAATGGACCCTTGGTTTGCTATTAAAGTTGAATGGTTCCAAATGAGTTCACCAAAGATCAAGTCTTGTTAAGTGCAAGACATCAACACAAAGGGATGAGGTTGGGATCATGCTTTGCATGACTTTAGTAGAATGAATGCTCCTTAATTTGTGCTCTTAGCCAAAAAGGTTTAAGCCTAAGGCTTTTGCTCTTGTATTGAATAGTTAAATGATTGTGCAAATTTAATATAAAAACCTTCTAACAACAAAAAAAAACTTTATCATATCATGTATGAAGGGTCATTTTCCACTAGTCTAAAAAATCTGTATACAATTTTCCAACTTTATCAAAACAAGAAGTTAAAAAAAATGTTGAGCTCCAATCATTCTAATTTCTCAACTAACTTGTGAGATTAGACTATTGGTCTATTAATCAATAATTTTTTTTAAAGCGGCAGGGGTGTCCCTGCAACTCAGTCCAAAGACCCAGCAGTCCATACCTTGGTACCTGGGGCGAGTTGGGGCGAGACTAGCCCCCTGCAGGTGGACGCCATAGCCTACATATAGGCCCATCGATCAACCGCGAGAGCAGGGGGTTGAACCCGGGACCTATGGGGAGTAAACACACGGCCTTAGCAAACTCCGCTACCCGGACGAGTTTATTAATCAACATTATTAGAATATTTCATTCATTCACAATCATGTGCAAATAACATAAAAATTGAAAAAAAAAAAAAAAATTGTTGTAAATTCAGATTGCAATAAGATGCCCTGACCTTTGACAAACAAAATTATTGATATGTGAAAAGGAGATCCATAATCACCTCTACACTAATCTAATCTACATTATTAAAATCTTTCATTTATTCATAATCAGTACATATATAACAGAAAAAAATAAAAAAGAAAATATGTTGTAAATTCAGATTGCAATGACAATCCCGTGCCTTCCGCCAACAAAATTATTGACATAAAACCATAATCACCTCTAGAGTGATCTAATTTAGATTATTAGAATCTTTCTTTCATTCATAATCCCGTACATATATGACAAAAGAAATGAAAAAAAAGTGTCCTGAATACGGATTGCGAAGACAACGACCTCCCGCCAACGAAAGTATTGATATGTGCAGAGGAGACCGTTGTGGTCACCTCTCCACTACTCTCCTCCACGAAATTCGTATAAGTTGTGAATACCAACCACAAGAAATCACACGCCAATGCTATTGCCGCCCAATGAGAGGCGCGCATTAGATCGGATCAGTTCAACATTTCTGGACCATTCACTTGATCTTCGTTTCCGCGTGTCAGAGTTTTGTACATTGCGTATTTCTAAATTACACTTCACTAGGTAGTAAAATCATATAAAACGCAGAAAGAGAGTTTGTAGGGTCTACGAATCTGAGAGCTACACAGACCATTCTCCCACAAGTTTAAAGAAGCCGCTGAATTTGGGTGCAAAAATAGAGGTGGAGTTGGAATAGTGATGCGATAGGGCCCACCAACTCATGTTATTTAATTCCACACAAAGACAGAAAAGTAAGGAGGCATCACAATTGTAGGCCCCACTAAAGTTGGAGAGGCCTCTCAAGTTTGTAATGGGTTTGTGGCGTCATTCATAACTTTTTTTTTTTGACCATGTGAGACCCACTTTTATAAAATTCAAGTAGTGGATAGAATTTTATGATAATTGATTTAGGTAAAATAGAAGATTTTTAATGTTTATGAGATTAAAGATAGTTTATGGGATAACAAATTTTAATATTTTTGTTTGAGTAGGGGAGAGGACTCAATAGTTGTGCACCCTAACTTTGCACTTCTAATTATCCTACGTGGAAATTTCAAATCACTCCCAATTTTTTACAGCAGTTTTCTTGGCAAGTCCTCTGCTTATAACTAAGGTTTCAGGGCCACATCAACATGTTTTTTTTCAAGGTGTCCAAAAAGGCCCAAAAAAAAAGTGAGACTAATTCTTGTGCATTCACAGAATGTTTTATTGAGCACTGATGTGGAATCACATGATTGGTTGCTTTTTAGATCAAAGGAATACATTTTGTTTAATTATAGGTAGTCATCATCAACACTAACAACTTTAAAGTTACAACTATTGGTCCAATATTGACAAAAATATTGGGCATAATATAAACAACTACTATCACAACTATTGAAACATGCTACCTGGGTCCTCTCCCCTAGTGTTGATTTTTTGTTATTTAATTTGTTAACGAACTCTCTCGTTCTCTCAATCATCTTTGTGCTCTTTAAATCTTGAAAAGAAGTAGCTGCTAAAATACTTTTTTCTTGATCTTGATGTTTGTGTAAGCTTTACAATCCAAAATAAAGCGTGCAAAGGACACATATCCTCAATTTGATTGTGAGAGTATTTTGTAGTTTAATATATTATTTTTTGTACCATTATTATTGTTGTGAAATTTAATATTTTATGTTGAAGTATATGAGCGTGTTGTGCCTACATGTGAATGAACAGGTAACAAATATTATATATGTATGGTGCTAGTTGAATCACTATATGATATGGTTTTGTATGCTACCACGTGTCTCAAGTGTATGGTGTTGAAACATATATGTATGCAAGTTGTACATAATGCTAAAATATTGCATAAACGAAAATATTTTTGTCAAACTCTTTGAAAATTAGCATGATATGATTGAAGAATGTGCATGTTGGTGCAATGTGACTAAACAACACATGCATAATTGCCTTATATTGTCTTCACATGAAGCTTCTTAGAAAAAAAAAGGTACATAAATATGTGCAAAGCCATAATACCATATTCTTAACTATATGCGACATATCTCTACACCATCAAAGTTGTGTGCAAGGGAAGGAGCACAAGTTGCACACAAATCACATTTTGTCTGACTTATGTAAGAGTCCATAGTGGGTGTAAAGGTAGAGGAGGTGGTGGAATAGTGGTAGGGCCCACCAATTCATGTTATTTAATTACACATAAAAATGATAAAGTAGGGCATTGCAATAAGTGGTGTAAAGATAGAGAAGGTGGTGGAATAGTGGTACAATAGGGTCCATCAATTCATGTTATTTAATTGTGCATAAAAACAACAAAGTAAGGTATCACAATTGGGAGGCCCCACTAAAGTTGGGGAGGCCTCTCAAATTTGTGGTTGCCTTCATAACACTTTTTCAATGTGGGGTATTTGTATAAAATTCAAATAGTGGGAGAGAATTTAATGATAATTGGTTTAGATCGAATAAATAGAATGATGATTCTTAATATTCATGAGATTAAATATAGTTTATGGAATAACAAATCTTGCAAATTTTGTTTTGTAAAGTGTTGATCAATGAACTATTGTATTCTTTCAACCATCTCCTTGCTAAATAAATCTTGAAAATAAATTGCTACTAAAATATTTATTTACTTGACCTAAATATAAATGTTTTTCTATTTCAACTATTTGACACATATCATCAATTTGATTCTAGGAATATTTTATGGCTAGATATATTTAGATATAATGAGAATTAAGTAAGTTGCTTATATTTGTGAAAGAAAAACTTCTATGAAGCATGAGTTATAAAATATGGTTCAATATAAATTGACTTAAAACTATGTAATTGAAAACATAGAATATACGATTTTCGAGGCATCACATATGACTTGATAGATTACTTCATATTTGACCATATTTTATTAAGTTTAGTTGTTTTTTTTCGATATTAGATGTATAACTCTTCAACTTGTGATGTCTTGGAACCTTAGCTATTGTTTTTCTCAATAATTATTAGAATGTTATTCAATGAATGACCCTGCAAATAAGGTTATTATTTTTCTTAAAAGTAACGATAATCAAGATTTAGTATATTACTATTCATATTCTAAAATATTTTAAAAACTAAATTTTGTAGATTGGAATTTTCAAATAAACTTCACATTTAAATGTTACATAATTAAAACATACATTTATTTATAGTACATGTACTATTTTCTTTAGAAATGTAATAAATAAATTAACATTTGTCATCATTCATGAAGAATCACCTACTATTGTATACTTACAATATATTATCTTATCCCCTAAATTTTCTAAAGTTATGTAATCATTATTGATGCATGTTGCTAAAGTTAGAAGTGACAATTAATTTATAAAAATAGATCATCATTATCATGTGTGCAACCATTAAAATTCACTATTATCACATATGTAACAACTCATTTCTAAAGTAGATTTAGTAGTGTTGTGTGTGTAATTACTAGTTTGCAAAGTAAGATTATTAGAGATTATATTGTCGCTATATTAGCAATTTTTATTTTAAATTAATTTTTTTACCAAATTCTAGTTGGAGATTGTGTTTGTAGTAATATGCTCTTGTTTTCTCTCCTCGAGCTCCCTTTTCTTTGGCAATTTTGTCATTTTCGGTTAAATTAGATTATCAGTAAATAGTCTAGTAATATATAGAATGCCTCTAGTGATTTTGTCATTTTTGGTTAAATTAGATTCTTAGTAAATGGTCTACTAAAGTACATGTTGCCTTTGGTGATTTTACCATTTTCGATTAATTAGATTCTTAATAAATGGTCTAGTAAAGTACATTGGATGTTACTACTTCAATAAACAAGCCCTTAGAAACAAACCCTTGACATTTTTATACTCTATTTCATTGTCACTTTATAGAAGATTATAGGTCCAAGATTGTGGTTCTCAAAGAAGACTCTTGGAGGGAAGATAAGCAGATATGCGCCTTGGTTTTAGAGAATATTCTAATTGCATACAATAACTTGTCAACACTCATGTGAGACGACAACAAACTATATAACACATTAGGAAAGGTGCTTAAGAAATAGGTGTTGGTAAAAGAATAAAAGTTGAAATTTTTGAATTCATTTGGTTTGTCATCCTCATAAGCTATTGTGTTTGCATCAAAAGGAAATATTATCATAAAAATAATCAATAGAATAAGAAACAAGAGAAATAACAAAAGAAAGTGGATCAAGACAATAGTTAATCTTCTAAAGATGTCAATTTGAAAGATGGGTCCAAGTATAAGGGCATTTATTTCTATTGCGAGAAGGATGTAAGCCATAGGAAATATTATTGTTTAATTTAGCTCATAAAATAGAAAGTAGAAAAATGAATAGATAGTTTTCTTACAAAAATTAGAGAAACCTTTATTTATAGTTATAATGATGTTGGTGGTAGGATAGCGTTAGTTACTATCATTGAGAAGCTATCGTATTGGATTTTGGATATAGGTTTCTATAAGTACCTCAGTGATGACAAGGATAGTTTTGTGTCCCAGACAATATGAGGTAATATTTAGAATACTGCGCGATTATAGATGATTGTTTAGTATAAGTGCTTGGTGTGGGACAATGAAGTTCAAAATGGCTTATTTGACAATGTTTTGTATGCGATTCTAATGGTGAAGATTCTCTTGTTGATATGATTTATTTTAGAAGGATACAATATTGAGTTTCTTAGAAAAGGGTATAAAAAGATCAAATATACAAATAAAAAGTTATATATTATTGTAAGAGGTACTATAGAGGATAAATAGTGCATATTTAAAAAAATTATGGTCAAGAGAATTAGACATTAATTTCCTTGGTTAATGATTCTAGTCATTTATGGCATAAGAGATTAGGTTACCTCAATTACTAGAGTATTACTTTCTTGAAAAGGTATGGCATGACACATGGTGTTACAAATCTCATTTCATCGAAGTGTTTGTGAAGAGTGTGTATATGGAAAGTATCACTAATAAGAATACCACAATGAGAGTAATAAACAAACTTGAGTTGGTACATAATAATTTGATGCATCCACAACTAGTAAATTCATATAGTCATGTGAAGTGTGTTTCGATCTTCATTGTTGACTAAATGTAATGAATAATTAGTTTTAATTTTTGAAGAAGAAGGATGAGGTTCTTAAAAAACTCAAGGTCTTTAAGGTGGAAATCAAGGACTGGTCTGGTAAACTGATTAAGAATTTGTAGACATGTAATGGCACAAAATATGTAAACTATATTTTCCTAATTTTTCTTGAGTGTGGCATTACGAGGGTCGGGAAGTTGAGGAAAAAACCATGTCGGAAGCAAGGAACTTTCCCAAGGTTTAAGAGTCATAAGCTACATAATGGTACACTCTTTTTGTATTTTTTCTATATTAGGGTTATAATTTCAGGCTTTCTTCCAAATTTTGGAATTTTAAAAACCGATGTAATTATAAACATGTTTGTAACGTACAATCAATTATAAAGTGCCATCTTGCACTTGCTTAGGGGTAATTTATTATTGCTTTTTTATTTCTTGATAGCAAATTCTAAAAATTTGCACCAAAATATTTAATGGGATTATTGTAAATGCACTAAATTATTAAGTACATTATTTTCCTTATTTTATGGGTTACACAATATACTATGGGGTGTGAATAAAGCATTACATAGTGTGAGCCTTGATATGAACATAGAATTAATTAGATAAATCAAAGAACTGTTGGAATAAAGTCTTGTTTAAAAAATTATAAACCATTGTGTAGTGATTGTAGTAGTATTCTCAAATAAGGGTGAAGAATAGATAATGTGTATGGACTCCTATGTCATCAAGATCACTTGATTAAGTATAGGTTTCCATTACTATGCATGGATGACATTCTAGATTGTCTTAGCAGTGTGACGTACTTTTTGAAGATTGATCTCAAGAAGAATATGAGTGAAATTTCTTATTCAAAATAAAATAAGGCTTTGTATGGATTATTAGAAATGTCATTTTAGTTAACAAACATGTTGAGCATGTTCATGAGGTTGATGAATGAATTTTCAAATCCCCTTCTAGGAAAATTTGTGGTTGTATGCTTGGATGAAATTTTGGTGTCTTGGAAGAAAAGGGAGGAGCATCTTGCATTCTTATAATAGGTATTCAAAAAATTGAGTGAATTTTTGTGCATGAACTTGAAGAAGTGCAATTCATTGAAGGAATTGATACACTTTGGATTCATCATATCTCAAGGTGGATTGTATTTGGACACAAAAACTTTGCATTATTGTTGTCTCTAGAGATAAATCTAAGGAGAAATAGAATTTTTGTTTCCATTGGTTAACTAGCCTCTATAGGAAGGGTAAGTGCACCAAGATGGTCGCACTTGTGGCCACAAAAGTGAAAAATGAGACAAAACGCGTTCGCGTTATAACGCGAACGCGTTTTTTCTTTTTAAAAGCAAAAAAAAAAGTAACATTCTTCATTTCTGTTTTTACTGTTTTCTATTTCTGCCCGCGGCCAAGAACCCTGCACTACGCGCTCGCGTTGTTGAGGAGGTGACTACTTCACATTTGATCAACTTGAGTTCAATTTTCTTCACAAATATGGCACCCCGACGATGAAAAGATGCAAGAGGTAAGTTTTGTTTGGTATTTGTAATGAATTTTTTTGTTTTAAATTGATTTTGTTTGTTTTAGTTTAGAAATGAATGATTTTTTTTAATTTGTAGGAAATCCTCAACAAGAGGAGGGAAAATCCTCAACAAAATCAACCTCAACAAAATCAACCTCAACAACAAAATCAACTGCCCACCATTCTCTCAATACCCTCCTGGCACTCAAGAAAATTTGAGGAGTGAAATTGAAAACAATAAAAAGAAGTTGAGGATCTTATTAGTAGGTTGAGTGATCAAAATTCTTCAACCACAGAAAGGATACATCTAGCAGATTCATTGAAGGATTTGTTAAAAAATGTGGATGTAATTACCCAACAAATATCTGGATGGCAAAATAGGAGGCAAACATCAAGGGCATATTATGCAGATAAATTATCATATAAACAAGTTAAAGATTTAAAGATTACTAAAGGCGATTTGTGCTCTCTATTCATCTGACCCTAGAACAAATCAAAATCTCACCCTCAATGCAAAGAGGTTTCCTATCCATTGGTGCCACCACGTAGAGATTAGGAACCATTTTTATGACAAATGGTATATGGTCTTTGATTACCCACCATGCAATAACTGTGAAGTCCCCCAATATTGTCTTAGGAAATTATACTGTGAGTTTATATTGAACCAAACCTGGAATTATTTTGATATGAGGGAGTTTTAGTGGAGAGGTGGGGGTCA
>VDFB02271358.1:1165848625-1165890179 GCA_007258455.2 Sequoia sempervirens
GACTCAAGTATTAAATGCCAAAAAGATAAGATAAGATCTAGGCGACAACTAAGACTTCTAGAAAGATTCCTAGGGCCTAAGTGGACTTAACATGTAAATAAGACCCACTAATGAAATATTTAGGTAAAATACCTATTTACACCAACATATTCATCATACATTTTATTTAGTTAATACTAGATAACTTTGTAGTCAGTGTACAATGTTTTTTATTATATTTCAATAAAATTGGTTATCTAACTATGTATTAATTGGTTGTCGGATTTGAGTAAGCGTTGGTTAGTTGACAGTTGTGTTCTTCTTAGCAACCGTCAAGTCCTTTAAATAGATTGTGTATCATCAAGGAAGGGAGTATGATCTAGTTGGATCAACTTTGATCCTTGGCTGACCATCTTTGGTCTTCTTCTATAATAATTTCATGTGCGAATAAAGATATATTTTACTCACGTACTGGATATGCATTGTCATCTCCATTATTAATTCATGTATTTGTTTTATCAGATAGATTAGTAAACAAACTTTAATGTTTAGTGCACCAACATGTTGAATCCATTATGTATAATTTATGTAATAATATATGATACATTGTCCTGCTATTTTGTGCCGTAAGTTTACATTCTAGAAAATCATTTGTGGGTACTTTTTTAATGTTTATAGTTTATTATTTTACTTATTAATTATTTTTAGAATTTGTGTACATTTTTCTTCTTTGTATATTTTTCCAAGAGTTGGTTTTGAAACTCTTTAAAATATTCTATATAATCAAACATAAATATAATCAAAATGGAGAACATAAGATATATGGTGGGTATAGATGGATGGTAATATTCCATATAATCAAAGATAAATATACCCTTGACTAAATTTAAACCATTCAATATTCATTAAGGAGGGATTCATAGAGATCTCCCTCTATAAGAGCAACTTCTTTGATAGTTTGCAATTCTTTGAAATATCATTCAAGAAATTATTTTATCTACTTTATGTAATGACCTATGATGCATAACCCTACTATTATGTGCTTTATGTTCCCACTCTATAAAATCATATGTATTTTTTAATGTTTGTAACTTATTATTCCACTCAGTATGTATCCATAGAGGTTGTGTAACTTTTTTTTGTCTCTATTTATTTTTTTAGGGAGTTACTTTAGAAAATATAAATATTCCATATAATAAAAAAAAAGATATAATTAAAATGAAGAACACAAGATATATCATGGGTATTGATGAATACTATAGATATACCCTTAACTAACTTTATCCTATACAATAGTTGTTAAGAAAGAAGTCATTCCAAGATATCTCCCACTATAAGAGTGTAAAGACCCTTGCAAATTTTGTCCTTAATTTTCAATTTTGAACACTTAGGAATTTTGTCAAACAGTTGTCTAACAAACTCCTTTTAGCTGGTAAATGTTTTCTTGTTTTGTTTTTTCTTTTTTTGTGATGATAAGATGCATGGAAAGACTCTTAAAGACTTCTCTAAATATGCCAATGATTGCAATTGAAATAGATATGCAAATGCAAAGTAATGTTCTAATTTTCCAAACTAAATGATGGCTGAAAAAATCATGCAATTGTACAATTCCAACAAGGAGACATTTCGTCAAACACTTCTTATGTAATCTCCGAACTCCCTATTGAATAGTATTGCAAATGAAAAGACTCCAAGCTGATTACAAGCTTTTGACAATGCAACTATGAGTAAGTGCAGCCAATGAACATTTCTACAAACAGTTGATCTGCAACGTCATGGACTGAAATATCTTCTCAAGTGCAGATTGTTTCCATATCGCATATAGTGATTATAATTCAAGCAAATCTGATGGTATTCAAGAATGTTAGACGCAGCTGTCAAGACGACTTTGTGATAGCAATACATATATATTAAAATGCAACTAGATGGCAACGATGCAAATGTAGTTATAGTAGGTTGTAAAGACACCAACTCAAAGACAATGCGAGTGCAAAGCTAAATATAAGATTCTATATTAAAATGAGAACCTGGATGGACGTCTGGATGAAGCAATGATATGAATGCCAAAACTCAAATATTTGCATACACCAATGCATCAGTGTTTTGCAAGAAGGTTTAAGTTTTCTAATAATTTTGAAGGAAAATAGATTTTTTTTTGCAACTTAAATCATTGTTTGAAACAATCAAACAATTTACAAACAATAAATAATATGTGTTTCTTCTGCCTAAAGGTGTTGGAATGAGACAAATATTAAAGGAACTACATGTAACTCAAAAACATTCATCAATCAATACATTACACACAGTAAAACAACTATAGAGAAGGTGAAATTTACCAAATTTTTATTGTTGAAATGTGTCTTTACAATAGGAAATAGTATGGAAAGTGAAGTATTACAATGTTATTTCAGTCTCAAGATTGATTTTTTAGTTATAATATAATACATGATGAGAGAGAACCTTTTCCAAGTTACAATACTTAGTCAAAATTCAAGAACTCACTTCTTTGACCTTAGGCATACCTTTTCTAAATCCCCACATGGGAGAGAATATAGGAAATGACCTAAAGACAATTAAATGACCTCATGATGACTATTGTTGACTATTTGACTTCATCTCGGGCATTGGAAAAAGGTCCTTTCCTTGCTTGACTACTAGAAAAGCTCATGAATCTATTCTCAAACTCTCTAGATACTTGCAGTTGTCCAATCCTATTCAAACTACCTCCTAAATACCCTCAATTGATGTCTAAGTCACTCAAAATTCCCTATATGCTTGCAACTTGTCCATAACTTGACAAATAAATCTCTTCCAATTGTTGCAACCTCCATCTCCATGTTTTTAGGGCATGTGTTGAAAAGATGTTAAATAGTCAAAAGTAGAGCATAGTAGAACTTCAAGGGTTGGATTTGACACATGTAATCATCACAAGACCCTCTCTATTCTTGCATTTTTATCATATATATTTATCTTTCTTTCAATATTTTCCCTAAACTCTATTCTTAACATAGGCTCTTAATAACATTAGGATTTGGTAGGGTGATGAGACCAATTATTAATTAGTTTTATGTTGTTTTAGTACATTCTATTAGACATCTCCAGATACTCATTTCATGCATATTCCTAAACTTTACTATCTTTTACGATCATCATACAAACTTCAACCTAGTTTTAAGTATACAGAAATATGATTATGGTATGATAGCTATTGCATCGTTAATATGTGAATATGTATGGAATGCAATGAATAACTATGTTTTAACTATGGTTATTAGTATTGTGTAGATGTTGTGTGAACTAACTCTTTGCATCCAAGGATCTGAAGTAAGCAAACTGTATCCTGCAACAACTAAGGGGTGCAGCCCACAGCCAAAGGAGTTTCAGATAGCAATGTAGGGGAAGTTCTAGAATAAGCAAAGTGTAGCAGTTTTAGAGTTGGAAGTGTTTATTTGTCAGAATGATTGTGAGTCACCACGTCATTTAATAAGACTACTAAAGGATAACAGATCTACCACAATTGGGAATCCAACGAGACTGTTTTAACAGTCCATGTTTCAGTTTTACCATTGTAGCAGAGTTGCAGTCCTATTAAAATTCTTTTACCTTTTCAGTTGTGTTTTTAGTTACTCGGACTTAGTCACACTCTATTTCTTAAGGAGTGGTGATTTGCATTTAGATTTTCATTTTGAGTCCTTGTTTCAATAAGACTCCCCCACACCTATATATAGTTTGGTGGTCGAGGTGAATAGTTAGTTGGTTGAACAAGTGCAAAAAATATAAAAAATAAATATGTTTAGTTAGTTTTTTGTTTTACACATACAATGTTTGTTCCAATCATGTTCTTATGAATAAGATATCCCAGAATATTCTTATTAGATTGTGATATCTTGAATTATGTAATGAAGAGGTTTTTAGTTACTATTATGTCGAATTAATTGAGGAGCTAGATTTGAGTTTATCTTGTGGAGACAATAACTTGAGCAAGGGCCACTCAAGGTAACTATTCCCCACTTTACTTTTTGCACACTTATTTATATTGTTATAGTAGTTACTTTCATGATTGTATTTGTCTTAATCAAATTCTTCATGTTGTGAATGTGAATAAAATCGTGAATAAGATCTTGTCTTGTACTCATGCTTTATTTGTTTCCATGCATTGTCCTCTGGAGTGAGTCAAGTTAGTCAAGTTATCAGTATTAGTTAGTTGCAGAATTCATTTCTTGACAGTGAACTAGTCACAGTCTTTAGTTGTAGGCAATCCTTTTTACTGTTATGCAATTTAAGTTTTCCTTACATGTGTAACACCTATACTAGGATGATATAGGTAGTGCAAAGTCTTTGAATGCACATACAATGCCAACATCATCACAAGCTTACATTATCCATGGTTGATAATTAAATAGTCTTAATAAGGGTTTAGTGGACTGTTCAGTTAGGTACCCCCTCTAAATTGTGTGAAATTTGTCGGGTTTACTGAGCATTAGTTGGGCCTTACATTTTTAGAACCATTTTCGGGGATAGCGCTACATTCAAAGATTCTTCTATGTTATTTCAAGCTTTCTTAGTTTAAGAATTTTTTTTCCAGCATTAGGACAATTAGGTTTTATTCCATCAATATCATAATGTTTTACTAACATTGTGTAGGAGCAATTGATACACAAAGTCACACCTATTATATGCAGAGGTAGCAAGATGCCTTGGGAAGATTTATCCCCTCATCACACAAAGCTAAAGAAGATAATGGTGACCATAGTGATTAGGGCAAGGGTATTCTTGAAGAATAACTTTCCCTTTCACCAACATCCACTACAAATATAGAGAAGACCTTCCAAACCATGGCTGATGTAGTGGTGGAGGATCCACTAGAACATGTAACTTTTGAGTTCCCCATTGCCAACCAGTAGAAGGTAACTACATTGAAGAATATACCTCCTTCAGCTTTGCCAATCTTCTATGTTTTAGTTACTAAGGATCCAAATACCTTCTTGTTTGAGTTTGATGTCCTATGTAGAAGTTATGATTACACAATAGATGCACACATGCTCAAATTGTTCCCACCAACCTTGAAGGATGTTGTCTTAAGATGGTTTATGGGCTTGGGAAGAGATCTTCCATATTGGGACACCATGAAGACAAAGTTCCTGGAGAAATACCAGGACTACTATATAGGAATTGATAGAAGAAAAGGTGGAATTTTCAAGATATCTCAAAAAGAAGATGAAGCATTAGAGGACTATCTAGAAAGGTTCCAATTTTTCTTAAAGAAGAATCCACTAAACACGATTTTAGAAGAATCTATGAAGTTAGTATTTTTAAGAGGATTCAATGAAAGAAGACATCATAAGCCATTTGGCTACCCAATTGGAAACTCTACATGTGAAGAAAAATCAAGAGGAGGTACAGGAAATCCTTACTGAATACTGCTTAACTGCAGAAAGAGAAAAACTAATTGTAAATGCAAAAGAGTAGAAAGTATTCAAGAAGATAGACCAGGGAAACTAGACTTTCAAGCACTGGAGGGTGTAGATGGATAATTGTTCTACATTGAACAAAGGAGGCCATGGAAACCAAGACAAGGTATGCCTCAAGATCCTTTGAATTTTAATACACCATTTCTAGTTAGAAATCAAAATTTCTCTAGTTGTAACCCTCAACCTTGGGAAAACACACAAAACCAAT
Source organism: Sequoia sempervirens (assembly GCA_007258455.2). Taxonomy (NCBI): domain Eukaryota; kingdom Viridiplantae; phylum Streptophyta; class Pinopsida; order Cupressales; family Cupressaceae; genus Sequoia; species Sequoia sempervirens. The sequence continues at coordinate 1,165,854,284 of VDFB02271358.1, forward strand.
GGAAAAATCCTCAACCAAATTGGAACTAGCAGCAAAAAAACATGTGGCCACAACAAAACTTTCAAGGATCTAACTACAACCCCCAATGGCCACAACAAAATCAATGGCAACCTCAATTTCAAAAGGGCGAGCAATGGCATAACCAAAGTATGAATTACCAGCAGCCACAACAACAAGCCATCATGCCCAATCCAAAAAATCCACCATCTCAGCCACGAAGAGCACCTCAACTGCTAGCCCAACCTGCACCTAACCCATATAACAAGCATGTTCAAAAAGCCTACACTAATGAGGCTATTCAATACCCTACTTATGTGGTAGAGGTGAGTGATGTCCACCTCAGATCAGGGAAAACATTGGCTAGGCCTTCATCCCCTCAAATCATTGAGTCAGTAGATGAGGAACCCTCAATAGAAGCCTTGGACAATCCACCTATGAAACCTGAGTCAAATTAGGCAAACCAAATCACTTCAAGCTCACAACCTCCATTCTCTAAGTGATTAGTTATTCAAAAACATTAGAACCAAGCTAAAATTGACCTATTAGAGAAGCTTTAGGATGTGTGTATAAAGATACCCCTCATCCAAGCCATCAAGGACATTCCTATTTACACAAAAATAGTGTGAGATCTTTATCCTAAAAGGCCAGGAAGAAAGAGAAAAGACCCTCAGATTGTACATGTCTTAGGGGATCTTGTTCACATTATGTTAGGAAACATAACTATCCCTAAGTATATAGATCTTAGAAGTCTAGTGATAGATGTTAAGATAAATGGTACCCTCAACAAAAACACCTTGATTGACTTGGGGGTAGCCATTATTGTGATGACTAAGGAATCAATGCAACTATTGTAGTTAGTAAACCTTTGACCTACACCCACTTCTTTACAGTTGGAAAATAGGTCAACAATGAAACTTGAGGGCATCATTGAGGACTTGGTCATAGCATTGGATTCATGGGAGTACCCTGTAGATTTTGTAGTACTGTAACCAAAGGTTAACCTTGTAGGCTATCCTCTTATTTTAGGAAGGCCATGGTTAGCAACATCCGATGCATTTATAGGTCATAGGTCTAGAAACATGATTATCTCATATGAAACTATGACCAAGAAGTTGGTCCTTTATGCACCAGCCCAACCTCATGCAAATTTAGAGCAAACCATTTGGCCTACCTAGATGAAGAAGACCATTATTCCTTGCAGACTCTTATGACTATTGAACACAACCCTTTGTTGAGCAACCAAGATGAGAATGATTTAGTTGCACACATTATATAGAATACTTGTGATAGGAACCCGCAACAACAGGACAGTGTCATGTCTGTAGGATCCTCTACAAAATATTATACCTATCAATTCATCAGAATTCGTATCCTATATTTTTATTCTTTATTGACACAACAATTTGTTCCAAATATTGTTGGACTTGACCTTTCATCCATTCAGTTAGCATCCAAGACTTTAGAAATAATGTTAGGTAGAATGTTAAATGCTAGCAGTGCATTAATTATTGAGCAACAAACTTCCCTAACCATTGTGTTGTAGGAACACACAACAACCTTTGCATGGGACTACCATGACATGAAGGGGATTGATCCAAAACTATGCATGCATAGGATCTACATTAATAATTGGTACAAACCAATTAGACAACCCCATAGGAGAATGAGCCCTGCACTAAGAGACATAGTCAAAATTGAGTTACAAAAATTACTTGATGCAGGTTTCATTTACCCTATTTTTGACAGTCAATGGGTTTCACCTCTAGTTATTGTCCCAAAGAAAGGAGGGAAATGGAGAGTGTGTGTAGATTAAAGAGAATTAAACTCTAGCACTAGAAAAGATCACTTTCCACTACCTTTCATTGATCAAGTGCTTAACTCCCTAGCAAGTAAAAGTACTCCTTTCTAGATGGATTCAGTGGTTACAAATAGATTAGAATAGCTCTAGAGGACTAGGATAAAACCAACTTTACATTACCCTTGGGGCACATATGCCTATTCTATTCTTTCCTTTGAACTACATAATGCTCTAGCCACTTTCTAAAGGGTGGTGCTAAGCATTTTCTCATATTTTTTTCTCATATTTTGCACATGACTCCATGGAAATCTACATGGATGATTTCGCAACCTATAGAGAAACATATGGTGAAGCACTTAATAACCTAGAGAAGGTCTTAAAGAGGTTTCAAGAACACAATCTATCCTTAAGTCATGAGAAATGTTTCATGATGATGACCCTGGGGATTGTGCTAGCACATTTTGTATCAAGTGAAGATATTCAAGTGGATCCAAATAAGATTGAGATATTCTCCACACTCCCTATGCCACAAAAACAAAGAGATGTTAGGAGTTTTCTAGGACATGGTGGCTACTATAGAAGATTTATTCAAGAATTTAGAAAAATTATAGCACCTTTATTTGTTTTACTCACAAAGGATATAGAATTTTAATGGAACATAAAATGCCAACACTCTTTTGAAGCACTCAAGATAGCATTGACCAAAGCACCTATCTTGAGAGGACCAAATTGGACTTTGCATTTCCACATACACATAGATGCTTCTAACTTTTCCATAGGAGCAATACTTGGATAGAAGGAAGGTAAAAATGAGTATGCCATATACTGCATTAGAAAGAAGTTACAAGGGGAAGAACTCAACTACATAGTCACAAAAAAAGAGATGTTAGCAGTTGTATATGCAATTAACAAGTTTAGGCATTACAGCATAGGGTATCTAGTCTTTATCCACACTGATCACACTGCAATAAGGTATTTAATGAATAAACCTGTGGTTGGTGGAAGACCTGTCAGATGGCTGTTATTACTATAGGAATTTGACACCACCATAGTGGAAAAGCCTGGAAAAGCAAATGTGGTGGCAAATTTTATGTCCAGGTTACCAACTCAATTAGCAAAAGGTGTTGATGATGATTATTTTCTAAATGAGCATCTATTTTCCATAACACTGTAGAAACTTTGGTTTGTAGATATTTCCAATTACCTAGTAGTAGGACAGATACAACCTCATTTCTCCCCTAGAGAAAAGAGACAGTTGGTGCACAAAAGTTTCCCCTACTCCTGGGTAGCTGGTTATTTATTTTACACATGTCCAAACAATATTATGAGGAGATACATAAGAGAGGATGAGGTCTTTGATATCCTCAAATCCCACCATGATGAACCCTATGGGGGACACTTTGCAGCAAAGAGGATTGCACTCAAGACTCTCACCACTAGCTATTACTAGCCAACTCTTCATAAGGATGCAGTGAAATATACAAGGAATTTTGATAGATGTTAGAGAATGGGCAGGCCAACTAGAACAGGTGAGATTCCTTTGCAACCTCAGTTGGCACTAACACCATTTGATAAATGGGGGTTAGACTTCATTGGCCCAATATCACCAACATCCAATAATAAGGAGTATATCCTAGTTTCCTCAAATTATTTAATAAATTGGGTTGAACTCAAAGCATTAAAATTTGCTAGGGATGGAAATGTAGCCAAATTCTTGTATGACGACATATTTACAAGGTATGGAGTGCCAAGAGAAATTGTGATAGATCAAGGTCCCCAATTCACATCAGAGTTGATTACCAAATTGGTCCAGGAGTATGAGATAAGGCATAGTAAATCAACACCCTACCACCCTCAAGCTAATGGGTAAGTGAAAGTAACAAATAGGGAGATTGAAAACATCCTGACCAAAATAGCACAAATTCACATAAAAGATTGGACAGTCATATTACCTGAGGAAGTATGGGCCTATAGGACAACTTGGAAGACTACAACAATATTTACACCTTATGAGTTGGTATATGGTAAAACAGTAATACTGCCCATTGAATTTTAATACAAGACACTCAGGACAACAGTTGAATTGGATATGGACTTGACAGCAACACAAAAAGAAATACTACACAATCTAAACAGATTAGATGAGATAAGAATGGAGGCCATGCACCACACTAAGATTGTTTAGAAATAAAGAGTTAAATGGCATGATCAGTTTATCAAAACAAAAGATTTCAACGTGGGAGATTGGGCTTTGTTATATGACTCCAGGTATAAAGATTATAAAGGGAAGCTTCAAACAAGGTGGTTGGGACCATATGAAATAGAGCAAGTTTTCCCAAATGGAGCAGTCAAGTTGCAAACCATTGATGCAGTCATATTTTCACTACTGGTTAATGGCCCTAAACTAAAATTTTACTAAAATCCAATGCAAAAGGATGACTTACTTCTTTCATTGATGCAAAAATATGGACCAAACGGTGCTTCTAATAAAGACATTGAACCAGACAGTAATCATGATAAAGAAATTGAACCAGACAATAATCCTGATGAAGACATTATAACAAACAAAAAAGATACAACAACACATACTACAAGTTCTTCACTTGACTCAGCAAATGAGCTACACAGTTCACCTATTGAGGTCAACCAGGTATAATTTTCCATCACCCTTTACATGCACACACTGCACAGGTGAGACAATAAACAATCCTTTTCAAGTACACTCCACGATTTAGTAGGGACCTATAGCTTCATCAATAAAAAGGTTGACAATATTCAGAGGGACCTATTGTTGAAGGTACCCACAACACTTACTTGTCAGAGACTTTCAAAATTTTCTACCAACTTAATTGCATGTCATCTGACATACACTTCATTTTTCCATACCTACAAACATATAGCTATCATTTCATTAAATGCAACTTACCCCATCATATCCCACGTCACATTCCTCAATTTCCATGCATTCAGGAGATCAATTCATATCCCATAAGCCATGCATTCCACAGCCTTTCCATTACCATGTGCCAAGCTGTCATTTCATATTTCACCAATTGCAATTAAGAAATGGTCAAATCATACTCACGTTGCAGACATTCCTAATCAACTTCACACGAGCTATGTTCAATTTGCTTCACTTTGATAGGTACACATACTACTTTGTCATAATTAGCATAGACTCATTATTTTTTGACATGTTTACAATTTTAATTTTGCATGCTTCGTATTCATTGTCATATTTCCATTACATATCATAATACCCTCAACCACCGAAAGTACAATTAAGTGAGGTCACTTAACACCTTAAGTTGGGGGGAGAGTACATTTTCTTGGTTTTCAAAAATTTCTTGAGCCATAATCAAGACACCAAAAACCTTTCTGCAACCCTTTGTCATTTGTGTCATTTGCTTTTCCCCATTTCCAAGCCATAATTCAAGTCATTTCAAGCTCAGAGGGAAAGACTCAGTTGAATTAAAAACCTAAGTATATAGATAGGAAGGATTGGTGTGGTTGAAGTTGTAAGAAGGAAAATTGAGCAGAAACAAAGCAGCTTAACATCATCGATGGAGATATAATTTGTAGGGAACCATCTGCACATCAACAGATATTGGAAGATAGGATGGTTTTCCCTATTTTCAGACAATTAGGATGGTTGCATTATTTCTTAAGGTTGACAAAATATAGCGAGGATATGATAGTAATTTGTAGAAACACTATAGAATGATGAAGCTACTATTCGGGTTAAAGGTTGATGCTTTGAAAGCTACAATTGTAAAATGTTTGGCTTCCAAGAGATGGAGATGAATTCCTAGTCAAGGCAAATTATAATTTCCAGAGATGAATTCAGGGAACATGGAGAGAACCTCGATTCAACATCCCAAGGTACTAAAAGGTTATCATTTCCATGGCTATGGGCTTCTGTTTTTCATATATTATTAAATATCTTACATGTGATGGTAGGCAGTCTCTTTTTATACACAGTGCATTTCAAGCTTTTGAGCCACCTTCATCATAATAGGAGGGTCAATGTTCCCAATTTTTTGTATAACCTATTGAAACGAATAAGTTCTTAATATAAAAGAAAGAGAAACAATACAACCTCATAGCCATTCTCGAAAGGACCCACAGGTACATGGATATTGCAAAAGACAAGGCACTTGTATGGGTACCTCTTACCTTCACTCCACCTATGCTTCTCTACCCAGTGCCACATTGGACAGGGGAAAAGAATGAATAATGGGAGGAAGTTGAAGATGTCAGGTGGGTGAGACTTTCATGCTAAGGAGGTTTTTACTTAAAGTAACCAGAAGGAGTGGATGTGATCACAAACCTTGTGGAGATGACCTTGTAGTATAACCTCCAGTCTTCAAATTGCTTTGCTTGAGGACAAGCAAATGTGTAGTTGGGGGGAATGATGAGGCCAATTATTAGTTAGTTTTTTTTTCTTTTAGTATATGCTTTTATACATCTCCAGATACTCATTTCATGCATATTCCTAAACTTTACTATCTTTTATAATCATCATACAAACTTGAACCTGGTTTTAAGTATATGGAAATATGATTATGGTATGATAGTTATTGCATGGTTAATATGTGAATATGTATTGAATGCAATAAATATCTATGTTTTAACTATGGTTATTAGTATTGTGTAGATGTTGTGTGAACTAACTCTTTGCATCCAAGGAGTCGGAGTAAATAGAATGTAGCCTGCAACAACTAAGGGGTACAACCTGCAGCTAAAGGAGTTTTAGACAACAATGCAAGGGAAGTTCTAGAATAAGCAAGGCATAATAGTTGTAGAATTGGAGGCGTCTATTTGTTAGGATGATTGTGATTCACCATGTCATTTAATAAGACTACTAAAGGATAACAGATCTATCATGATGGGAATCCAATGAGACTTTTTTTATAGCCCACATTTCATTTTTACCGTTGCAACAGAGTTGTAGTCCTATTCAAATTCTTCTACCTTTTCAGTTGTGTTTTTAGTTATTCATACTTTGTCACACTCTATTTCTTAGGGAGTGGTGATTTGTATTTAGATTTTCATTTTGAGTCCTTGTTTCAATAAGACTCCCCTGCACCTATATATATGGTTCGATGGTCGAGGTGAATAGTTAGTTGATTGAACAAGTGTAGAAAATATAGCAAATATATATGTTTCCTTGGTTTTTTGTTTACACAGACAATGTTTGTTCCAATCATGTTCTTATGAATTAGATATCCCAGAAGATTCTTATTGGATTGTGATAGCTTGATTTATGCAATGAAGAGGTTTTTAGTTACTGTTATATTGAATTAATTTGAGGAGCTAGATTTGAGTTTATCTTGTGGAGATAGTCACTTGAGCAAGGGCCACTCAAGGTAATTGTTACTCACTTTACTTTTTGCATATTTATTTATGTTGTTACAGTAGTTACTTTAATAATTGTATTTGTCTTAATCAAATTCTTCATGTTGTGAATGTGAATGAAATCATGAATAAGATATTGTCTTGTAATCATGCTTTATTTGTTTCCATGCATTGTCCTCCGGAGTGAGTCAAGTTAGCAGTATTATTTAGTTACAAAATTCATTTCTTGACAGTGAACTAGTCACATACTTTAGTTGTCGGCACCTGTAGAAATAGTTCCAGATTCAATCATTTTTATTGTTATGTAGTTTAAGTTTTCCTTACATGTGTAGCACCTATACTAGGATGATATGGGTAGTGAAGAGTCTCTGAATGCACATATAGTGCCAACATCATCACAAGATTACATTAGCCCTAGTTGATAATTAAATGGAGTCTTTACAAGGGTTTAGTGGATTGCTCAGTTAGGTACCCCCTCTTAATTTTGTGAAATTCACCAAGTTTACTGAGCATTAGTTGGGCCTTACATAGGGTATAGGTCTTATCTTCATTAACTTTTGCATACTTGACGTGGTTTTCATCCATGCCCTATTTTATTCATGACTATCAAAAAGCTCTTCTCTAACATTCTATTAGTGTGTCTTACATCATTATTATCTTGTTGAGTGTCTTGTCACGCATTGCCTCACATTGCCTTCTAACTTTCATATTGTCCTTTGTCTACATACTTCCTTCACTGAGTTCTCTTTAGCCCTAGATGGACTATCTTTATTCATAGTTCATTTGCAACTAAGTTTCCATAACTTCACGAGAGGTCTATACTTACGCCTTTTAGACCTACATTTTTTGTCTAGTTTGTTGTCATGTTACTAACTTGATCACTATATGGAAAATGGAAGGATGAGGACTGTGCAAAACTCATCTCATCTTCGTTTCTATGTTGTGTCTTAACAAGAATCATGTCTTAACAAACTATTAATTTCCTAGTATAATCCAAGGCATTGTAGCTTACTGGTCTATAAACTTCACATTATATAATAGAGGCATACAAAATCTCTACTTCATATCATATTTCCTTTGCCATACCTTGATATTTTCACTTATAAGTCTATTATGTGACTTTCATCTTCTTGCTTTGAAATTGTCATACTTTCAATGACTGTCCCTCTTGGTACCCTACCCTGCTCTCTTTTACTGTTACATAGGCTTTTAATGACTGAAATTTGTTCGCATAGAGGTTAATATTTATGGCAATGAACTCCATTCATGACACCATGTTTCCATCTAGTGACAAAGACTTTTGTTTAGGAGGGAATTTTTAGTATCCCTCATGGTTTTGCATTACCTTATATTTATCGTGCATTGTTTTGACTATCTTCTGCCATGTGAGGTTCATTGTCATACTAATGGAATCTAATGTATTGGAGGTCTATCCACTACTCATTTTAGTGGCCTTTGTTATCTGTATTTTGAGTGACTTCTCTCCTTTTAACTTTGTGCGTTGTTTCTTTCCAACTTTCCACTGTCATAAAGCATGCATGCTAAGTTGTCCTCTACCTCTATCAATAAACTAACTTTGTCATTTGGCATGGTTATGGTGTTTCCTTATAGTCACGATGTCATGATCCTTCTTGAAAAGGGATTTAGTCTTGATCCACCAAACAACCTTATTATTTTAAACTCTAAGAATGACACAAGACTTCAACATATCAGTGTGTACAAGCAATATCACTAGTGAGACATATATTGACGATTTTGACATATAAACCTTTGAAATGGAAATCCTATCACCATTGTCAATATTAAAATCAACAGAGAACTCATTGAAAAGTGTGACAACAATTTTATTAATCTACCATGTCATGTTTTTTTATTTGGTGTTGATAGTAAGGCAAATTTGCATGTCAAAGGACAATTTATATGCTATAAGGCAAAAGAGAACTAGTAGGGGATTTTCATGTAAAATGATCTTGTAATGGACTCAACATAGTCTCTTTTGACCTCTAATCTTTATGACTTACTTATTGATTGTTATATCTAGCCTCCTTTGGTACTAATGGATTGCCATATTATCTTGAAAACCTATTGTAGCTTTGTCCACTATAATTGTGCTTTCATGGATATGTTCTTGCTCTCTAATTCTTTATCCTTTTGTCATGTAGGTATGTCTTTGGACTTAATAACTCTTCATAACCCTGTGAGACCAAATGGCAGTGGAACACAACAAAAGGGAAGTGCACATAAAATTTATTACATCAAGCTCCCATGCATGACCTTTATTGGCCACCATTCTTAGGGAAGATTTCAATTATTTCCATTCTTGAAAAGGGGGCAAGTTTCAATGGTAGGTTCTTTTGTGCCTTATCCCTTCAAACTATGACAAAGGTCTTCTGCTATCTTTACCTTTAAAGGTTGTCACAAAACTCTTTCCTACTTCATGAAAATAATCACTACCTTTTGAGCAACATGTCATTATGCAATTTATTTGTGTTTTCTTTAGGGTATTGATCATATTTGATAGAGTTTCAAAGAGAAGCTTCACAATAAATGAAGGTCTCAATAAGGAAAGGTTTTGAAAAAATCTTTTGATGTGTCTTTGACATTGACAACAATAAGAAGAGAGTGTAGACAATCTACTACCATAAGCTTCGTTATAAGATTTTCACATATATAATTGATAACAAACATAAAAGACTCTTATGATAGGACTTGATATTACTCCTTGGTGTATGCACATGATTTATGAGATTCTATGCTTCTAACTTATACCTTGAAACCTTTCTACCCAAGCATGTCATATTGACATCATTCCTTTAGGTCCGCTCCTTTGTATATTCAATTAAATGGTCAATTTATCATTGTCATCAAACTCCAGGGACTTAAAGATCATTCTCATGTCTTTTCCTTTGAGTATTCTTCCTATCTTTCTTGACTTATATGATCTGAAGATTCACTTTCACATTTTCTTAATTGTATGTCACCTAAAACTCTATAAAATTTACCCCTCTTTTGACTAACTTAAGCTCCTAGGCATTAAAATGATAAAATAATATCAATAGTAGGCATGTGTAGAAGTTGTGTGTTTCCTTGTCTTCATATATTTTTCACAAGGGAGTTGCTTTTGAAACTCTCTGAGATATTGTATATAATCAAAGATAGATATACTTAAAATGGAGAACACAATTAAATTCTTGAGGTTGAGACTTACTATAATCATTTTTTCGTGTCTTTGCAAATAATTATTCATATTGATAAATTTTGATACATTGAAACTCACTTGTTTTTAATATATTAATCTTAATCTCAAAGACTATTGCACAAATGAAATTTTTAAAAACTAGTAACATTATCTTAAGGTACAATTGGATGGCACATAGGTTTGGTTATAAACACTCCTATCAATCAAACACTATACAAAATGACTTCGACAACAAAATATACATGTACAATGTTTGACCAAGAAGATTATTTATATATGTTCCTATGAGACATCCATTAACACCTTTAGGTGTTGTTATTAGTCATAATCTTATTAACTCATTTCTCTCTCTTTTTTTAATGTTTTCAACCCTTCCTTTTGTTTCCTCTCTTTCTTCTTCTTTTTTAATGGACTTAAATATTCAACCTATTTTATACTACTTTTCTTATCTTAATAATTAATTACAAAATATAGTTGATAAAAAAATTATCATAACTTTCTAATTCAATTAAGTTGAATGGTAATACTATGATTCGATGTCAATGAACCCTTGGTTTGCTATTGAAGTTGAATGGTTCCAAATGAGTTCACCAAAGATCAAGTCTTGTTAAGTGCAAGACATCAACACAAAGGGATGAGGTTGGGATCATGCTTTGCATGACTTTGGTAGAATGAATGCTCCTTAATTTGTGCTCTTAGCCAAAAAGGGTTTTAAGCTAGGGCTTTTTGCTCTTATGTGAATAACAAGTTTTATTTTGGAGTTCAATAAACTTTGCTCGCCAAAAACTTTAATATATCATGTATGAAGGGTCATTTCCACCTGGTTTCAGAATAAACTGCAGTTTTCCCGACTTTTATCAAAACAAAGTTAAAAATGGGCAGGAAACCAATCATTCTAATTTTCTCAATGCTTGTGAGGATTTAAGGCCTAAGTAGTCAATGTCGGCATTTTTTTTCATCTGGCCGAGAGGTATCCCACTGCAACTCAATCAACGACCAGTAATCCATACCTTGGTGCAGGTTGGAAGCCCGAGACTAGCCCTGGTGGGCTGCTGCATATAGGCCCATAGATCAGCGAAGTGAGGCGGGGGGTTGAACCTTGGAGGACCTAAAGGGGGCAAAACACATTTCCTTGGCTCTACTGCAGGAATTTGACTTAGTAAATAAACATGCCCTTTAGAATATTTCATTCATTCACAATCATGTGCAAATAACATAAAAAATGAAAAAAAAAAAATTGTTGTAAATTCAGATTGCAATAAGAAGCCCTGACCTTTGACAAACAAAATTATTGATATGTGAAAAGGAGATCCATAATCAACTCTACACTAATCTAATCTACATTATTAAAATCTTTTCATTTTGAAGTAAACAATCAATACATATATAAAAGAAACAGAAAAATAAAAAAATAAAATATATTTATATAAAATTCAAAAGATTACGACGATCACAATACCTTGCTTGACAGAATTATTGAAAGCATACCCAATAAAAAAAAAAAACAAAAAAAAAAAACCAAAAATGCGATCCAATTTAGGTGCTTCAAGGTCTCTCATTCGCCATCCCATTCATATCAAACAAAAGAAATAGAAAAAAAAGTATGCTGGAATCTGATTCGCGAGATAGCGACTATCCATGCATGAGAGTATTGATAATATGGAGGATGGTTAAGTCCTGAAGCCTTTATGCAGGAGATAATTTGCACCGATGGCCATGCCCTTCGATGTCCATGCCATACGTACTTGCTGCTGCTGCTAACTGTCAATGATTAAATGCACGTACCATCGTTTTCAGAGCCTAGTTTTGGAAACTGCGTAGTTGTACATTGGTGGCAAGACATCCTTCTCCGTGCTGCGTACTCTCACTGCAATGACTCGTTGTATAAGAGTTAAAATTTAAAAAGTATAACTTATGATTTTTTTGTTTTCAAATTTCATTATTAACTTTAATGTTTTTATTTGATAATTTATAATATAAAAAATAATATATAATAAATATAATAATAATATTTTAAAGATTAAATTTACATTATATAAAATATAAAAAATAAATTGACATTATATAAATATAATATATAATAAATAATTTTAAATATTTTGAAGATAAATACAAAATAAAATTTAAAATATTATTAAAAAAATTATATATTAAGTTTTTTGATAATAATTACTATATGTATTAATGCATAGATGCCCTGTGCATCTATTTAGTTCTTAGGTAAATGTTGAAACTAAAATATTTATTTTTATAGTAATTAGGTAGTTCTTAGGTAATAATTACATAAGTTCTTAGGTAAATGTTAAAACTAAAATATTTAGTTTTAAAGTAATTAGGTAGTTCCTACGTAATAATTACTATATGTAATAATTAAAATATTTATTGCAACTAACCTTTATTCATATGGATTGATTGAATGAATATGAGTGTTTTACTATAGGATGTTTATCAAAACTAATCCCCATTTCCAAATACACCATCCAAAACACCCCACTACCTCCACTTTGATAGGACGTTTTAATTTGATAATCACTCTTTTTTATGAGTGCAGTTTTATCAATTTAGATGTGAATGTAGAAGTGCATTTTCTAAATAGTTAGTATATTAGAATCAAAGTAGTAATTTTTTATTATTAAATCCATTCTAAAAATATATAATATATTGAAATCAATGCACACTATTATTTAAAAGTTATATATATATATCAAAATTAAAATTACAATATATTGATTGAATAAATTTTAACAATTATAAATAACATATTATATTTTTTATTATGGATAATTCTTCTTAATCAAATATAACAATATCATATTAATTATAAATTCTTTAACTATAAATTTTAGTAAAAAGAATCTATATGTTGTAATAATATAGACTTATGTGTAGAGTGGACCAGTTGTAAGATATGGCACAAGTTGTAAGTTTAACGTCAATGAATCATGGTAAATATTTTAAGTGGTAATCAATCTTTGTTAAAGAAAAGCTTGATGCTTATATTATGATAAATGAGAATTAAGTTAAAAGATTTTTACTTACTCTATATAGAGAGATTGTTAAGTAAATTTTAAATGATAAAAAATTATATAATACAATTTTCTTTTAGAAAACAAAGGTATTTTTGACATTGAAAATATTATAGTTATATCTAATAATATTTTTTTAATAAATTTTATAGTTATTTAGATAAATTATAAAATAAATTTAAAAATTATGCTATTGTTGTTCTTCATTATATAGGAAAAATTATCAATAAATTATTTATGTTTTATAGGGATCCTTCTAATTGAACATTATGTGCACATTTTAATAATCTTGAAAAAATATTAGCAACATTATTTTTGTTATATAGAAGGAATTTATAATACTAACAAATTATCCATGGTTTATAGGGATCCTTCTAACCAAAGCTTATGAGTACTTTTCTATTTATAAAAATTGATAACATTTATTTTTATTACATATGGAGAGATTTTTAATATTATTAAACTATCTATAATTTATAAGGGTTCACTTAATCAAACATTACAATCGTCTTTCAATAACCTTGAATAAACTCTTCTCTCTCCAATAACCTCTTGATCCCCATGCAAGCCCTTTAGAGGGGTTTTTATCATACATATAGCTACAAGTTAGCTTATTTTAACTTTAGTTAGGTTGAAAAAATATTTTTTTTCTTTTCTTTTGTAGATAATAGTCAAATATGTTTTGGTATATTCTACTTATAGGCATATAATTTTTCTGTGGAGTTATATGCATAGAATATTCATAACTACAAATTTAGATTTGTGTATAAGGTTCAAATTAATGAATTTTTAATACAATCTAGATTATTTTTATAATTTGTGAATTCGATCTAATTAAGTTTAAGAATGATCTAATATATATTTTTTATTTTATTTCTTACATGATTGAGAATAAGTGATTTTGAGTTAGTTCAAAAGTTATGGTCAAAGTAGTAGATAGCTAACTTTTGAATTCTAAAATCAACTTGTATCTTTATTTCTTTTAATTTCTATGATATGACCTATTGTAACTTGAAATTAGATTAATTCAATTTTATTTCTTGTTATGTTCCTTAAACCTAATTTTTCATACAAAGATGAATTGTATTTCCTTAAATTTAAATGAACCCAACACTCAAAACCTTCTAAAATTTTACCTTAAGGTTTTGAATTTTCTTATATTTATAATTTTTAGATTTGATATTTTTATTACTATGTCATTTATTCCAGATTTTATTAGAGTCTTGGGCTTTCATTATTTTATATATATCCCATCACCACCATCCCATCTTTTGATTGATTGAGTTTCATTATTATATCATTTACCATGGATCCTTACGAATTTTTATTTTGGGATTTCCCTCATGCATACATCATGGATTATGAGCTATTTTCATTCTTTCTTGATTCTCGTCCTTTTATCCTTAATTATTTTGCCTTATTTTATGACATAAATGATCCTACATGTTTCATGCATAAGATTGTAGAGTATTTGAGAAATTTTCCATCCTTATTAGACTTATGCATGCCTTCCCATCTATATTAGAGGATTTTACTTTATTTATCTCCATGACTCGTCATGATTCTTCATCTCATGAGATAAAAGATGGCGATACTTTAGTCCTAATCTCCCATAATACATATAGGTATATTCCTTCATATGGTGATGTTTCCTAGTAAGCATATATTATGTGCATCTCATCTCCCATAATATATCTAGGGATATTCCTTCATGTGGTGATATTTTCTAGTAAGCATATATTTTGTACATCTCAAAAAAAGTTTCCTTTTACCTCTATTGGTTTTCCTACATGTGTCTCTCTTTCTCTTTAATACACATGTTTTACCTTCATACAAGATTGGTATTCTTTCTTGTCATTCATGTTGCTCATGCTATATTGATGATATATTAAGTGACTATCATGGTGACAATTCTTTATTTTTTAATGATAATTCTCATGACTCTTATAAAAATGTTACACATAGTTATAGTTCTTCACATTTTGGTGTCCTTTCCTTGGGAGTCTCATAGACATGTCCATGCATATCATGATGTTATATGCCTTTTTTATAACAACGGTTTCTCCTTCAAATCCTTTTATGCCTTTATATGATATATATTTGTAACAACGGTTTCTCCTTCAAATCTGATTTACTCGCAATAATCAGAGGAGTACTAGCTGGTTTACAATCCTCCATGCCAAAAAAATTAAGCATTTCTTTTGCATACTTGATTTGTGCTATAAAAATACTTATCAGATTGTGTAATTTGCAAACCAAGAAAAAATTTGAGTTCTCCTAACATGGAAATTTCAAACTCATCTTGCATGTTTGTGGCAAATATTTTGCACATTACATCACTACTACCACCAAATATAATATCATCGACATAAACTACAACAATGATCATTTGGTTACCCTTACTCTCATTATCTATTTATATATTCAAGTTGAGAGGCCTTATACAATGACAGAGTCAACTCTTATATTTTTATATTTTTACACTTTCTTAGTAGATTATAAAGAAATGGGAAAATAAATATAGTTTTAAAAAATATTTTTAATAATAAATCATATTTATTTAGAGTTTACAATTTGTGGCATTGGTCTTTCCATCAATAAACATACATCATTCTTATCAATTGTACTCAAACAATTAAACTACATAAATTAAAAATGTCCATAAAAAATTCTAATCTATCTTTTCATGTAATTTCAATTTTATTTTTGAGATATTTATTAAAGCATTTAATATAACAATAGTTATGAACTATCATTATTTTAAATAATTAAAAATAAAATAAAGAATAGCTCAAAATTGTAACATTTAAAAAAATTAAAACATAAACAAAATTTGAGTGTGTAGTTTAAATTTTTTTTTTTCACGATGAAAACATTTATTTCCTTTCTCTTCCTCATCACTATTATACTAATTGAATTAAAAAATACTCTTACACTAATTTTCTTGTCATCCTCTCTCTAGGCTTATTCTAACCCTAGTCTTGTCCAAACCCTGTCATTGTTTTTTTTTTTCTTATTCCAACCCCAGTCTTGTCCAAACCCCTCATTTTTTTCTTCGTATCATCTATTTATATATTTAAGTTGTGAGGTGTTGTACAATATCACATCAAACAAATTGTTATATTTTCACACATTCTAAACATTATAATACGAAGAAATACAATTTAAAGAATATTCTAAAAATGTGTTTAGGATGAGCGATATGGTTAGGGTTCAATTTAGGATTATGTTTAAGATTAGCAATAGCATTAGGGTTGGAGTTAGCATGTATAAAATGGGTTAGGCTTAGAAATAGGGTGAGGGTAAGGATAAAGATTAGGGTTGGAGTTAAAATTAGGGATAGGGATAGGGATAGGGTTAGGGTTAGGGTTAGGGTTATTAGGATTAGGATTAGGGTTGAAGTTGTGAATAAGTTTAGGGTTACAATTAGGGATGAGAATAGGGTTAGGGTTAGAGATAAAATTAGGATTAGGGTTATATACCTTATAATTTTTTTTTAAAACTATAAAATCTTAGTTATAAAAGTTTATTTATTTATTTATTTATATTATATAAATATTATTTACTATAACATATCATATTTTATTTTATATATAAGATATATGCTATTTATTTAATATAATTCAATAATAAATAATATATATTTATATAATAGGAGAATTTAAATTGAATGAATATCTAAACTATAATATATAATAAATATAATAATAATAACAACATTTTAAAAATTTAATTTACATTGCATAAAATATTAAAAATAATTTATATTATATCTTAGTTTTAACATTGAGCTAAAAACTAAAACTAAAACTAAAAAAATAAATAAAATAAGTGAAAATAGTTCTTTAAAGAAATATAAAATAACAAAAATAAAATAACTTTTAAATAAATAAAAATATTCTTTAAATAAAATAAAATAATCTAAAAGATTAAAATTTATGTATTATATATAATAAATAAAATAATTAAAATATTTTTACATTTTATATTAATTTTTCTTTATTTCTTAAATACAAAATAAAATCTAAAATATTATTAAAAAACAATTATTAAAAAAAAATATATAAAAAAAATTAACATTAGCTAAATCTTTAATTATTAATCTATCAAGTTAAATATATAAAAATTAATGTTAAAATTAAATATATAAAAATTAATGTTATAAATGAAAGTTAAAGAAAATTAAAAAAAACGTAAAGGACTGACGGACTGATCTGACGGGAGACACCGTACTGCACAACAGATGTCAGGGTACGTTAGAAAGAGGACCGACGAGGACGAGGACTGGCAGATACGGCAGCGGTGTCAGATGGATGGCAGCGGATGGGCATCCATGCCATGCGGTGCAAATTATCTCCTGCATAGACAGTGCCCTCCACTACTCTCCTCCACGAAATTCGTATAAGTTGTGAATACCAACCACAAGAAATCACACGCCAATGCCATTGCCGCCCAATGAGAGGCGCGCATTAGATCGGATCAGTTCAACATTTCTGGACCATTCACTTGATCTTCGTTTCCGCGTGTCAGAGTTTTGTACATTGCGTATTCACGAGTACCTAAAATGAAGGAAAATGATATAAAACGCAGAAAGAGAGTTTGTAGGGTCTACGAATCTGAGAGCTACACAGACCTCTGTAGACCATTCTCCCACAAGTTTAAAGAAGCCGCTGAATTTGGGTGCAAAAATAGAGGTAGAGTTGGAATAGTCATGCGATAGGGCCCACCAACTCATGTTATTTAATTCCACACAAAGACAGAAAAAGTAAGGAGACATCACAATTGTAGGCCCCACTAAAGTTGGAGAGGCCTCTCAAGTTTGTAATGGGTTTGTGGCGTTATTCATAACTTTTTTTTTTTGACCATGTGAGACCCACTTTTATAAAATTCAAGTAGGAGTGGATAGAATTTTATGATAATTGATTTAGGTAAAAAAGAAGATTTTTAATGTTTATGAGATTAAAGATAGTTTATGGGATAACAAATTTTAATATTTTTGTTTGAGTAGGGGAGAGGACTCAATAGTTGTGCACCCTAACTTTGCACTTCTAATTATCCTACGTGGAAATTTCAAATCACTCCCAATTTTTTACAGCAGTTTTCTTGGCAAGTCCTCTGCTTATAACTAAGGTTTCAGGGCCACATCAACATGTTTTTTTTCAAGGTGTCCAAAAAGGCCCAAAAAAAAAGTGAGACTAATTCTTGTGCATTCACAGAATGTTTTATTGAGCACTGATGTGGAATCACATGATTGGTTGCTTTTTAGATCAAAGGAATACATTTTGTTTAATTATAGGTAGTCATCATCAACACTAACAACTTTAAAGTTACAACTATTGGTCCAATATTGACAAAAATATTGGGCATAATATAAACAACTACTATCACAACTATTGAAACATGCTACCTGGGTCCTCTCCCCTAGTGTTGATTTTTTGTTATTTAATTTGTTAACGAACTCTCTCGTTCTCTCAATCATCTTTGTGCTCTTTAAATCTTGAAAAGTAAGTAGCTGCTAAAATACTTTTTTCTTGATCTTGATGTTTGTGTAAGCTTTACAATCCAAAATAAAGCGTGCAAAGGACACATATCCTCAATTTGATTGTGAGAGTATTTTGTAGTTTAATATATTATTTTTTGTACCATTATTATTGTTGTGAAATTTAATATTTTATGTTGAAGTATATGAGCGTGTTGTGCCTACATGTGAATGAACAGGTAACAAATATTATATATGTATGGTGCTAGTTGAATCACTATATGATATGGTTTTGTATGCTACCACGTGTCTCAAGTGTATGGTGTTGAAACATATATGTATGCAAGTTGTACATAATGCTAAAATATTGCATAAACGAAAATATTTTTGTCAAACTCTTTGAAAATTAGCATGATATGATTGAAGAATGTGCATGTTGGTGCAATGTGACTAAACAACACATGCATAATTGCCTTATATTGTCTTCACATGAAGCTTCTTAGAAAAAAAAAGGTACATAAATATGTGCAAAGCCATAATACCATATTCTTAACTATATGCGACATATCTCTACACCATCAAAGTTGTGTGCAAGGGAAGGAGCACAAGTTGCACACAAATCACATTTTGTCTGACTTATGTAAGAGTCCATAGTGGGTGTAAAGGTAGAGGAGGTGGTGGAATAGTGGTAGGGCCCACCAATTCATGTTATTTAATTACACATAAAAATGATAAAGTAGGGCATTGCAATAAGTGGTGTAAAGATAGAGAAGGTGGTGGAATAGTGGTACAATAGGGTCCATCAATTCATGTTATTTAATTGTGCATAAAAACAACAAAGTAAGGTATCACAATTGGGAGGCCCCACTAAAGTTGGGGAGGCCTCTCAAATTTGTGGTTGCCTTCATAACACTTTTTCAATGTGGGGTATTTGTATAAAATTCAAATAGTGGGAGAGAATTTAATGATAATTGGTTTAGATCGAATAAATAGAATGATGATTCTTAATATTCATGAGATTAAATATAGTTTATGGAATAACAAATCTTGCAAATTTTGTTTTGTAAAGTGTTGATCAATGAACTATTGTATTCTTTCAACCATCTCCTTGCTAAATAAATCTTGAAAATAAATTGCTACTAAAATATTTATTTACTTGACCTAAATATAAATGTTTTTCTATTTCAACTATTTGACACATATCATCAATTTGATTCTAGGAATATTTTATGGTTAGATATATTTAGATATAATGAGAATTAAGTAAGTTGCTTATATTTGTGAAAGAAAAACTTCTATGAAGCATGAGTTATAAAATATGGTTCAATATAAATTGACTTAAAACTATGTAATTGAAAACATAGAATATACGATTTTGGAGGCATCACATATGACTTGATAGATTACTTCATATTTGACCATATTTTATTAAGTTTAGTTGTTTTTTTTCGATATTAGATGTATAACTCTTCAACTTGTGATGTCTTGGAACCTTAGCTATTGTTTTTCTCAATAATTATTAGAATGTTATTCAATGAATGACCCTGCAAATAAGGTTATTATTTTTCTTAAAAGTAACGATAATCAAGATTTAGTATATTACTATTCATATTCTAAAATATTTTAAAAACTAAATTTTGTAGATTGGAATTTTCAAATAAACTTCACATTTAAATGTTACATAATTAAAACATACATTTATTTATAGTACATGTACTATTTTCTTTAGAAATGTAATAAATAAATTAACATTTGTCATCATTCATGAAGAATCACCTACTATTGTATACTTACAATATATTATCTTATCCCCTAAATTTTCTAAAGTTATGTAATCATTATTGATGCATGTTGCTAAAGTTAGAAGTGACAATTAATTTATAAAAATAGATCATCATTATCATGTGTGCAACCATTAAAATTCACTATTATCACATATGTAACAACTCATTTCTAAAGTAGATTTAGTAGTGTTGTGTGTGTAATTACTAGTTTGCAAAGTAAGATTATTAGAGATTATATTGTCGCTATATTAGCAATTTTTATTTTAAATTAATTTTTTTACCAAATTCTAGTTGGAGATTGTGTTTGTAGTAATATGCTCTTGTTTTCTCTCCTCGAGCTCCCTTTTCTTTGGCAATTTTGTCATTTTCGGTTAAATTAGATTATCAGTAAATAGTCTAGTAATATATAGAATGCCTCTGGTGATTTTGTCATTTTTGGTTAAATTAGATTCTTAGTAAATGGTCTACTAAAGTACATGTTGCCTTTGGTGATTTTACCATTTTCGATTAATTAGATTCTTAATAAATGGTCTAGTAAAGTACACTGGATGTTACTACTTCAATAAACAAGCCCTTAGAAACAAACCCTTGACATTTTTATACTCTCTTTCATTGTCACTTTATAGAAGATTATAGGTCCAAGATTGTGGTTCTCAAAGAAGACTCTTGGAGGGAAGATAAGCAGATATGCGCCTTGGTTTTAGAGAATATTCTAATTGCATACAATAACTTGTCAACACTCATGTGAGATGACAACAAACTATATAACACATTAGGAAAGGTGCTTAAGAAATAGGTGTTGGTAAAAGAATAAAAGTTGAAATTTTTGAATTCATTTGGTTTGTCATCCTCATAAGCTATTGTGTTTGCATCAAAAGGAAATATTATCATAAAAATAATCAATAGAATAAGAAACAAGAGAAATAACAAAAGAAAGTGGATCAAGACAATAGTTAATCTTCTAAAGATGTCAATTTGAAAGATGGGTCCAAGTATAAGGGCATTTATTTCTATTGCGAGAAGGATGTAAGCCATAGGAAATATTATTGTTTAATTTAGCTCATAAAATAGAAAGTAGAAAAATGAATAGATAGTTTTCTTACAAAAATTAGAGAAACCTTTATTTATAGTTATAATGATGTTGGTGGTAGGATAGCGTTAGTTACTATCATTGAGAAGCTATCGTATTAGATTTTGGATATAGGTTTCTATAAGTACCTCAGTGATGACAAGGATAGTTTTGTGTCCCAGACAATATGAGGTAATATTTAGAATACTGCGCGATTATAGATGATTGTTTAGTATAAGTGCTTGGTGTGGGACAATGAAGTTCAAAATGGCTTATTTGACAATGTTTTGTATGCGATTCTAATGGTGAAGATTCTCTTGTTGATATGATTTATTTTAGAAGGATACAATATTGAGTTTCTTAGAAAAGGGTATAAAAAGATCAAATATACAAATAAAAAGTTATATATTATTGTAAGAGGTACTATAGAGGATAAATAGTGCATATTTAAAAAAATTATGGTCAAGAGAATTAGACATTAATTTCCTTGGTTAATGATTCTAGTCATTTATGGCATAAGAGATTAGGTTACCTCAATTACTAGAGTATTACTTTCTTGAAAAGGTATGGCATGACACATGGTGTTACAAATCTCATTTCATCGAAGTGTTTGTGAAGAGTGTGTATATGGGAAGTATCACTAATAAGAATACCACAATGAGAGTAATAAACAAACTTGAGTTGGTACATAATAATTTGATGCATCCACAACTAGTAAATTCATATAGTCATGTGAAGTGTGTTTCGATCTTCATTGTTGACTAAATGTAATGAATAATTAGTTTTAATTTTTGAAGAAGAAGGATGAGGTTCTTAAAAAACTCAAGGTCTTTAAGGTGGAAATCAAGGACTGGTCTGGTAAAATGATTAAGAATTTGTAGACATGTAATGGCACAAAATATGTAAACTATATTTTCCTAATTTTTCTTGAGTGTGGCATTACGAGGGTCGGGAAGTTGAGGAAAAAACCATGTCGGAAGCAAGGAAGTTTCCCAAGGTTTAAGAGTCATAAGCTACATAATGGTACACTCTTTTTGTATTTTTTCTATATTAGGGTTATAATTTCAGGCTTTCTTCCAAATTTTGGAATTTTAAAAACTGATGTAATTATAAACATGTTTGTAAAGTACAATCAATTATAAAGTGCCATCTTGCACTTGCTTAGGGGTAATTTATTATTGCTTTTTTATTTCTTGATAGCAAATTCTAAAAATTTGCACCAAAATATTTAATGGGATTATTGTAAATGCACTAAATTATTAAGTACATTATTTTCCTTATTTTATGGGTTACACAATATACTATGGGGTGTGAATAAAGCATTACATAGTGTGAGCCTTGATATGAACATAGAATTAATTAGATAAATCAAAGAACTGTTGGAATAAAGTCTTGTTTAAAAAATTATAAACCATTGTGTAGTGATTGTAGTAGTATTCTCAAATAAGGGTGAAGAATAGATAATGTGTATGGACTCCTATGTCATCAAGATCACTTGATTAAGTATAGGTTTCCATTACTATGCATGGATGACATTCTAGATTGTCTTAGCAGTGTGACGTACTTTTTGAAGATTGATCTCAAGAAGAATATGAGTGAAATTTCTTATTCAAAATAAAATAAGGCTTTGTATGGATTATTAGAAATGTCATTTTAGTTAACAAACATGTTGAGCATGTTCATGAGGTTGATGAATGAATTTTCAAATCCCCTTCTAGGAAAATTTGTGGTTGTATGCTTGGATGAAATTTTGGTGTCTTGGAAGAAAAGGGAGGAGCATCTTGCATTCTTATAATAGGTATTCAAAAAATTGAGTGAATTTTTGTGCATGAACTTGAAGAAGTGCAATTCATTGAAGGAATTGATACACTTTGGATTCATCATATCTCAAGGTGGATTGTATTTGGACACAAAAACTTTGCATTATTGTTGTCTCTAGAGATAAATCTAAGGAGAAATAGAATTTTTGTTTCCATTGGTTAACTAGCCTCTATAGGAAGTTAATTAGGAAATTTATTGTTATATACTCACCTTTGACATACTACATGTAGAAGGGAAGTTTTGAGTGGATATTTGTTGCCACTAAGATTTTCTAACTCTTGAAGAAGGTGGTGGAGGAACAAATGCTTGTACTCCTAGATTTTTTGAATAGTTTTCAAATTGATTAAATACCCACAAAAAAATAATTAGTGTAGTCATGATCAAAGAGGATATATCAATCACATTTAAAGGGATTAAAATTCATTCATTTATCATTATCTCACATCTATAAGCATCATTCAAATATCATTTGCATTTAGGAAAGGAGCATGCTAGGAATAAATAAATTGAAGTACCTAAAAAGAATCTAAACCTACATTGCATCATCCTAGCATTTTTATATAATATTTTGTTATCTTTTATCTTAGCACAACAATAAATTCAATTTTTTTGAGGGGTTAAATCAGGAGAGTACATCCCCTAGTGATTGATAACCATCAAAATGTATTCTTAAAGATCATAAGTCCTTGAAGAAAAAAATCAATCAATTTAGTAAACCAAAGAATAAAAGCATACAAATTGCAAGATCAAATCTATGACCATTTGTGCCCACATAATTATCCTAGATATATGGATTCAACCTAGTCAAAACCACAAATTTTCTACAAAATCTAGGTTAGGGAATACACTCAAGGTATTAATTTTCTAACACCAAGACATCAAATTAGAATTATTCTCCTTCGTCAAGGATAAATCTAAGTGTCCTAACCTTATTTAATTTTTGTAATTTGTATGTTTATTTTCTTGATATTTATCATCCTTGCCTCTCTTATCTACAGTGGTTTGTATATTCCTTTCCTTTATTAATTGATTAGTCTAGATAACATAGTAGGGAAGGGTAAAATTCCTTTACATTTTAGTAAACCAGTTTGATCCTACACCACCCTAGGGTTTTTATATTCATTGTTTAGGGTTTTTAGATCTACATTTTCCTAAAAATATTATCTTATTTAAAATATTGTTAAAGTTTATGTACCTTTCATTGATATTCATCTTCTCTTTAAGGTTTAAGCTTTATTGTTTACTATATTTTTCTCCACCCTACCCACCCTTAACTATAACATTAGGGTTTCATTTTAGATAGATAATAAACCATTGATATGTTTCATTTTATAAATCAAATTATTTTTTTTGAGATTAAATTTCTATCTTATGTTTATGTTGTGAGATAATCACGATCTTGATCTTCTATTAAGAAGGAGTGCTCATTTTATAAATCATGTTGAGATCAACCAAGAGGATATTCAAGATTATGATTATGATGGTCATGTGGCAAACCAATATTTTTTAAATGAGCTTACTAGTTTGGCTAATGCTAAAAATCCAACACAGCCAACTAATATGATTCACAATACGTTCATCAATAAGCCATTTGAACTAGAGATCTTATAAGCTATTAATACTAAAATTGCTTCATCTATTGTGGCCAGTGCATCTACCTATTCCCCCTCCTTTATGATTGATTTATTTTATACCATTACTCCTTCAACTACCACTATTCATCTCCATACTACCACCCTTACTTATACTATTATACCCCTATATTATTAATCCTTTCTCCACCTACCCTCTCCCTTATGACCTTCCCTCCCCCTTATGGCCTTCCCCCAATTATAGTATATTAAGTTACCCATATGCCTCATGATATATTACACCTCTATGCATATTTCATCCACCACAACTCAACCTATTATCACCCCTCTTAGTTGGTATGAGTTTTCTATCATCCATGAAGTAGTGATGCAAGCTTCTAATTTAAATAATGTATATTTTTTAGTTATCAAAACTAAATATGTTTTAGATCATAGTCAAGGATCCATCATCATGGAGAGGAATATGTGGAATTAGATTCCATAATTAGCCTTAAAAAGAGAGAGGGGAGATGGGATGAGAGAAAGGAATTAAAATTCCAATTAAAAAATATATGAAATTGAATGATTAAATAAATATGAAATTAAAATATAGATAAAGGGTGGGTTAGAATATGGAAGGTAAATGAATTTGTTGAGAATGAAAGATTGCTAGAATATAAATCGATAAGAATAAAATTAATTTGGAAAATGTAAGAAAAATCTTAGTAACATCAAAAATATGAGAAGGCTGAAGATAAATACACAAATGTGTGAGATCAAGATGTATTACGAAATATATATAGTTATAATTTAAATATAAAAGTATTTAATGGTTTGAGAAAAAAGTATTTGACTAAAAAACAAACATATTTTAAACTAGAAGATTGCATCGTCATCCCTCTTAGTTAACCTAATCCTACATCCACCACTCAATTCCATGCTATGGCTATCCCTCGTTCTATCTTGATGTTTGTTCCTTTACATACCCTTTATCATTTTTCCTTCTTTGTGAATCTTTCCCAACTTTCACCTCTTTCATCCCTCCTACTTGTCACACCCATTCCTATACACACAATAGTGGCACACAACCTTCACTAGTTACCTTTGCATCTTCCACCTTAGATGCACCGCTTCATAAAATAGATCAAGCAAAGAAGAGAGTAGATGCTAAACTAAATGGACAAGATAGTAAATAATTCAAGGATGCTGGACATGCACCATTATCATGTGATATTGTTATGCACCCTCTCCCTAGGGGATCTATAGCTCCACAATTTCCAACGTGTGATGGAAATGCTTATCAAAACACACATTTGAAGTCTTCCATGGATACATTGTGATATACATCCTATATGAGGATGAGCTATTAATGAATTTATTTCTATAAACCCTAAAATATTGCTCTATTGTGTGGTTCTTTTCACTTCCTTAATTGATTATTCACACATTTGATCATTTGATGAAGGTGTTTCTAAAATAACTCAAAATGAATATGGTCCTTGGATTTGTAATTTTTGACCTATCTCAAGGAATAAATTGGCACATTAGTGACTATGTTATAAGTTTTTAGTATTTATTTTCTAAGGTAATTAATCCTTTACAATATTTTAAATTGTAAAACATTTTTATTAGGGGATTACTTAAACCAATTTAAGATAATGGGTATCTAAACAACTTTACATCTTTCATGGATTTTTGTATAATTGTAAAAAATAATGAGTCAAAATTGGTATGAATATATGTTTTTAGGTATAAGTCACCACATCAAAATAAATCATCATATCCCTCAAAGTATCAAAATTCAAATAACTTTTCAAATGGTAGTGAGATGAAGAAAAATATTTTGATGTGGACCTTTGACATTGAAAACAACAAGAAGATAATGTAGATAATCTACTACCATAAGCTTTGTTATAAGATTTTCATAGATAGAATTGATAACGAACATAATAGACTCTTATGACAGGACTTGATATTCCTCCTTGGTGTATGTACATGATTTATGAGATTCTATGCTTCTAACTTAAACCCTAAAACCTTTCTAACCATTCCATGTCATATTGACATCATTCATTTAGGTCTACTCCTCTATATATTCAACTAAATGGTCAATTTATCATTGTCATCAAATTCTAGGAACATAAAGATCATTTTCATGTCTTTGCCTTTGAGTATTCTTTGTATCTTTCTTGACTTGTATGCTTTTAACTCTAGGGACTTTCCCTATCCATCCTTTCATGACTTCAAACTCTAACCTGTTGACTTTCTTTAATAGTTGATTTTGCTTGACACATGTATTTACTATAATGTATATTGACTATTTTTCACCTACTATTCATCTGTGTTTGACCTCTATTATAAATTCTTATGGACTATGAGGGCCTTGGACTACCCATTCATCAACATGTACACATAAGACTCTCTCTGGTCCTCTGTCCACTCATAAGACTGTCACATATCCTTATCTTCACATGATCCCTTTTATTGTTAGTGCATGCTTGAATGTCATCTGAATTATTTTTCTTTGCTTGATCTTCATGATCTATTGGTACTCATTTGATTGTCTCTATAGTTTTGCTCCTTTCTCTCCTTACTATACCTTATATTTCCATGCTTCATACCTCTGAAACTCTATTATTTGTCTTTATTGTCTACTATATGGTGTTTTTAAGGCGTGAGTGTCTTTTTCTTTGTAGGCCTTATCATGCATTTATGAGCAGAGTGGAGTATAAGGTTTTAACAAGGGTTTGAGAGATCTTTGAAAAAGTTTTGACAACACTATATCAATTGTTCACCATACAAATAATAAAGATTTTTATAGTGAGACCCAAAACAGATAAAATGACTATCATAGGACCTTCATACCTATTCTACTATGCAAATCTCAGGAGAATTTTATAGACGTACTTCTCAAATAGATGCAAGGGAAGGTTATCATTCTCTACACTTTATATTGATAACTATGTTTCTTCATATCAATGAGAAAGTTTCAACATATAACAAACCTGTAAATATGGTTTGAAGCCATGTTGAAACTGCACCTTGAAGAATTTTACACATGTGGGTATGATCTATCATAGACTTTTGGAACTTATCTAATGCCAGGCAATGTGCCCCCTTATTAGCAGCAACATGTTCTCCTTGTGCCAGTTCCAAGTGAGACTTTTTCAACTCTCCTACAACATGAGGTTTTAGCTTCATACAAGGAAACAACAACTTCCACACCAACACACAAAAATCCTCAACCTCCTTGCAACATGTTGTCTCTTTCTTTGTGAAACAACAATATGCTCTTCAAGCCTATAGACTCTTTCAACACAAACCATCAGGTGTTGGTCTCACACTACTTATATATGTTCCTATGAGACATCCATTAACACCTTTAGGTGTTGTTATTAATCATAATTGTATTATTAACTCATTTCTCCCTCATTTTTAATGCTTAACTTTCTAATTTCAATTGGTTAATTTGTAATACATGATTCCAATGTCAATGGACCTTGGTTGCTATTAAAGTTGAATGGTTCCAAATGAGATCACCAATGTGTTACCACTTTTCACTGACTCGAGGTCAGTCCAAGAGTTTATTGGTTTGGTTTTCAACATTGTTGAGGAAATTGGCGAGGTAGAATTGGATGAGGGTTCATGGTTTTAGGTTTCAAAAATTTTCAATCGGATCAGATCAGCATCATCGTTTTCAGATCATAGTTAATCAATAAATTCCGCGTCACGTCCAGCATCAATCCGTCCTCAATCAAATAAAATAAAAATAAACAATGGTATGCTATACAACTGAAAATAATAGAAACATAGGGTAGGAGGTGATTCGTCATTGCCTGGAATGACAAATCGTTGACAGTTGAGGTTTCCAGTTGAGACGTCAGCTCTAGCTCCATTTTCAGTTTCAACTCCCGTTCCAACTCCAAAAGCGTCTGCAAGGAAGATAAAAGATGACATTAGAGATAGTCTCTAAGCAATGACGGATCAAATCCTATCATATATCTACGCTACCAACACATAAATATATGGAATCACGATTGATCAACGATTGAGATAATTGCAAAAAATCAAGAGAAGAAAAGATGTAATTCAGTGAGCTTTGACTTCTTTATTTTACTTAACATGATGTTTGTTTGATTGTGCAGAACAGGTTAAAATAAATGTTCAAATCATTTATCGATATGTGGAATTAAGAAATGCATGAATCTCCCAGTGGGAAGCCGACATGTCGGAGGCCACCTCTCATTCATATCATACATGAGAGTCATTGATATCAATTACGGTCATAAATAAGAAAGCTGTCATAAAAGCAACTCATAGCAGCAGTGTTCAATTCAACATGTTTAAGCCAAGTTTTGAACAATTTCATAACGATAACACTGCCCCATCAGATAGAAGTCACATTGACTTAATACTCAACATCAACATAGCTCTTTCATCAAGTCAAGAAAGGAGAATGACACTGTTCATTATATGCATTATACAGTCAAGGAATATGAAAGACAACAACAACATTCATGATATAAGAGATGGTCATAGTAGTCTCTTGCAAATGAATTCCAAGAAAACAAAATGTCAAGCAGCCAAACAGCTATGGAGATACAGTAACCATCAAGCATCAAAGGAGCAGTCACATTATGCTTTCATTTAATAAACAACAGAAGAAACTTGCGTAAGTCTTATCCTTCTTTGTTATTCTCAAGGAACTCCAGAGCAGTGGAAACACAAGAATGTCAAGGAGACAAGTCATATACTGCCCTGGATAGAGAGTAGAAGACACCATGCATAGGAAGATTATTAAGATCAATCTTTGCAAGACATAAATTCAGTATAGAGAGAGCAGTTCTATTCAAGTACAAAGATGCATAAAGAGACATCCATGGTAATGAAAACATTTTCCAAAAGAAGACAACAGTATGGAAATAGTATTGGATCAAAGCAAAAGAGGAGACAGTGAAACAATGAAAAGTATTTCCAAGTAATTGTACTGGAACAACAATGTCAATATATTTAAAGCAGTTATGAGCATGCTGTAGCTTTGGTCAAATGAATTAACAATACGAAGATTTCTGTCATCTCCTACTTTTGATCATGCATATCAAGTACTCATTTTCAGCTTAAAATTCACCATTGTGTTCATATGAAGAATTAAGGATGTTAACATACTCTTGGTAGAGTTTATGCATAACAGTATGGAGGACAACAATGACAGCCATTTGAAAGCTTCTTTTGTCAAGAAAAATAAAAGTGATAGCATGATAAGCTCATAATGTATGCATATTCATGAAAGTCACAAGTGCACGGAAATAGATTTATGTTTTCATTGATAAATAGTTCAGATTTAAATCCATTATGCATAGAAATGAAATTGTAGGGAAGAGAGGAAAAGAAAAAATTTGTACATGATAATGCATCAATGCACTCTAGTGAAAAGAGTAAAAGTGTGTCTAAAATAAAGGCAAGATTATCTCCCAAAATGTTGATAATAAGTCTAAAAGCCATGATAGTAGAGTAGTACCAAAGCAAGTTTTAAAATCTCATTTCAAACAGGGGATGCTAATGATGCAACAAACAAATACTTCGATATTTCAGCTGCTTATTATACTCTACTTTAGAGTTTATGTCATTTAGTTAACTCAATGGAAAGCCATGTCTATAAAGAGCAATTGATACCGATTTCTAGTTACATGTGTTTCTCTGCAAAAGTTATTGGTTACTGCTGGTGTCTATCGACATTTAATTCATAGCACAGGAAAACATGAAAAGAGCTACCGCAATGAAGATTAAAGAGAACAAAGATCTGAAAATGAAAGATATCCAGTATAGAAATCAAAATAACTATTTTTCACTTCTTTGCAGGAAAAGGAAAATATACTTTTGTTTCATATTTTCATTGAATTCAAGCAAGCTCTTAGCTTCAGATTTTTGAGCCAATAGAAACAATCTAATGCAGCCTGTGGAATATAAATACAATTAGAAAGATTAACACCCAGTAGAACAAACTGGAGGGGTTTTTCAAGTCTAAGTAAAAGCTCATTTTCAGAATAGGAAAATCATGAGATACAAATGCCCAGATAAAGGAGAAAATTGAAGTATTTCATCTCTTGTGAGTTCAAAATGGCGCGTTTCTGAAATCAATTTATGTTCATGCGCGGCTTACAAAAGTAAATGTGTAGATCAGAAACTTCACAAGACCGGTTTGAGTTTGTAAAGCAAAAGTTTGTTCTTTGTTTCACAAAAAGTGATTACTTCAAGAATGTTCATGCCTTGGCGGCATGGAAGTAAAGGAACTTCGAGAAATTATAAAAGATAAAAACTGAGACTTATCTGTCACACGATAAAAAATCTCCATGAGATTGGTGAGGAGATCTCTTGAGCAAGTTAAATGCCCTGACAAATCAAATGGTGGCCAAACAAAGTGTAGATTTAAGTGCAAATTAAACAAAATCAGAGAAATGAAAAGCATCAGAAATCAAAACAGAAATGCAGCACCCACAATGCTTTTCATTTTTAGAAAAAATGTCATCATATCTTCGCGGAGTTTCAACCAAACTAGATTAAAATCCTTACCAATGGCCGAGGAAAATACTAGAACACATCAGAGTTTATTGGCTAAGTTTCAATGTGGCCCTTCTGACAAAGAGGATGCTTAAAAGATACAAATAGATGAAGTCTTTGCCTTCTTTTTAGGGTTCGAACCCTAAAGTATTCTACCCAAAGTATTCTACCCATTTTGCCTTTTCTTTTAGCTTTATTCATCCTTCTCAAGCCAATAAGCTCTAAGGCTTTCATAAATTAAAATAAAATGCTTAGAGTTTTATTTTTAATTTTGCATTTTAAAGCAAATTATAGATCTTTATTAAAATGATTTGTTAATAATTTTTAATAAAATGATGGCGACAAATCTAAACTTAAAACTTGGGGGATCTTTCATTTTAATTTTGCATTTTAAACAAATTAGCAAATCTTTATTAAAATGATTTATTCAGTATTTTTGTCATCAATTATTCAAATCTGGTCCGTCTCTTATAGGTGGTAATTAACTTACATTCGCAATTATCAAAACTTTATTTTTTAAAGTGATAAATTATAAATCACTTTTTAAAAATAAATGTTATTAATGCAAGTTGAAGATATTTGATGTATTCTTTTAAAAGACCTAGTCAAGTGGAGATGTGACAATCTATTCATGTCAAGTGGAGGTTTTGAGTTGCTGGATTCAGGGGAGGAGTTTTTGATTGATGGGACACCTTTTTTGGAGTCTTTTGGGTCCTCTTTTTGAGGATTTCTGTTCCTATCCGGGTTTGGGAGACATTTTCTATTTTTGGTGGGTTATTGATAAGTTTGAGATCCTTCTTTTAGGGCTTTTTTTTATCAAATCCGACCCCCTTATTCAGGGTGGGGTCCCTTTTCTAGGGTTTTGGTGGAGAGTTTGAGCTTATTTATCTTCTTCCTCATTTCTATTTGAGTATGCAAAAAAAATCTGGAGTGGAAAAGAGTCTATACTTTGTATTAGATTTTGGAGTATGCATTTTCAGGGCCTTTGAGAGCCTTTATACAACATCTTTGATCTATTTTTGGTGTCATATTTGTATGCAGATTGGTGATTGATCTTTCTTTTCTGTGTTTCTTATCTGAAACCTTTTAAGTTTGTCTCATTTTGGCATCTTTGTGACTAGGAATTCTCGTCACAGGTTAAAGGTTGTATTAATTTCTAGATGTATTTACTGTGATTAACAGCCTTTAAATATCATTATGATTTCAGATCTTCCTTTGAAATATTCATGTGTTGAGGGTTTTACCATTTATTGCATCATCATATAAGTAGCTGTGGGTTCTTTCTGTGTTAAGGGAAGTGTTTTTGGTATATCACCCATTAATTAGTTTCAGTCTTTAAGTTCTTTTTATCTCTTTTCTTCCCCTTTTCCTCTAAAGTCTTCAGGTTTGAAGAGCAAAATAGATGTTTATTTAAACGGCCCACAGAATCGGAGGTCATTTGTTATTGCATATCCCACATGTAGAATTTGCAGGTCTCATGCATGCCCAGTCCAGAACTTAAAAATCTCAATAGAAGGTGGGATTTGGGTGCATAACATTGATCAAGTCTTGTTGAGTGCAAGGCATCAACATTATAAGTGATGAGGTTGGGATCATGCTCTGGATGAATTTGACAAAATGAATGCTCCTGAATTCGTACTCTTAGCCATAGAGGTTTAAGCCTAAGGCTTTTGCTCTTGTATTGAATAGTTAAATGATTGTACAAATTTGATATAAAAACCCTCTAACAAAAAAAAAACTTTATCATATCATGTATAAAGGATCATTTTCCATCAGTTACAAAAATTTATATACAATTTTCCAACTTTAAAAAAAAGGTTGAGCTCCAATCATTCTAATTTCTTAACTAACTTGTGAGATTATACTATTGGTCTTTTAATTGACAATATTAGAATCTTGCATTCATTCGTACACTCACATGCATATATGACAGAAAAATGAAAAAGAAAATGTGTAGTAAATTCATATTGCAATGATGATGACATGACCTTCCACCAACAAAATTATTGATATGTGAAAAAAATCCATAATCACCTCTACACTAATCTAATCTACATTATTAGAATCTTTCATTTATTCTAATCAGTGCATATATAACAGAAAAAGGAAAATATATTGTAAATTCAGATGCAATAACAGTCCACTGACCTTCCCCGACAAAATTATTGAAAAAATCTTTAATAACCTCTACACGAATCTAATCTAGATTATTAGAATCTTTCTTTCATTCGTAATCCCGTACATATATGACAAAAAGAAATGAAAAAAAAGTGTCCTGAATACTGATTGCGAAGACAACGACCTTCCGCCAACAAAACTATTGATATGTGCAGAGTACTTAGACCGATGGTCACCCGTCCACTACTCTCCTCCACGAAATTCGTACAAGTTATGAATACCAACCACAAGAAATCACACGCCAATGCCAATGCCGCCCAATGAGAGGCGCGCATTAGATCGGATCAGTTCAACATTTCTGGACCATTCACTTGATCTTCGTTTCCGCGTGTCAGAGTCTTGTACATTGCGTATTTCTAAATTACACTTCACTAGGTAGTAAAATGATATAAAACGCAGAAAGAGAGTTTGTAGGGTCTACATATCTGAGAGCTACACAGACCTCAGTAGACTATTCTCCCACAGGTTTACGCCGCTGAATTTGGGTGCAAAGATAGAGGCGGAATTGGAATAGTCATGCGATAGGGCCCACCAATTCATGTTATTTAATTTCACACAAAGACAAGAAAAAGTAAGGAGGTATCACAATTGTAGGCCCCACTAAAGTTGGAGAGGCCTCGCAGGAGTTTGTAATGGGCTTGTGGTTACGTTCATAACTCTTTTTGACCATGTGAAACCCACTTCTATAAAATTCAAATAGTGGATAGAATTTTATGATAATTGATTTAGATAAAATAAAAGATTTTTAATGTTCATGAGTTTAAAGATAAGTTGTGGGGTAACAAATTTTAATGTTTTTGTTTCATGAAATGTTGATTTTTTATTATTTAATTTGTTAATGAACTCTCTCGTTCTTTCAATCATCTTCGTGTTAAATAAATCTTGAAAAGAAATAGCTACTAAAATACTTATTTTCTTGATCTCGATTTTGTGTAAGCTTTACGATCTAAAATAAAGTGTTTTTATGCTTCAATTGTCCCAGTTGTGCAAAAGACATATCCTCAATTTGATTGTGAAAGTATTTTGTAGTTTAATTATATATTATTTTTTACATCGTTAGTATTGTTGTAAAATTTAATATATTACGTTGAAATATATGAGTGTGTCGTGCCTAAATGTGAATGAACAGATAACAAATGTATACATGTATGGTGCTAGTTGAATCACTATATGATGCGGTTATGTATGCTACCACGTGTCTCAAGTGTATGATGTTGAATTGAATGTGTTGAAACATATGTGCGTTTAAGTTGTACATAATGCTAAAGTATTCCATAAACGAGAATATTTTTGTCAAACTCTTGAAAATTAAGATGAGATGATTGAAGAATGTGCATGTTGGTGCAATGTGACTAAACAACACATACATAATCGCCTTATATTGCCTTCAGATAAAGCTTCTTAGGAAAAAAGCGTACATAAATCTGTACGCAAAGCCATAATACCATATTCTTAACTATATTCAACATATATTGACACTATCAAAGTTGCGTGCAAGGGAAGGAGCACAAGTTGCACACAAATCATTTTTTTGTCTAACTTATGCAATTGTCCATGATATGTAGCCTTTTTATCCTATGCTTTAAGTTTCAACTATAACAAATCATCTACATACATTTGTTCATTTGTGTAGCTTCTTATTCCACTTAGTAGGCATGTGTAGAAGTTGTGTACTTTTTTGTCTCCATATATTTTTCAAGGGAGTTGCTTTTGAAACTGTCTAAAATATTATATAATGAAAATCAAAATTTTTAGGTTGAGACTTATTGTAATAATTTTTTTTTACGTATTTTATGGGGAATTTTTTTTTATAGATGAACCTTTTGGTAGGAGTTTTGAACCGGGTGGGGGCCAAAAGTGGGGGCCTCATCCCTATCATTCATCTTTTTCTCTTCCTCTCCTCCATCTCCTCTATTCCACCTCTCTTTTGGCTCCTCCATCTTCCATCTCTCCTCTACCTTCCTTTCTTCCTTCTCCTCTAGCTCCTCCATTTCCACTCATCTCCTTCTTCTTCCTCCTCTCTACTCCTCTCCTTCTACTCCTCCATCTTCTCTT